>JZKD02S2224822.1:13738-38399 GCA_000966675.3 Picea glauca
TTCCTTTCTGTACCTCGTACTTCAATGTCCCTTGGACCCTACCTTCCCCAACAGTGTTGTACGAAGGTCAATCACACATTGGGATGGAAATGCCACTGTTAGCAACAAAGGTTGCATATCGGTCTATTATTGATGCTATTGCTGACTCAAATCCTTCCTCCTCCTGGACGAACGAGGTGGATCCTATTCTAGAGCTCGTATGGGCCATTTAGTCATAGTGTGCACATGATTTCCTTGATGATACGTTACCTTCTAATGAAGCCATCTTAGAGGCCATGTATGGTTCTGATAGGCCTCGGGACGATATGCATCATCGATCCTATTTCCTCTAAGATCTTGTTAAGATCAAACAAGATGACTTTAGATATACCTTGAGTGAGATGGTCGGTCATGTTGTGGTTCCATTAGATACCCATGGTATTTGTGTCAGAGGAAACATGGAGAATATTTTTCCTACGGTCACGATCAACATCTCTTGTATTCCTGGAAAAATTGAGAATGTACATACCGGTGTGGATTGTTCACCTGGAGAAATTCAGATCTGCACCGATCTCTTCAAATAATTTCATGATGTATCTGCTTGGTCATATAAAGAGATGCCAGGGATCGATCCCATCATTTTCGAACATGAAATTAAAACCTATTCGGATGATTAACTTGTTTGGAAATATCTTAGAGCAGTTAATCCTAGGAAGTCCCTTGTTATTAAGGCATAGGTAGAGAAGCTACTTAATGTTGGTTTCATCTACCTAGTTCCCTTGACTGAATAGGTGTCCAACCCCATTCACATAAATAAAAATCAAGGAGACATCCACGTGTATATGGATTTTCGAGACCTAGAGAAGGCTTGTCCTAAAGTTAACTTCCCTACTCCTTTCATTGACTAGATTCTTGATGAGTGCACAGGAAGAAGAGTCTTTTCTTTTATGGATATATTTTCAAGGTATAATCAAATTCAAATCAAGCCCGAGGATCAACATAAGACAATGTTTATTTGTTCTTGGCATACTTCTGCATACCAGAAAATGCCTTTCAGCCTTAAAACCATTGGAGAAACCTTCCAACATGCCATGACCTTTTCCTTTCATGATCTCAAGCATATTGTCTAAGATTACTTAGATGATATTGTTGCTCACTCTCGCAAGAGAGTAGATCACTCCACTCACCTTCGATTAGTATTTGGGAGATGTCATTACTATCGCATTCGGTTGAACCCTCACAAGTACATCTTTTGCGTTAGGTCTAGCCACATTTTAGGATTCTTAGTGTCTGAGCATGTGATCATGGTAGATCCTATGAAGGTTGAGGCAATACTTTGATTTCCTCCTCCATGCAACAATAGACAACTTCAAGGTTTATAGGTGAATGTTAATTTCCTGCGTCATTTCATAGTGAATTATGCCAATTTAACTAAGGGTTTCATGCATCTTTTGAATAAGGATACTCCATTTATATGGGATGAGAAACTCTAGGAATCCTTCGATTCTATTAAGAAAAATTTGGTATCGACACCTCTGCTAAAACCTCCAGACTACAATAGATACTATTTATTTTATATCGTCACGTCTGAAGGGACGATTGGTATGGTTCTGGTTCAATAGGACAATGAGATCCATGGGCACATTGTCTACTATCTCAGTCAAAACCTAGTTGGTCCTAGACTTAAATACTCTCACGTAGAGAAACTAGCCTTGGTCACTGTAAATGCGGTTCAAAGATTACGACATTATATATTACTTTGAAAAAATACCGTAGTTGAAGATATCAATCCATTTCAATACGTCCTCACCATGAATATCATAGGGGGGGAATATAATAAGTGGATTTTTATTTTTCAAGAATTTGATCTCAATTTCACTTTGGCAAAGTCTAAGAAATCGCTAGTTTTTTCCGAGTTGATATTAGACTTCCCTTGAGCAGTTGAGGACATTTTTCATGATGATTCGTTTGCATATAAACATATATTCATTATCTCATCTTTGAACCCCTGCTATGAAGACATTCTAATTTATCTTCAAACCTTGAAGATTTCTGAGCATATGTTGAGAAACGATCGACGATGTATACATCATCAGGATTAAAAATACCTTATCATCGGTGACACTTTGTATTGTCGAGGGGTAGATAATATTTTACATCATTTATTGAATCAATAGGAAGCTGAATCTATTCCCAATGACTATCATAGTGGGGCTTGTGGTGGTCATTTATCCGGACTTGCAACAACACAAAAAGTATTGTGAGTCGATTATTTTTTGCCGTCAATTTTTGAATATTGTGTTTAAGTGGTCAAGAAGTGTCACCCTTTCCAGGTGTTCACTTGGAAAATGCGCTCACACCCAACCCTTATTCACTGATTCAACACCGTTGATCCCTTCACGAAGTGGTGGGTAGATTTTATGGACTGTAATCTAGCCTCGATCGGGGGGCACCAACATATTATTGCGGTCGTGGATTACTTTACTAAATGGGTAGAGGCCATACCTATCGTTAAATCCGATGGTAATACTGCGACATTCTTTGTATTCAACCATATTATAGCCCAGTTCAGAATCCATAGAGAGATTGTCACTAATCATGGAATTCACTTTCATACTGAAATAATGAAAGAGTTAGCATCAAAACAGGGGTTTAAGAATGATCATTCTTCCTATTTCTATCCCCAAGAAAATGGACAAGTAGAGGCGGTGAATAAATCTCTCAAGACCATCTTGCAAAAAAATGTCATCCAGAGTAAATTTGAACGACATATAATGGTTTACCTTACACTGTGGGCATACCGAACCTTGGTAAATACTTCCACTAGTTTCTCTCCTTTTCAGTTAGTGCATGGTGTGGAGTTGATCCTTACGATTGAATTTGAAATCCATTCCCTTAATTTCCAAATTGAGCTCCTACCTGACACATATGATCTTGAAGAAATCCTTATACACCTGGATCATATTGATGAGCAGCGTCGAGATGCCTCTAAGACTATCGAAATAAATAAATTATGTTTCAAGGTTCAATATGATAAGTCTATCTGTCCTTGGCAGTACGCTGAGGGTGACTTGGTTCTTCTTTATGACCAAGCCAAAGAATCGTTGGGGGCAATAAAATTCAACCCCATGTGGCACGGTCGTTATGTCATGCGATGTGTCTTAGAGAAAGGATCTTACAAATTAGAATTTTATGAAGGGAATATGTTGGATGAGCCCAAAAATGGGATCTACCTTAAAAGGTATTATGCTTGAGCCCTCAAGCTCGGGCGTGACCTTTTGTATACTAGTGTATCTTAGTGTATATACATATTTTCCTTTGTTTCATCGACTTGCTTATCAAGTTTTCCCTTTGTTAGTAGATGCCAACAGAGTATTCAATTTACTTAGGATTTGTAGACGGTGCCATTTTTCATACGCAGAACATGGATTCCGTCCCTTGGATCATTTATTCACCCCAGGGCCAACTGGTTTCTTCAGGTGGCGTTCGTCTGGAGCCATCAATGAATAATGTGGTTGAGTATAACGTCATTATAGAAATATTACATGATTCCATTTCACATGGTATTCAATATTTAGAGGTTCGCTTGGAGTCCTAGTTATTTGTATGTCAGTTGAATAGCAGTTACCGTGTGCGAGATCTTACTCTACTCTGACGATTCCTACAGGTATGACTTTGGGAACGATACTTTGATTTTCTTACTTATAATCACATACCTATAATTTCTAACAATGTATCTAATGCATATGCTAATTATATTTTAGATTGGAACTTGTCACATAACTAAGCAAAGAAAACACATTCATGCATTTACACATTGGAACATATATAAGTAAATCCAAAGAACAAAGTTTTTTATATTTCACCCTTTCGATTTCAAAAAATATGGTGTCATAGTACAAAATGGGGCTCACACCCTCAAAATACATATATGGATGGTATATAATATGACCATGGCATCTACGCCTGTGGCGCTGGATGTGTATCATGATAGCACACTACAAACTTTACGATACACTGGAAGAATTGCATCCACACATGGGGTACACTCACGACCTGTCGTTGAATCAACTCTGGAAGATCCTCTACTTGAACCATAGGAATCGTGTGTGTCAATCGAGATAGGTTCCCCTACACATTCTGTAGCACTCTCTCTGCATCTCCACCCAATTTATCATCTCCTCGCCCCCTCCGTCAATGTCAAGGGAATCCCTCTGGCCATAGCGGACCTACATCTGTGTAACAAAGCAATTGTTAATACTTGATACCATACAAAAATATTTTTGTTTTTTATTTTTATTGAAAAACACAAAAAAAAATGAAATATATAAAAAAATTTCTTACCAATATCATCGAAGGAGGAACCTGGTGGCAAAGTCATGTACGGATCCCCTCTATAGTCGATCACGCTATAAGGGTAGTTTTCAATGGCTATGACCTATCGGTGCCACCAACAAAATAACTCATCATTGTAGGTGGTTGTAACCCTACCACCTCCTATCCGCCTCATCACATCGGTCCATCGTGAGATGGCTGGATCGCATTGTCCATGTGGAGTAATCTCTATGCTAGGGATCAAACCTGGAACCCTCTCAAATAAAAAACTACAAAGTATGGATGCAAATATGAAATTCCTCATTTTCCATTGTTTGTAATCCGTCAACTGGTTCTTCATGTTAGCCAACAATGAGGTACACCAGTCATAGAAAGTGCTACTTCCACCACATAGAACATCAGTTTCATTGATTCCTGGTGCAATGAGGTCGACCCCAAAATCTGTGTGAGTACAATCATGATGATCTTTAAGATTAGGTTATCGATCACCCTGATTGGGAGTTGGCTCCCTACTTTATCTATGCCTATGACACAGTGGGTGGAAATGTACTGCTCCATAGTAATACCACCCCCAGCCCCTCGAGCCTTGAGATTCACTACCTCTCCTTGACGAGAGAATCCTGTGATGAAGTATATATCATCCATTTCAAACCTCAATAGATTCCCATCGATCTTGAAGGACTCTGTCTTTGGATCTCAGTAGTTTACTAGCAACTAGAGTAACCTCACCTAAGACCTCATTCCCTTGAGAGACCAAAATTTATAAAGGCCACATATTTTTAAATCTTGTTGGGCCCTTGCATCTCTTCTCACTGCTGTATCTATCTCTTTGTGCTCCCTCTCCCTCCATTCAATCACCATTCTGCAAAGGAGAAACCATGTTTTGAGTTAAAAGTTTTCAAAAATGTTGTTCATGAACTTGTACGCAGGCTATCTTGGTAAAAGTCACTTATACAACTACATATACATGTGCATGATTTGTTTTCCCGTGTATATTGGGTTGTATACGTGACCCGATGAACTGTCACCCGATGAACTGTCATCCGCGTATACCCTAGTTTCCATGTTATGCCCTCTAATTCTCGATGGCTTCATACCTACTTTCATTATCGATGGGTTGTCTCACATTTGTTAACGGTATACATTAATGATTGATAATCAAACAAAGTCTCATTGTCTTCGACCTCAAATCCTCTATTCACATGATGTAGACTTGTACCTTCGACAGATAGTGTAGAAGACCTCTGGCTTAGAAGACCAATACCTATATGACTTCAGTGATCATGGGAGATCATATTGTACTCCATTGTATATAGATATCTTCAGATTGATTTTGAGATTGGATTCCACTCTGCCTTGTTCGTGACTATAACAACCTATGGCATAAGTCCAATTTGTATTGACTATTCATGGCCATGAAAAAATATTTGATATAATTCCACATGGATCTGTAGTGTAATTCAGATTGGCATCCATGTGTACCAAGTCATTATGGATAGTAATATTCTCATGAAAAACTAGTACTTCCAACGGAGTGTTAATTACTCCACTTCTGGGAATTATAATGTATATTTCCATCACATATACTCCTCTGGCCTCACACATTAGGGGGCATCTGTTACAACAATTTTTTCCTCACTCCATGCAAATTGATTAGATGGCCTTTCCATTTCCCTATGCAGATTTGAAGTTCCTTTTTGTGCCTTCTAAAGACAAAAAAAACATATTTTTCCACATACATGTGCCCTATTAGTTATATAACAAGAATATATACAGGTTTCTCCTCTTCAACTCACATACATCGGGTTTGGTGCTCAAGATTAAAAATTATGTCAGGTTTCCATGCCATATCATGAGATCCATGATCCTTGGCCTTCCATATACTGGAAATGCTCCGACTCGAACCTTCATTTCCATTTGTAGGATATAAATGGAGCCATATCCAAGCCTTGAAGGATTCAACCGTTCAACTTTGAGAGAAAAGACACTCTAGAGAAATTTCACTTCATATTGAGTCTGCATCCCTTCGTCCTTGAAATTATGAACTCCTTGTTCAACTCCCAAGCTCTTCCTTCTTTGTGATGGAGAACCTCATTGACTCATTTATATGATATTTCCTTTGGTGGAGGATTGAAGTGGTGGAGGCCCAGCTAGAGGGACTTAGTTTCTCGGTTATGATATGTGTCGTTATAGAATTTTTTCACCTATGTAGTTTTGCTGATTATTTTAATAGAAATACTCTTTTCTTGTCCAATTGATATTTTGAAAATATTTGAATTATTATTCCATGGGCATATTTGTCATATATGTTAATGGAATATGATAATCTATATGCTAACATAATATATTATCACCATATGCTTGCGTATATTTGTTGTTGAGGACAAGTTGTAGGTATAAAGGTTTGGGTTGCGTGCTCAACGATGATCTTCATCGAACGTCTGAACAAGGTAAGATATTAGCCTTACCCTATTAGCATTTCATTTATATAGCATAATTTGGATTAGAGTTGATTTCTGCGTGTCATTCCCTCTGTTGTGGTTTACCCCTTTCCATAGAGATATTTTTTTTGTAACACTCAACCCTTATCCTCCAAATCAACAAACATGGTTCTATTGTGGAAGATGAGGTCTATCATAAATGAAAAGTTTAAAATTTCTGTAAATGGTGGATCTACACCCCTCTCCTTCATATATACATATTATATTTTATCACATGGAGAAGGCCAATTGGGATGTCCAAAAAACATCAAGTGTTGCAAACCACTGATCTCAACTCTGCTAAAGGAAATAAATGGTCCATATCTCATCGCGGGGAATGGGACCATCGAGAATAACAGAACTACAAGTGTTTTTAATGGCCCTAATTTACCCCACCTATGAAATATATGGCCGAAAATACATCGTTTGAAAGGTAAGTTTATCGAAATCCCAAATCTTGAAATATCCCTTAAATGGCCTAGATTGGATATCAATCCCATATTAATGACTTGTGAGCCTTTATGGGACACCCTGTCATTATTACTATGAGTGTAAATTATAGAAAGGAGAAAATATACACCCTTAGGGAATTAGGGATCTCCACCTAGGAAAGGATTCCATTGGGCCCCAAGCACTAGATACCTCTCACCAATTAGAAATTGCCACTAATATGCCACAAGAGGTAAAAATGTCAACAAAAGTACAATCTTACCATTTGTAGAGTATTATTTCAAATATAAGGCTCATAGGTGGTTGTTCTTAGTCAATTAAAATTTAAAGGATATCCCCTCCATCCTCCCTTCTACATGCAAATATTTTACAAGAGGATCCCTAATGAAATTAGTGAAACTGAGAACACTTACAACCATTGTCAAATGAAGTTCAGATCCTACCACCTTTGAATCCACCACATATATAAGAAGAAGTAAGCACTAGAGTTTACTAGGTTCGTTTATTTTATAGCCAAACTTCTCTTTTTGGTTTAGTACCTGTAATATTTCTATAATTCACCATGCCTAAAGATTCCAAAGCCTCCTTTGGGGAATCCCCCTCTTATTAATTCGACCATCACTCAGACACAAGTGATGTGTCTTTCTTGAAGCCACCTCCTTTCATTGATTAATTTTATAAATTAACCAACCTAGCACTTAGTTCCTCTATATGAGGAGTAAAGGGGACCCCCTACTAGGACTCTAAGCTAGTGCAACATGTGGTCCTAGATAATTACCCATTTCCTAAGTGTGTGGACCTTAGTGTTGAACACAAAAACCCCTCCAAATCACATGTCATGTTTATGAATGGATAGATACAAATATTCAAATTATGGTTAATTACATCTCCACCATGTTGGAAAATTGTGTGGGCACCATTGTATTATCCCTAAAAATACAAATAAATAGATACATGGGCATGTATGATGAGTAGAGGGAAGTCATTTTCTAAAAAAATGTTATAAATCTAGGGCATTGCTTAAATCCAATCTTTCCCATTTAGAACCAAGAACTTCCCTAAATGGGCCCAGGAATCTATTTCACCTGAGAAGTAACACATTTTACGATGTCGTTTAGTCATTTTTCATTTACTTTACCCTTTCATCATCATTCCCTTCATCACTCATATCTCTGCATTTGTCCATTTCTACCCTATATGAGCTTCATGTGGAATAATAACACTCAAATGGTTGATTTTTCATGCTTTGATGATTACTTAGAGTATATATTGTGATTTCCTAACTTACTTGTGAAATTCAACAACTATGTTGACAATTTTGTAGCTGATTAGAAGTTCTAGTAGTCAAACTTTACACATCATTTATGACCAAATGAAGAGAAATATCGAAAATATAAAATATGGATTTTGTGCATAATAGGTTCATTTAGGTGAATCACGAAGAAAATATGAAAAAAGTACAAAACAAGGGGTGTATGGTTGAGATTTCCAAAACTGGTCTAACTAGCCTGCAATTCTGTAGCTAAGTTGTTTGTTAAGCCCTAAATAGTGGTACATTACCCTTTAATTGAGGCATATTACATTATTAATGTTATTTTATTTATGTCGGCTTGGGTCCATTAGTTGTAATTGTACATCCTAGTCTCCTATATATATATCAAGGAGACCTTTTCATTTGGAATCATCTTGTATTTCGAAATTTATGTGGTGTATAAGGAGGTTGCCCCTTCGAAGAGGCTTATTATCTGAAATTGTCTCTTTTTCAAGGCATTGAGTACTTATTCTGAGGTTTTTTTAAGCTATTTTGATATTTGGTTCCTAACATTTGGTATCAGAGCTCAAGGTCTTGGTGTTTCGCTGCTACATTTGAGACACCTTGAAATTTTCTCTATAAAATGTTTTCTATAATGTTTCAAAAGGAACCCCTTGGAGGATATTTAGCAGACNCAAAGTTTTTTATATTTCACCCTTTCGATTTCAAAAAATATGGTGTCATAGTACAAAATGGGGCTCACACCCTCAAAATACATATATGGATGGTATATAATATGACCATGGCATCTACGCCTGTGGCGCTGGATGTGTATCATGATAGCACACTACAAACTTTACGATACACTGGAAGAATTGCATCCACACATGGGGTACACTCACGACCTGTCGTTGAATCAACTCTGGAAGATCCTCTACTTGAACCATAGGAATCGTGTGTGTCAATCGAGATAGGTTCCCCTACACATTCTGTAGCACTCTCTCTGCATCTCCACCCAATTTATCATCTCCTCGCCCCCTCCGTCAATGTCAAGGGAATCCCTCTGGCCATAGCGGACCTACATCTGTGTAACAAAGCAATTGTTAATACTTGATACCATACAAAAATATTTTTGTTTTTTATTTTTATTGAAAAACACAAAAAAAAATGAAATATATAAAAAAATTTCTTACCAATATCATCGAAGGAGGAACCTGGTGGCAAAGTCATGTACGGATCCCCTCTATAGTCGATCACGCTATAAGGGTAGTTTTCAATGGCTATGACCTATCGGTGCCACCAACAAAATAACTCATCATTGTAGGTGGTTGTAACCCTACCACCTCCTATCCGCCTCATCACATCGGTCCATCGTGAGATGGCTGGATCGCATTGTCCATGTGGAGTAATCTCTATGCTAGGGATCAAACCTGGAACCCTCTCAAATAAAAAACTACAAAGTATGGATGCAAATATGAAATTCCTCATTTTCCATTGTTTGTAATCCGTCAACTGGTTCTTCATGTTAGCCAACAATGAGGTACACCAGTCATAGAAAGTGCTACTTCCACCACATAGAACATCAGTTTCATTGATTCCTGGTGCAATGAGGTCGACCCCAAAATCTGTGTGAGTACAATCATGATGATCTTTAAGATTAGGTTATCGATCACCCTGATTGGGAGTTGGCTCCCTACTTTATCTATGCCTATGACACAGTGGGTGGAAATGTACTGCTCCATAGTAATACCACCCCCAGCCCCTCGAGCCTTGAGATTCACTACCTCTCCTTGACGAGAGAATCCTGTGATGAAGTATATATCATCCATTTCAAACCTCAATAGATTCCCATCGATCTTGAAGGACTCTGTCTTTGGATCTCAGTAGTTTACTAGCAACTAGAGTAACCTCACCTAAGACCTCATTCCCTTGAGAGACCAAAATTTATAAAGGCCACATATTTTTAAATCTTGTTGGGCCCTTGCATCTCTTCTCACTACTGCATCTATCTCTTTGTGCTCCCTCTCCCTCCATTCAATCACCATTCTGCAAAGGAGAAACCATGTTTTGAGTTAAAAGTTTTCAAAAATGTTGTTCATGAACTTGTACGCGGGCTATCTTGGTAAAAGTCACTTATACAGCTACATATACATGTGCATGATTTGTTTTCCCGTGTATATTGGGTTGTATACGTGACCCGATGAACTGTCATCCGCGTATACCCTAGTTTCCATGTTATGCCCTCTAATTCTCAAAATGGGGCCTAAAATTGAAATTTAAACCATTGAAATTGAAGTAGAGGGGATGGGCACTTACTTTGTCCAGATGGTTGTCAATTTCGTTGATTGTAGCTCCCGCATTCGACCCTTGAATATCGTGGGAAAAATGACCTTAAATGCACTATGTGGGTAAAAAAACTCAAATGGTATGGTAAAATGGTCTATTTTTACTATTAGTAGGATTGTTTTACCCACTTCCTATACTTTGTGCTAATTTTTGACCTTATGGACTAATAGTGCAGTGGAAAGAGTTGGTTTTCGGCGGTTTTGTCTAGTATTTTTTGCGGTTTCTAGCGTCATACCACCCGTTCATGCCTTCAATAGGTATATTTTTTCACCTACATAGAGGATAGGTTTTCACTTTGTTTTGCACTCTTATGTCATCCTACGACCGTGATCCATACACATCATGTATGAACCCATTTATTAGCGACACAAAACCTTCTTACTGCTACTAGAAGTATCGTTATTAACTAGTAGAGGCTTGCCAAACATGGGTGCCCTAGTTAGAACCTTTGTGCCATTTGTTGTCCATGTAGAAGTTATTCCATAGGAACAAGATTTCCGTATAGTCCCGATATAACTTTTCATTCAAACCCCATATTCTTACTCACAAGGATTCTGACTATTACCTATTGGACTCCCCTAGAGTCTTGGTTAAGCTCTTTTCCGACTCTCAAAAAATGAAACGATTACCCAGTGAACTTGTCTCTTTCACACTCGTTAAATGGATTTGAAAGGATGTCTACTTGGTATAAGTTTAACCCCTTTCTGGACTAGGTAAACTACTTACGAAAAAAATGAATACTCTAGTAATCGTTGGCTAGAAGAGTTCTTCTGGGTATTATTTTATACTTTTTCAGGCCTAGGGGACTAAATCTATGAAAACAAACATTTTTTGGAGTTAATTTGTAATTGCATTCCATCATCCTTCTTGCAGCATTGAAACTATTGTTGGTTCCCGCTTTCTCGTTATAAGCCTCTTACCTCAAAAATTTGCATCACTATCCAAGCAGAGCCTTCTATATTTCCTTTGTAGCTTGACACCTTGTACCTTAAGAGGAAACATTCCCCCAAGTGTCCATGCCCCACATGTGCTTCCTTGCATTGAGCATAGGTATGTTCCACTACTTGGAGCTAGTTTCTTACTCGCGACACTAGTTTCCTCTACTGTATCATAGCATTTCTTTTCCTATGAAAAAAAAAGGATGGGTGGGAAAATAATATTATCTTATATCGAAAGCAGTCATTTCGCCTTTGAACATAGAAAAAACATTTGAGTCCATTTTAAAACAAATTTTAGGTTTAGCATGACCTTAGGAAGCTGAGATCGTTATGTAGATTTTACTCCTCCAACTAGTTATTCTTCCAATCCCTATGGAGAGTTTGTCGATGCTTCCTACATCAATAAGTTTTATCATCAAATCTATGTTTCCTGAGTTATCTGTATGTCTCATGCTTTTGTTCAAAGGAATTCTATAAGCCTATGTCGACCATTTCTCATAAATTTTGACTTTGCATGTCGGCCATACCCTCAGTGTATCTCAGAGTCACATGAAGTTGTAGTCCTACCATGCACCCTAGTACTACTTTCATTATGGGTAGGTAACCTTGAAACCGACATTTGGCATCTCCTCATTGGTTGCTGACTGGGGGGTTTCCCTTGTGTTTGACGACAATAAATCTATTCACACATTGGGATTTGTGAAGTGTCTTGGATTTCATTAGCCTTATTGGTGGTTTCCTCACCTTTATTGGTAGTTTTCCTTATTGGATGCTATTCAAAGGGTCTCTTTTGTGCACTACTTGCATCTGGTGCATGTGAGGGAGGCACATGGTTGTTGGTTCATGAACATATTATTCATTTGAGCTCCTCCTAATCATCAATATATTGCTTTGTACCTCGTGTTGAATGATGAGAGATTCCCTAATGCTCTCATTTCAGCAGGTCTCCTTCCTTCGAATTCAACTCATTTATTCTAGAAATGAGACCTAGAGTCCTATGAGTACCTAGAGGCTTGTAGTCATCAGTGGCAGGTTCTCCTGCCATAGACAGTTGGGAATACATCAATGTCTCCTGATCGATAGATTATTCAAGTGTTCGACCTCAACATCCTTATTCTCACTTGTAGAATGTACTCGGTGGCTTCATACCTACTTTCATTATCGATGGGTTGTCTCACATTTGTTAACGGTATACATTAATGATTGATAATCAAACAAAGTCTCATTGTCTTCGACCTCAAATCCTCTATTCACATGATGTAGACTTGTACCTTCGACAGATAGTGTAGAAGACCTCTGGCTTAGAAGACCAATACCTATATGACTTCAGTGATCATGGGAGATCATATTGTACTCCATTGTATATAGATATCTTCAGATTGATTTTGAGATTGGATTCCACTCTGCCTTGTTCGTGACTATAACAACCTATGGCATAAGTCCAATTTGTATTGACTATTCATGGCCATGAAAAAATATTTGATATAATTCCACATGGATCTGTAGTGTAATTCAGATTGGCATCCATGTGTACCAAGTCATTATGGATAGTAATATTCTCATGAAAAACTAGTACTTCCAACGGAGTGTTAATTACTCCACTTCTGGGAATTATAATGTATATTTCCATCACATATACTCCTCTGGCCTCACACATTAGGGGGCATCTGTTACAACAATTTTTTCCTCACTCCATGCAAATTGATTAGATGGCCTTTCCATTTCCCTATGCAGATTTGAAGTTCCTTTTTGTGCCTTCTAAAGACAAAAAAAACATATTTTTCCACATACATGTGCCCTATTAGTTATATAACAAGAATATATACAGGTTTCTCCTCTTCAACTCACATACATCGGGTTTGGTGCTCAAGATTAAAAATTATGTCAGGTTTCCATGCCATATCATGAGATCCATGATCCTTGGCCTTCCATATACTGGAAATGCTCCGACTCGAACCTTCATTTCCATTTGTAGGATATAAATGGAGCCATATCCAAGCCTTGAAGGATTCAACCGTTCAACTTTGAGAGAAAAGACACTCTAGAGAAATTTCACTTCATATTGAGTCTGCATCCCTTCGTCCTTGAAATTATGAACTCCTTGTTCAACTCCCAAGCTCTTCCTTCTTTGTGATGGAGAACCTCATTGACTCATTTATATGATATTTCCTTTGGTGGAGGATTGAAGTGGTGGAGGCCCAGCTAGAGGGACTTAGTTTCTCGGTTATGATATGTGTCGTTATAGAATTTTTTCACCTATGTAGTTTTGCTGATTATTTTAATAGAAATACTCTTTTCTTGTCCAATTGATATTTTGAAAATATTTGAATTATTATTCCATGGGCATATTTGTCATATATGTTAATGGAATATGATAATCTATATGCTAACATAATATATTATCACCATATGCTTGCGTATATTTGTTGTTGAGGACAAGTTGTAGGTATAAAGGTTTGGGTTGCGTGCTCAACGATGATCTTCATCGAACGTCTGAACAAGGTAAGATATTAGCCTTACCCTATTAGCATTTCATTTATATAGCATAATTTGGATTAGAGTTGATTTCTGCGTGTCATTCCCTCTGTTGTGGTTTACCCCTTTCCATAGAGATATTTTTTTTGTAACACTCAACCCTTATCCTCCAAATCAACAAACATGGTTCTATTGTGGAAGATGAGGTCTATCATAAATGAAAAGTTTAAAATTTCTGTAAATGGTGGATCTACACCCCTCTCCTTCATATATACATATTATATTTTATCACATGGAGAAGGCCAATTGGGATGTCCAAAAAACATCAAGTGTTGCAAACCACTGATCTCAACTCTGCTAAAGGAAATAAATGGTCCATATCTCATCGCGGGGAATGGGACCATCGAGAATAACAGAACTACAAGTGTTTTTAATGGCCCTAATTTACCCCACCTATGAAATATATGGCCGAAAATACATCGTTTGAAAGGTAAGTTTATCGAAATCCCAAATCTTGAAATATCCCTTAAATGGCCTAGATTGGATATCAATCCCATATTAATGACTTGTGAGCCTTTATGGGACACCCTGTCATTATTACTATGAGTGTAAATTATAGAAAGGAGAAAATATACACCCTTAGGGAATTAGGGATCTCCACCTAGGAAAGGATTCCATTGGGCCCCAAGCACTAGATACCTCTCACCAATTAGAAATTGCCACTAATATGCCACAAGAGGTAAAAATGTCAACAAAAGTACAATCTTACCATTTGTAGAGTATTATTTCAAATATAAGGCTCATAGGTGGTTGTTCTTAGTCAATTAAAATTTAAAGGATATCCCCTCCATCCTCCCTTCTACATGCAAATATTTTACAAGAGGATCCCTAATGAAATTAGTGAAACTGAGAACACTTACAACCATTGTCAAATGAAGTTCAGATCCTACCACCTTTGAATCCACCACATATATAAGAAGAAGTAAGCACTAGAGTTTACTAGGTTCGTTTATTTTATAGCCAAACTTCTCTTTTTGGTTTAGTACCTGTAATATTTCTATAATTCACCATGCCTAAAGATTCCAAAGCCTCCTTTGGGGAATCCCCCTCTTATTAATTCGACCATCACTCAGACACAAGTGATGTGTCTTTCTTGAAGCCACCTCCTTTCATTGATTAATTTTATAAATTAACCAACCTAGCACTTAGTTCCTCTATATGAGGAGTAAAGGGGACCCCCTACTAGGACTCTAAGCTAGTGCAACATGTGGTCCTAGATAATTACCCATTTCCTAAGTGTGTGGACCTTAGTGTTGAACACAAAAACCCCTCCAAATCACATGTCATGTTTATGAATGGATAGATACAAATATTCAAATTATGGTTAATTACATCTCCACCATGTTGGAAAATTGTGTGGGCACCATTGTATTATCCCTAAAAATACAAATAAATAGATACATGGGCATGTATGATGAGTAGAGGGAAGTCATTTTCTAAAAAAATGTTATAAATCTAGGGCATTGCTTAAATCCAATCTTTCCCATTTAGAACCAAGAACTTCCCTAAATGGGCCCAGGAATCTATTTCACCTGAGAAGTAACACATTTTACGATGTCGTTTAGTCATTTTTCATTTACTTTACCCTTTCATCATCATTCCCTTCATCACTCATATCTCTGCATTTGTCCATTTCTACCCTATATGAGCTTCATGTGGAATAATAACACTCAAATGGTTGATTTTTCATGCTTTGATGATTACTTAGAGTATATATTGTGATTTCCTAACTTACTTGTGAAATTCAACAACTATGTTGACAATTTTGTAGCTGATTAGAAGTTCTAGTAGTCAAACTTTACACATCATTTATGACCAAATGAAGAGAAATATCGAAAATATAAAATATGGATTTTGTGCATAATAGGTTCATTTAGGTGAATCACGAAGAAAATATGAAAAAAGTACAAAACAAGGGGTGTATGGTTGAGATTTCCAAAACTGGTCTAACTAGCCTGCAATTCTGTAGCTAAGTTGTTTGTTAAGCCCTAAATAGTGGTACATTACCCTTTAATTGAGGCATATTACATTATTAATGTTATTTTATTTATGTCGGCTTGGGTCCATTAGTTGTAATTGTACATCCTAGTCTCCTATATATATATCAAGGAGACCTTTTCATTTGGAATCATCTTGTATTTCGAAATTTATGTGGTGTATAAGGAGGTTGCCCCTTCGAAGAGGCTTATTATCTGAAATTGTCTCTTTTTCAAGGCATTGAGTACTTATTCTGAGGTTTTTTTAAGCTATTTTGATATTTGGTTCCTAACATTTGGTATCAGAGCTCAAGGTCTTGGTGTTTCGCTGCTACATTTGAGACACCTTGAAATTTTCTCTATAAAATGTTTTCTATAATGTTTCAAAAGGAACCCCTTGGAGGATATTTAGCAGACGGATCAAGGTACATTGGGTTCTAATTTTTTCTCCTGAGGCCTTATAATTTCTTAGATATATCCTGTGTAAGATAGGGTTTTGGAGTCATCCTGAATTTTTTCATCGCGTATTTTTCGCTATAAAATTAGTTCTGTAACATTTCAGACCCTGAAACTTGGAGGATATTCAAGAAATTATCAAGGTAGCTTTGATAAAAAATTCAGATTCTGGGTTAGCCTAATTTTGTAGATACACCCTATGCAAGATAGGGTATCTGACTAGTCATATTAACTAGTCTCAAACATGTCTTCCAGGTAAAAAACTGATATCTTCTTTAGTGAGTATCCAAATTAAGTGATACTAGTTGCATTGGACAATGGAGAGTCTATAGTATTTATGGTACACGTTTCATAATCAAATATCATATGTTTTTCTCTTGGAACACTTTACAAGTATGCTCTCCTGGAAGGGAAAACAATCAACAAGGTGTGGGGAAGTTACCATAACTTCCACTTGGCACATCAAATTTTGATCAGACCTGTGGCATTGCAGAGAAGACGTATCAGAAAACTACCAAAAAACATTGCAAACCTAGAAGGGACGAAATTTTGGAGATACAACAGAAGAAATATCGTCTAGCAGAACCACCTCGAAATCAAGGTTTAAAAGTGATACTTAGCCAACATGCCACCAAAAAGGGAAATTCTACACCAAATAAGCCCCTAGACAGTCCTACTTGGAATCTTTATGAAGGTGAAGAAATGTGCAGGGACATAAATGATTTAAAAAATAAGACAATAACAAAATATGAACTACAAGGAATGATGGATTCAACTAAAGCTAAGTTGGAGGCAATAATGGATACTAATATGGATGGTTTAAAAATGGATATCATGGAAGGATTGAAAAATTTTCTAATAGAGAGGACACCTGAAAGTGAAAATGTATCCCATAAAATTCATGATGAGGACAAAAGGAAGATGAATCAAGACTGGAGAAACTCCAACTTTGGGTTGAATACCAACCACTTTCCTAAGATCGATATGATGAAGTTTGATGGCAAGGATTTAATCATATGGATAATTCATATGGAGCAATTCTTTGATCTACATGATGTGCCACATACACAAAAGGTAAATATTGCTTCTTTTATTTAGAACTCCATCAATTTGTGTGGTATCTGTTGGATTACTGAGAGGGGGGGTGAATCGGTAATAGAGAAATATAATCATTTTTAACCATATAATACAAGTAAAATATCAATGTAGTATTATCATCCAATATCTGCAGAGTAAATAAGCAATGAAAAAATGAACAATCATACACATAAACATTACACCAATGTTTTACGTGGAAACCCAAAACCGAAGAAAACCACATAATGTTTTTTCTTATATGTCTTGAAGAATTACATTCATTGGAAGCACTGAATTCCTTTTTTTTCCAACTGCAACTGGAAGGAGGCTCCAACCCCTCAGTTTTTGAGGCTACAACATGAGGGAAGTTCCAACTCCCCAATTCTATGGCGACAACCCCCTATGTTTTCCGACTAAAACCAGAAGGTGGCTACAACCACTTGTCCTTGCCTCGTCCAACCGCCCTCATGTAGAAGTAGAATGATGAAAACACTGTCACACTATCACTGTGAGATATACCAGTGTACAACTATATTAACATGTACCACTGACCTACATCCAACCTGTACAACTACGTTGTAATTAATCTATACCTGAATTGAACATGTATCAACAAAAATAAAACAGGTACACAACCTGTAGTGCTGCAGCATGTGTATGTATGGACCGTATCTGTTATTCAACCCGCATATGTACATGACCAAACTATTATGCAACCTGTGTATGCCTTCTGAAAACTAGGTTTTTCTTTCTTCTGAAAACTTCTGACCCTCTACAACTTCTTTCACATAAATCTGCAACTTGTCATTGTATCCAGACTGTAACTGTACCCAATGCATGCATCCTCATACATAACCTTTACCCAAGGAATATATATCTCTCTCTAGTCATGTGCCATATAGGTGTGTGTAATCATGAACAATTATAATAACCCTCACATGATCTANTGGCTTCATACCTACTTTCATTATCGATGGGTTGTCTCACATTTGTTAACGGTATACATTAATGATTGATAATCAAACAAAGTCTCATTGTCTTCGACCTCAAATCCTCTATTCACATGATGTAGACTTGTACCTTCGACAGATAGTGTAGAAGACCTCTGGCTTAGAAGACCAATACCTATATGACTTCAGTGATCATGGGAGATCATATTGTACTCCATTGTATATAGATATCTTCAGATTGATTTTGAGATTGGATTCCACTCTGCCTTGTTCGTGACTATAACAACCTATGGCATAAGTCCAATTTGTATTGACTATTCATGGCCATGAAAAAATATTTGATATAATTCCACATGGATCTGTAGTGTAATTCAGATTGGCATCCATGTGTACCAAGTCATTATGGATAGTAATATTCTCATGAAAAACTAGTACTTCCAACGGAGTGTTAATTACTCCACTTCTGGGAATTATAATGTATATTTCCATCACATATACTCCTCTGGCCTCACACATTAGGGGGCATCTGTTACAACAATTTTTTCCTCACTCCATGCAAATTGATTAGATGGCCTTTCCATTTCCCTATGCAGATTTGAAGTTCCTTTTTGTGCCTTCTAAAGACAAAAAAAACATATTTTTCCACATACATGTGCCCTATTAGTTATATAACAAGAATATATACAGGTTTCTCCTCTTCAACTCACATACATCGGGTTTGGTGCTCAAGATTAAAAATTATGTCAGGTTTCCATGCCATATCATGAGATCCATGATCCTTGGCCTTCCATATACTGGAAATGCTCCGACTCGAACCTTCATTTCCATTTGTAGGATATAAATGGAGCCATATCCAAGCCTTGAAGGATTCAACCGTTCAACTTTGAGAGAAAAGACACTCTAGAGAAATTTCACTTCATATTGAGTCTGCATCCCTTCGTCCTTGAAATTATGAACTCCTTGTTCAACTCCCAAGCTCTTCCTTCTTTGTGATGGAGAACCTCATTGACTCATTTATATGATATTTCCTTTGGTGGAGGATTGAAGTGGTGGAGGCCCAGCTAGAGGGACTTAGTTTCTCGGTTATGATATGTGTCGTTATAGAATTTTTTCACCTATGTAGTTTTGCTGATTATTTTAATAGAAATACTCTTTTCTTGTCCAATTGATATTTTGAAAATATTTGAATTATTATTCCATGGGCATATTTGTCATATATGTTAATGGAATATGATAATCTATATGCTAACATAATATATTATCACCATATGCTTGCGTATATTTGTTGTTGAGGACAAGTTGTAGGTATAAAGGTTTGGGTTGCGTGCTCAACGATGATCTTCATCGAACGTCTGAACAAGGTAAGATATTAGCCTTACCCTATTAGCATTTCATTTATATAGCATAATTTGGATTAGAGTTGATTTCTGCGTGTCATTCCCTCTGTTGTGGTTTACCCCTTTCCATAGAGATATTTTTTTTGTAACACTCAACCCTTATCCTCCAAATCAACAAACATGGTTCTATTGTGGAAGATGAGGTCTATCATAAATGAAAAGTTTAAAATTTCTGTAAATGGTGGATCTACACCCCTCTCCTTCATATATACATATTATATTTTATCACATGGAGAAGGCCAATTGGGATGTCCAAAAAACATCAAGTGTTGCAAACCACTGATCTCAACTCTGCTAAAGGAAATAAATGGTCCATATCTCATCGCGGGGAATGGGACCATCGAGAATAACAGAACTACAAGTGTTTTTAATGGCCCTAATTTACCCCACCTATGAAATATATGGCCGAAAATACATCGTTTGAAAGGTAAGTTTATCGAAATCCCAAATCTTGAAATATCCCTTAAATGGCCTAGATTGGATATCAATCCCATATTAATGACTTGTGAGCCTTTATGGGACACCCTGTCATTATTACTATGAGTGTAAATTATAGAAAGGAGAAAATATACACCCTTAGGGAATTAGGGATCTCCACCTAGGAAAGGATTCCATTGGGCCCCAAGCACTAGATACCTCTCACCAATTAGAAATTGCCACTAATATGCCACAAGAGGTAAAAATGTCAACAAAAGTACAATCTTACCATTTGTAGAGTATTATTTCAAATATAAGGCTCATAGGTGGTTGTTCTTAGTCAATTAAAATTTAAAGGATATCCCCTCCATCCTCCCTTCTACATGCAAATATTTTACAAGAGGATCCCTAATGAAATTAGTGAAACTGAGAACACTTACAACCATTGTCAAATGAAGTTCAGATCCTACCACCTTTGAATCCACCACATATATAAGAAGAAGTAAGCACTAGAGTTTACTAGGTTCGTTTATTTTATAGCCAAACTTCTCTTTTTGGTTTAGTACCTGTAATATTTCTATAATTCACCATGCCTAAAGATTCCAAAGCCTCCTTTGGGGAATCCCCCTCTTATTAATTCGACCATCACTCAGACACAAGTGATGTGTCTTTCTTGAAGCCACCTCCTTTCATTGATTAATTTTATAAATTAACCAACCTAGCACTTAGTTCCTCTATATGAGGAGTAAAGGGGACCCCCTACTAGGACTCTAAGCTAGTGCAACATGTGGTCCTAGATAATTACCCATTTCCTAAGTGTGTGGACCTTAGTGTTGAACACAAAAACCCCTCCAAATCACATGTCATGTTTATGAATGGATAGATACAAATATTCAAATTATGGTTAATTACATCTCCACCATGTTGGAAAATTGTGTGGGCACCATTGTATTATCCCTAAAAATACAAATAAATAGATACATGGGCATGTATGATGAGTAGAGGGAAGTCATTTTCTAAAAAAATGTTATAAATCTAGGGCATTGCTTAAATCCAATCTTTCCCATTTAGAACCAAGAACTTCCCTAAATGGGCCCAGGAATCTATTTCACCTGAGAAGTAACACATTTTACGATGTCGTTTAGTCATTTTTCATTTACTTTACCCTTTCATCATCATTCCCTTCATCACTCATATCTCTGCATTTGTCCATTTCTACCCTATATGAGCTTCATGTGGAATAATAACACTCAAATGGTTGATTTTTCATGCTTTGATGATTACTTAGAGTATATATTGTGATTTCCTAACTTACTTGTGAAATTCAACAACTATGTTGACAATTTTGTAGCTGATTAGAAGTTCTAGTAGTCAAACTTTACACATCATTTATGACCAAATGAAGAGAAATATCGAAAATATAAAATATGGATTTTGTGCATAATAGGTTCATTTAGGTGAATCACGAAGAAAATATGAAAAAAGTACAAAACAAGGGGTGTATGGTTGAGATTTCCAAAACTGGTCTAACTAGCCTGCAATTCTGTAGCTAAGTTGTTTGTTAAGCCCTAAATAGTGGTACATTACCCTTTAATTGAGGCATATTACATTATTAATGTTATTTTATTTATGTCGGCTTGGGTCCATTAGTTGTAATTGTACATCCTAGTCTCCTATATATATATCAAGGAGACCTTTTCATTTGGAATCATCTTGTATTTCGAAATTTATGTGGTGTATAAGGAGGTTGCCCCTTCGAAGAGGCTTATTATCTGAAATTGTCTCTTTTTCAAGGCATTGAGTACTTATTCTGAGGTTTTTTTAAGCTATTTTGATATTTGGTTCCTAACATTTGGTATCAGAGCTCAAGGTCTTGGTGTTTCGCTGCTACATTTGAGACACCTTGAAATTTTCTCTATAAAATGTTTTCTATAATGTTTCAAAAGGAACCCCTTGGAGGATATTTAGCAGACAGATCAAGGTACATTGGGTTCTAATTTTTTCTCCTGAGGCCTTATAATTTCTTAGATATATCCTGTGTAAGATAGGGTTCTGGAGTCATCCTGAATTTTTTCATCGCGTATTTTTCGCTATAAAATTAGTTCAGTAACATTTCAGACACTGAAACTTGGAGGATATTCAAGAAATTATCAAGGTAGCTTTGATAAAAAATTCAGATTCTGGGTTAGGCTAATTTTGTAGATACACCCTATGCAAGATAGGGTATCTGACTAGTCATATTAACTAGTCTCAAACATGTCTTCTAGGTAAAAAAATGATATCTTCTTTAGTGAGTATCCAAATTAAGTGATACTAGTTGCATTGGACAATGGAGAGTCTATAGTATTTATGGTACACGTTTCATAATCAAATATCATATGTTTTTCTCTTGGAACACTTTACAAGTATGCTCTCCTGGAAGGGAAAACAATCAACAAGGTGTGGGGAAGTTACCATAACTTCCACTTGGCACATCAAATTTTGATCAGACCTGTGGCATTGCAGAGAAGACGTATCAGAAAACTACCAAAAAACATTGCAAACCTAGAAGGGACGAAATTTTGGAGATACAACAGAAGAAATATCGTCTAGCAGAACCACCTCGAAATCAAGGTTTAAAAGTGATACTTAGCCAACATGCCACCAAAAAGGGAAATTCTACACCAAATAAGCCCCTAGACAGTCCTACTTGGAATCTTTATGAAGGTGAAGAAATGTGCAGGGACATAAATGATTTAAAAAATAAGACAATAACAAAATATGAACTACAAGGAATGATGGATTCAACTAAAGCTAAGTTGGAGGCAATAATGGATACTAATATGGATGGTTTAAAAATGGATATCATGGAAGGATTGAAAAATTTTCTAATAGAGAGGACACCTGAAAGTGAAAATGTATCCCATAAAATTCATGATGAGGACAAAAGGAAGATGAATCAAGACTGGAGAAACTCCAACTTTGGGTTGAATACCAACCACTTTCCTAAGATCGATATGATGAAGTTTGATGGCAAGGATTTAATCATATGGATAATTCATATGGAGCAATTCTTTGATCTACATGATGTGCCACATACACAAAAGGTAAATATTGCTTCTTTTATTTAGAACTCCATCAATTTGTGTGGTATCTGTTGGATTACTGAGAGGGGGGGTGAATCGGTAATAGAGAAATATAATCATTTTTAACCATATAATACAAGTAAAATATCAATGTAGTATTATCATCCAATATCTGCAGAGTAAATAAGCAATGAAAAAATGAACAATCATACACATAAACATTACACCAATGTTTTACGTGGAAACCCAAAACCGAAGAAAACCACATAATGTTTTTTCTTATATGTCTTGAAGAATTACATTCATTGGAAGCACTGAATTCCTTTTTTTTCCAACTGCAACTGGAAGGAGGCTCCAACCCCTCAGTTTTTGAGGCTACAACATGAGGGAAGTTCCAACTCCCCAATTCTATGGCGACAACCCCCTATGTTTTCCGACTAAAACCAGAAGGTGGCTACAACCACTTGTCCTTGCCTCGTCCAACCGCCCTCATGTAGAAGTAGAATGATGAAAACACTGTCACACTATCACTGTGAGATATACCAGTGTACAACTATATTAACATGTACCACTGACCTACATCCAACCTGTACAACTACGTTGTAATTAATCTATACCTGAATTGAACATGTATCAACAAAAATAAAACAGGTACACAACCTGTAGTGCTGCAGCATGTGTATGTATGGACCGTATCTGTTATTCAACCCGCATATGTACATGACCAAACTATTATGCAACCTGTGTATGCCTTCTGAAAACTAGGTTTTTCTTTCTTCTGAAAACTTCTGACCCTCTACAACTTCTTTCACATAAATCTGCAACTTGTCATTGTATCCAGACTGTAACTGTACCCAATGCATGCATCCTCATACATAACCTTTACCCAAGGAATATATATCTCTCTCTAGTCATGTGCCATATAGGTGTGTGTAATCATGAACAATTATAATAACCCTCACATGATCTAGTCATCAAACCCTTTCTGATATTCATCCTCTCAATACA
>JZKD02S2224833.1:27011-38399 GCA_000966675.3 Picea glauca
TTCAAGGTAATCATAAAGKATCAAACTTAATGAGMAATTAATGGAAKTAAAGGTTGCTTTATTCATCTATTAAAAGAATTAAAGGATCAATACCTTTTAACAACACAAGACTTCAARGCTAAATTACAACCCTATTCCAAGGTATCATAAGGTGGTCCCAATCCTTTAGGTAGTACAAAAAGATATCAATGCCACCTTACCCATCCAATTATAAGGTAAGGGATTTAATTATAAAGAGAATAAGGAAGGATCCCAATCACTAACAACATATTATCATATTGTACCTGGCTTTAAAGGACATTACAATTCATATATTAACACATAAAATTAAAATTCTCATTATATCCTATACTAAATGAGCTCTGGACATTTATAATATTTAAGGGATAAAGCAAGTGTTGTGGAACCACTCCATTCATAACAAGAAACTAAACCAAGCCGTAGATCTGCTAACAAGGCAATCATATTAAACTAGAATGCTAACATTACATAAACAAGAAGCGATCTCAAGGCCCTCATCACAAGCAATTAGTTTTGTATTTAATGACATGGCAAATAACAGATAACCGGGCAGTCATCGTAAGCAAGTGACAAGGCACAAGATGAAAGTGCAAATGAATTAGGCCTTTAAAATTTGCACTGTTGGGTAGGAGTAAATGTAAGAACTTAGGGCAGGGGAAAAACTTAGGCAACTGTAACCCATTTGCATTTAAAATCACATAAGTCTTATCCACAATTAAATTTTGCGTTGATAAAGTTGAAATTGTTCCATCAAATGTTTAAATACCACGTCAATTTACATAAGGAGCATAAATTATATACCGTGCATTTGTCCCAACAATAATCAACATTCGCAGCATCAAGAAAATCAATGTATAAAGACTACCCTTTTTAATCATTGGAGAATCACTTTATTTATATCCATTCATTAATTAGAAAACCAACAACTAATAATATATCGGTAATTCAATCGATGGCAAGAAAATATCCCTAAATTCGCCCCAAAAAGATAAACTATGGTCGACTACAGAGCTATCCAGACCATCAATGCATTTTCACTGTCAGAAAAAAGTGAGGAAATAGGGAATGCGTGGGTAACAGGCCATGGTTTTAAAGGAAATTTGAATCCCCTAAAAGAACTTCTCCACGCAGCGAAGGAAACAGATAGTCGTATTCAATGGAAAATTCGCCAGAAAAGAGATACCCCAGGAAAAACGCGCAGAGGTATTAAAGCATAACGCAGATAGAATATTACCCATCAATAACATGTAATATTAAACTTATTACCCAACAAATAAATCGTGTTTCTAAGAAAATGGAAGGTGAAACTGTGGTTAACAGAGGTAATAATTATTATTGCATGGCTGGGGTCCTAAAACAAATTCATCCATAAAATAAAAAATAAATAAATAAATGCATTCCAATGGTCTATGCACATAGGTCGAGGTGTGAAGGACGCCCAGGTAGCCCAACGCTGCCACAGGCAGCCTGGTTTCTCTTGTGACTGTGACAGTAGCCACTATTATGTACAGAAACAGCAGCGTGGCAATGAACTCGGGCTGTGATCACTCGGGTTGAATGTCCACCTGAATTTCCAACAGTGCAGTGGACCAACACAAGGATCATTCCCCCAAATGCCCTGGCAATGCCCAGGAGCCCAAAGCCCAAGCAGAAAAGGTGTAAGAGACGCAAAGGTGTAAATCCAATATTGAACTTGAGCACTTTAAAGCCAATATTCCATTTTCCTTTGCTGATTTAAAATTGGGTTTCAAATACTTAGGCTATTATTTAAAGCCAGGAGTAGCAAAAGTGATTGATTGAAGATGGTTAGTGACAAAAATTGAAAAAAAAATAGGTTTCTAGTGCAATCAGTGTCTCTCTTTGGGTGGCAGATTAATCTTGGTAAAATCAATATTGGAGAGCCAATCTGTCTTTTGGATGTCGTTGGAGATGATCCCAAAATCTATTTTGAACCGCATTCGACAACTATGTTTTTCTTTTTTATGGGGCGGTCAAAAAGCAAACCACCACTACCATCTTTGTAGATGGGACCTCCTTGCAAGACCAAAGTATTGCGGAGGGTGGGGACTCGGAATTTTAACCACCTTCAACACAGTGTTACTGGCATACACCCTTTGGAGGGCGTTAACGGTGGATAACATCTGGCAAAGGATATTAAGGGATAAATATTTGGGGGGTTCTTCCATAGTTGATTGGCTCAGAAAACCAAAACATCAGCAGTGGAATTCATCCAGCTTCTGGAGTGGATTGACCAAAAGCATTCTGGTTTTATTACATTGGCTTCGGTGGAGAGTCAGATCGGGAAATTCAATTTTTATCGAAATGGACAAAATTGTTGGTTTAGAGGAGATCTCTATCCTCTCAGAATCACTTCATGAGCAATTGTCCAATAATCGTATTCTGTTTCTAGCGCAGGCTAAAGAGATAGGGGGTGTTCCTTCCTTACCAGACCGGTGGTGCACTAGTTCTTCTTTGGGGCTATCGGGACAGCTTGCGTCGGAATGGGATGGCTTTACCATTGCCTTAAGGGACGCAAGAATATCTCTTCAAACAGGTGCGGATAGCTTGGTTTGGGCTAGGGGGGATGCTTCTGGAGTTTTATCTATTAAAAATATTTATAATGCTCTCATAAAACCATTGGATTTCCATAGTGATAAAGGTTGGGCTCAAAAACTGTGGAAATGGCCTCTTCCGTTAAAATTAAAACTGTTTTTGTGGTTGGTTTCCTCTAAAAAAATTCTTACTTGGAATGTGCTCCAAAGAAGAGGATGGGTAGGCCCGGGGGTGTGTAGGCTATGCAATAGCGATGTTGAAAATGCCAATCATTTGTTAATTCATTGCTCATTTACAAAAGCAGTTTGGCATCGTATATCCAAAATCTATCATTTAAAAATCCGTTGGGCTAGAGCTTTGGTTTCCGATTGCTTTAAGAAGTGGTCATGTGATAATTCGTCTCTGGTAAGTATGGCAGCCTTTACTTGTTGGCACATCTGGTTGGAGAGGAATCATGTCATATTCGAGGATCGCAATCCCTCTTTTCGCGCAATGGTGCATAGGATTGTTGTCTCTAGTACTTGGCAGCCAACTACAGTAAATCTCATTCCAAACAGAGTTTGTGAAATTACACAATTAGAAGGTTCCACACTGGCCTGTTTCAATGGGGTAGCCTTATTAACAAGAGATTGTTGTGCTGTGGGTGGTTTTTTCAAAACACATGCTTCGAGGGTCACCAAATGGTACATTAACTGCAGAGTGGGCACAAACACAAAGGCGGAGCTATTGAGCTTGTGGGCAACCCTTACTTTGGCCTCACTTTGGGCTATTGACAAAATCCAAATCTCGGGGGACTCAAAAGTCATTATTGATTGGATGAATCAAAAGAGTCAACTGCAAGCGGTGAACTTAGATGGCAGGAAATCTAAAATTATGGAACTTAATCATTTTTTTAAAGAAGTTAGTTTTCAGCACATTTACCGGGAGCAAAATAAAGAGGCAGAAGCCCTATCAAAGTGGGCTTTAAAGGAGCCAAAAGGCAAGCTATCAATCTATCATTGGAAAAATGGGGAAGAAAGCTCACATACCCATCTAAATATCTTCGAAAACTGAATATTGTGGAATAGCTCGGTGAGACATTAGATGGTCTGAAGATTAGTTTTTATTGTATTCCTTTAAGCAAATTCTCAACATCATATCAGTAGATATTAGTTTGTTATCGAGAAATCAGCTCCATAGATAGCTGGGTTTTTTTTAGTTCTGCAATTTAGTCTCTGGCTGCACTATATTTGTATCATATTTGGATAGAGACCAAGTATGTAAAACATCTTATATTTATATAATTTGGAGATAATTTTCTTCGGGAAAAAAAAGAGATCTCATTAATGTGACCTAACCTTTTATTTTGTTTTTCTATAATTAATGGTTCATGTTGAAAACTTCAAAGCAATATATATATATATATATATATATATATATATATATATATATATATATATTAGTGATAAACACCCATTCCACTTAGCTTCTATCTATCACTTATTATAAAAGTTTCCCTTCTCATTATGACTTATCCACATAAATCACATGTCACTTGTCAAGCCACATTTTATCTTCACCATTTATAATATATGTGTTCAAATTTGATTGAATTTGTATTAGGTGGTAAACTTTTATATTATTATTATTATTATTATTACATTGATTATTATTCTAACAATAACATTTAAAATAAAAGTAATAATTACAATATTTTTTTTATTTTATTTTTTTTTAAATATTTTTAAAGTATTCAAACTTTAAAAGATCGATGGAGGCGGCTGGATGGTAAAGTCATTCTTGCAATGAAGGTCAGGTCTTATGCTCAAACCCGAGCAAGAACGTGGTCAAGCCCGCATACCTTTTTGGCAAGTGCCGTGAAAATGAAGTTCCAAAGAGGTCTCGAGTTCAACTCCCCCAGACTAATCTAGTGTGTATAATGCTAGTACGTGCCCAACTAGTTGTTGATTCCGCCAACCATATAATAATATATAAACAGTTTCCTGTGTAAAGAAATCTATCAAGTCACCATATATTATTACAACCTTGAACTCTATGTTCTCAAAATTTCGACATTCAACTACATGTTGGAATTAAAATGCATCCTATATGAAGTCAACGGCTCTTTGGGCTATCTACCATACACTTTCAACAGATTAATAAACTTTGAATTTGAATACCATACACTTTCAAAGAATACCATACACTTTTTGGCAAGTGCCTGAAAATGAAGTTCCAAAGAGGTCTCGAGTTACATGTTGGAATTTCAAAGAATACCATACACTTATTGGCAAGTGCCTGAAAATGAAGTTCCAAAGAGGTCTCGAGTTCAACTCCCCCAGACTAATTTAATGTGTATAATGCTAGTACGTGCCCAACTAGTTGTTGATTCCGCCAACCATATATATATATATATATATATATGAAAAAATTTAATTATACTATAAATACCCTGTCATCATTATCTCAAAAGTAAATTTAATTAGATTAAATCCACTTAACTCAATTAATAATATAGATATCTATTCAATCATAAAATAACATGAAAACTAAATGAATTGTGAAGATATATTATAAATATATTATAAATATTATAAAAAATGAAATTATATATACATAATTATTTTAATCTATATACACAATTGTAAAAAAAAAATCTGTCACGCTACGTTCCATTCCACGTAGTGAAGATATTATAAAATAAATTATAAAAAAATATAAAAATAAATTGTTTTAATCTATATATATACACAGTTTCCTGTGTACAGAAATCTATCAAGTCGCCATATATTATTACAACCTTGAATTTCGACATTCAACTACATGTTGGAATTAAAATGCATCCTATATGAAGTCAACGACTCTCTGGGCTATCTACCATACACTTTCAACAGATTAATAAACTTTGAATTTGAATACCATACACTTTCAACAGATTAATAAACTTTGAATTTGAATACACTTACAATTGATTAATAAACACTTGAATTTGAATACATTTACAACCGATTAATAAACCTTGAATTTGATAAATCTTATTGTAATTCAAATTTACTAACATCCATAAATACTTGTTATATTGGAAATGATATCTACTTATTTATTTATTTGTTGTCAAAATATATATATCTTATTTATAAAATATCTACCTATTACCATATTTTATAAGCAATAATATATATAATTTTTTTGTTTTTAATTACAAACTAAATAGTGTAATTATCATTAGTTTCTTCTCGCTACTCCCAAACCGTGACCCTTATCAAGATATGTGCCATCTTAAAGGCCGATCACATAAGTGTAATGACAATATATTTTGGGTTTCTATATTTTTCTTTTACACGTCTTAATCACTTCATTCGATAAGTTAAAGAAATAGGTGATAATGGATAAGTCAATAAAGTAGGTTACAACTGATATTTGTTGTAGGTGAGCTATTGCCTCACAATAAATCTGGGATTGTTGTCAATTTCGAACAAGTGGAGACCAATATGTACGATGCATAGAGATTGAGAGCATATGTTATGAAGAGCATTAAATACATAACAATTCAATTTATTCACACAAGCTCAGTTTTTTTTTAATAATATCATAATAATATCAGGAGCATATGTTATAAAGAGCATTAAATACATAACAATTCAATTTATTCACGCAAGCTCAGTTTTTTTTAATAATATCAGGAGCATATGTTATAAAGAGCATTAAATACATAACAATTCAATTTACTCACGTAAGTTCAGTTTTTAATAATATCATTACAGCATTATAGATTGGATAATAAGTATCACCGACTATCTTTCTATATCGCTCAATCTCTTAAAAAATAATACTATAGATTATTAATAACTACAAATTGAATTGCACCGCGTGATAGAGGTATGTTCTCACTCAACTTCAACTTTTGTTGCTCAACATTAAATGAAGAACACATCTCAATTTCTCTCCCAACGCCCGATGTGTGCCACTTCAATTTTCGGACCAACACCTTTGATCGACGCGTAGTGCATTGAACGACCCTCCTCCTCGGTGGCTTATACTATTCTTTGATGCACCTCGAATATTGCTCCGGCTACCCACTACTCTACTCATGTGATGTATTAGTTTCATGTGATGTATCAGATGTTGATACAAATATTTCTTAAAACAATGAATGTAGTTTTAGGCATTTTTTTTTTTTTATTTTTTTTTTTCACTCAAAAACGCACGCAAAAACTTCACATACATAGTTGATGGAATAATATGTAGTCCTATAATCTATTGCGATACAGATTCAGCAGCTTTGAATTTCAAGAAATACTCTACAAAGTTAGACTAGGTTATCTCGCTGCAACATAAATTGAGCAGCATTAAAATTTCTAGTTTTATCAAAATCCTCAAAAGGATGTTACCAAACCAACTATTAAGCATATTGCGCAATCCCTCTAATTACAAAATAGCATTTGTTGCACTGGCAATTCTAGGCCATAAATCAGCACACTCTTTCCCAATGGGCCCTGTGATAGCAGAACTTTTCATTTTTCCCTTTGGATTTACTATGACGCCCGCATTATCTTCGAAATACATATAAACACCGTCCTTTCAGCACCAGGGCTTCCACTGGCGAATAATGACAACAGGCATAATCTACCTTTTGAGGTCAGCCTTTCCCTTCTTGATAGTTGCCATCACCATATCCCTAACACGGGCTGCAGGAAGCCTGTTGAGACGACCCTTGATTCCCTTCACAGAAATTATGTACAAGTTCTTGGCTCCTATGTTATCTGCACAGTTCATTGTGGCTGCCACTGGCAGACCCATTGACATTCTGAACCTGTTACCCGCGGTACCTCCACAACCTCTCTTAGGCATGGCTTCTCCCCTTGTTTCTCTTGTCCTGAACAAAAGAGTTTTTAGGCATGTTACAATGGCAACATTTTTTGATTAATTCCATGGGAGACGATTTTGGGTATTGGATAGTTGCATCCAATCTATCTCCTTCCATTTCCGGTCTCCTCATTGTCACCCAAACTCCCAATTCTATTAAAATTTTACCCAACTAACACCGCAAATGAATTTCCTGTGCTGAGCACTATGTGTATCACTTGGTTTCTAAGCCTAACTCTGCTAAGGGGCCCTTCAACAACTTTAGCATACAACAATCCCTCAAGCATAGAGTTATGTACACCTTTTTGCTGCGTGTACTTAGCCATGAGGGAGTTTCCATGCCAAATTATTGTTTCTAAGGAACAAGTATTTCAAAGAGCTCATGTTTCTCAAGGAATCTGGAATTTGTCCTGTCAAATTGTTAAAGTTCAAATCCAGTATGTCAAGTTTTCCCAACCCTTCAATGTATTCAGAAATTTTCCCATAAATAATATTGTTTCTTAGGAATAAATTTGTCAGATTATTAAGGATCTCTAGGAGTGAAAGCGATGCGCTACCTTGAGGTATGTCACATATAATAAATTTCTCTAGATTTGTCAAGTTCCCTAGTTCTGAAGGTATCATCCCATTCAAATTATTAGAGGCAAAACTCAGTGATATCAAATTGGTGAGCTTCCTAAACTCCTTTGGAATTTCACCCGATAAACTATTAGTTCAGAACGATAGATATTGCATGCGAGTCAAGGAACCCAGCGATGCAGGGATCGATCCATGCAGAAGGTTGTATCTTAAATCTATGTTTTCTAAATGTGAGATTAGCCAGCTCTGGCGGAATAACTCCGTCATTTCTTCATACAATTTTTATTTTTTTTTCTAAGGACATGGCAAGTGGTATCTTTGTTGAAAGCATAGTTGCAGATGACACTGAGCTCCCCCACCCTGTCGTCGAGAGTGTACCAGGATGGGTTGTGGTTGCACGAATCCACATTGAAGTTCCATTTGGTGTTCCCCATCTTGTTTGTTATTATTCTCCGCGCATTGACTTCTTTGGATCCATGACTGCCGCAGATCCGTGACTACAGTAGCTTTGCTGAGATTTTTGTGAATATATAATAATATGATGCAATAGAAAAGGCTGAGGAAAACTGTGGAACGGAATTGAAATTTATGGAGATGAGATTGCAGAGGCTATTCAACGAAACCATTTCATTATATTAAATCTACCAATGCTTGGAATGGTTTACCTAGACAATTAAAAACTGTATCTTATGTTTCACTTGTATTAGTTATAAAGATTCTACATGTTCTTCCCTCAAAATATGTTTTTCATTAGTAATTCCAATTTATCTACACATGGAATAGATTTAAATTGAACAATCATTGAAATATGTTTTTCTTCTGTAATCCCAATTTATGCACACGAGACAAAATTAAATGGAACAATCCCTGCATTATTTCAATATATAGTTTTATTGTTGAAATTGATTTCTCTTGTTGCACATAATCACTCTTGTTATAAGCATAATAGACAAGGATGTTGAACTAGTTTAGAAAATCAGAATAATTATAAAAGGTTATAGAGTGTATAATGTGTATGACTATTCTATCCAACAAGTAAAACAAAACTTGATTCTATGTGCAACATCATGGTTTCCATATAACAGGTTAAGAACGGTTTAACTAAAGCAACACACAACACAAGCATGGTTCATAGCCCTTTGGCTCCTAGTGTTTGAATCTCGCTCTGATACCATATGTAACATCCATCTAGGATGTTTAAACAATTAATCTTTCATTAAATACATACACAATAACAACTTCGTTTTAGCATAATTTCATTGATTTTCATTTACACAATTCTTCTACATTTGCTCAATGATAAATCTAGATAACATGATGAAATAAGTAATATGTTAAATCTATGATTTAGAACTTAAAACAAAAGAATATAAAAAAAAATATCAATAGCCAAATACGACCAAAAAATACCTCCTCCTTAGCTTGTCGAAGCTCATCGATTGTAATGTAGTCCTCGACGTTTCCAAGCATCTTTTCCCTGCTTTCCTAGATTGAAACAACAGAATCCTCCCTGCCAACTAGAAGCCTAGCCGGCTTTCTAGCTCCAAGAAACCTTTCGGTTTCTTGGCCCTCTATGCTCGTGACTCCAAGAACAGCAAAGCACAATGCTCAAAGAAAATCATCATAAGAAATATATCTTACAAAGATTTCACAACCTCTCCTCATGCTCAAACTTCCCAATGCCCCTTCCTCACCACTTCTCCTCCCTATTTATCAAGTTTCCATACACACTTCCCCAAGTCTCCTCAACCACCCTCATTATTTTCCATAAATGACTTGCATTAAACAACAATAAATAAAATGAAAAGTCTTTCTTCTCATGCTAGCTAATAAATGTTATTTGATAATTTTCCTCAAAATGTACATAACACCCCACCATGCTCATTTAATTCATCATACCCACCATCTACCAAATTCAAGAAGGTATTTAATGCTTCTAGATATTTTGTATGCAATATAATTTACATATTCAATAAACATTCAGTTAAATAGTTAATAATTTACTTTAATAATTAATACATAAATTACTTATACTAGTGTACATGGGTAGGGTATGTGTGCGTAGATAGCGGACACATATCGCATGTATGTACTAACGATAAACAATCATTTCCTCTAGTGCATAGTTCCTATATGATCACCAAGACATGTAGGACAACAGATCAAGTAATGCATCATTTAATAATCTTAATGAACCAAATTACACCAATTCATCAATAACTCATTGTCATACTTAAAATATAAATAGGAAATCAAAGATGGTTTTAAACATGGTAGGAACCAAGTGAGTAAACAATAGTGGCATCACTAATCCCCACTCATTATTCTCAACTAACATTGAAGCATCCTTCCTTCCTAACCTACTTCCATCTTCCATCCTATCCTTTCCTCTGTTGGACTAAGCTGGAGCGTCAACTATATTGACCTAACTCCAGATNTGAGGTACGTATAATTCATGTTTTGTGATTCAATCAAGTTTAATTTATCATATTTTATGGTTTCCAAGAGTTACAGGGAAAAACGCACCATGTTTCTTGGTCCAGCACTTGTTCCGGCACTTGATCCAACACTTGTTCCGGTACTTGATCTGGCACTCGTTCCGGCACCCAATATTGCACAAAAATGCAAGGCAAGTTGGACGTTATGGTATTGGCGGATAGTGGTGGAAAAATCAAGCACATGGGTTTTGTTTGTCATCGCCCCCTCCAACTACGAAGCTCAAGACAACTCGATTTCAGTTGTCTAAAGAGGGCGCTTATTGGGTTCCTCAATTTTGTTAGTTATGGCCTCATTTAATGTAATTTTCTGAATTGAGAGGTGGTTCGACCCTCCTATGGTCGACCACCTGGGTTGTAAACCTATAGATACTACCAGGATGACCATTAGATTGTTAACCAAGTAGCATAAGCATTAGAATTGCCAGAAAAACGATTTTTCTCTATTTCTAGTTTTACATTGCCAGAATAGTGCCAAAACTGTGTTTTTGGATTTTTATGGTGAATTTGGCCTGCTGAGGTCATGGTGTGCTTTTAGAGAGTGACCACGACTTGTTGGGGGGGGCACTAGCAATCTGGTAACTATCTTCATGTCTATTTTTCATTTTTCTAATTTAAATTGTCTTTTCATTTTCCTGTGCATGTATATTTTTATTTAATTAATTAGTTTGTTGTAGCTTACTGTTTTACTTGTTTTTGCAGGTTATATGATGATTTGTGATAGTATGTGTTGATTTTATAGATTAGAAAAGGCTTGCAAGTCTGTAAGTCTCTTTACTAATTCTGTGTGCAATTAAAAAGTCTCTCTCTCAATATACTAACCCCACATGTAGTTAGATGATAAATTGTGTTTTCTTTTATATTTTTACAGTCAAGCTTAGAACATATTTTTAAT
>JZKD02S2224855.1:11045-33691 GCA_000966675.3 Picea glauca
ACGTCGTAGTGTGTCAAACATTTCCTAACATTGCAATGTGACGAACATATATGAATGTCGCAATGTGATGAACATAGCCCTTTCATCGCAATGTGACAAACATAAATGGTCGTCACATTATGACAAACATAGCCCTTTCGTCGCATTGTGACGAACATATATGATTGTCACAATGTGACAAACATATCCTTGTTGTCACAATGTGACGAACATATCCTCGCATTGCAATGTGACACACATATTCAATCATTGCATTATGAAAAACATTTCCAAACATCTCAACGGGATGAACACAACCCATTATCACAATGTGATGTACTCAACCCAATGGGATAATGTGACAAACATAGACGAACATTGCAATGAGACAAACATTACTCGACGTTGTAATGTGACGAACATAACCCACTGTCAGACTATGACAAACCCATTCCAATGCCATAATATGACAAACGTAAACCCTTCGTCATAATTTGATGACCATAACCATACGATGTCATGTGACGAACAAAATTTGATGTCACAATGTGACAAACAAAACCTGATGTTAGACATTGGCATGGTCAACCATAATAAACCTCGGTCAACCATAGTCAACCTTTCCTTCCCTAAGTCAACCAAAGTCTACCAAATTTCACCATGATCATTGTCAATTGTAGTGATCCATGATCGTCCTCAATTAATGTATTAATACTTTAATAATGTATTAATACTTTAATAATGTATTATTACTTTAATAACGCTTTATTTAAAGTTATTAGTACTTTAATATTGTATTTATTAATGTATTAATAATTTAATATGTTACATGATACATTAATTTTTACATTACATTATTGTAATAATATATTACTACTTTAGTTATGTATTAATTAATTAAATTAATATATTACAGTATACATTAATGTATTAATGTCATTCATAGCCATGACCATAAGAAACAATGATCATGGTCAACCATGGTCATTTTCAATAAATGTATTAATACTTTAATAATAATGTATTATTAATGTATTACTACTTTAATAATGTATTTATAAGATATTAATACTTTAATAATGTATTATTACTTTAATAATGAATTATTAATGTATTAATAATTTAGCACTTAATAATGTATTAATTAATTAATACATTACATTTTTTTCCTATTAATAAGGTCAAGGCCAAGCTAGACACCAAATTGGTGTATGAGACCCCCTTGTAAAGTCTACAAGGTATACATACCCTACTTGCCTCTCAATTTGAACTTGTGACCTCTTAGAAGGAAACACATGTTCTTATAGTATTAATGTATTAATACTTTAATTTATACATTACAATAACATAATAATGTATTGTTAATGTATTAATATTTTAATAATGTTTTACTAAAAACATTAAGGTAAATGTATTAGTACTTTATTAATGTATTACTTTATTAGTGTATTAATAATTTATTAATGTATTAGTACTTTAGAAATGTGTTTATTAATTTTCATTTAACATATTATCCATGCATTATTTTATTAGTGTATTAATGTTTTAGCCTTGTATTAATTAATAATGTATTAATGTATAAATAATTAATACACTACATTACGTATTTGTTAATGCATTTAATGTTTTAATGTATTACTTTATTAATGTATTAATTAATAATATATTAATACATTACATTATTAATGTACCAGTCAATTGAACAAGTATTTCCTCCTAAGAAGTCATAAGTTCAAATCCATAGGGGGGTAGGGTATGTATACCTCCTTAGACTTTACCAGTCAATTAGGTGGAGGGGGTCCCTTGTCCCACAAACAAGGGGATCTCATATTATTATTATTATTATTATTATTATTATTAGACCATTAATTTATATATATTAATATAATTCATTAACACATTATCATTATATAGTTTGAAAAATGAAGGTAATATCCTCCTTTAATATTAGGAATGCAACTAAACAAGCTACGCTTTTAAGTATTGATTCCAACCATAATCCTTTATGGATAGATGAGGACCTTGTTTTATATAATAGCTACAAAATCAGCTTTGAAGACCTAATTGAGAATTTGTTTGGTACTGAGTTGGTCAAGCTATGTATTTCTCAAGACCTAATAATTTGCAATGGAGTAATGAAGTGGCCAAACTCCAACCAGATCACTTGTATCCATGGGCTAGGTAGTAGTGTCATAGATTATGTGATATCTGGTATCTCTGTTTCCAACCATATAACAACTTTTGGCCTTTTAAATGACCATGAGCCCGACTCTGATCTTTAACCTTTAACCTAAATCTAAACTTTTCCATGTACAGGAGCGCCATTGAAGAGAATTTTGATAATCAAACGAATTTGCACTTTGAAAAAAGTAAAGTTGACCTTTTCTTAAAGGATTTAAATATTAAATTAAATCTTTTAACTTATAAGGACAACTTTGAAGAACTCTATCATAATTTTATAACTACCCTTTCCACTTATATTGACAAGTTCTCTTTTGAGGTGTCCTATAAAAAGAATAATAGAATGACCAACCCTTGGTATGATAAAGAATGTAAAATTGCTAGGAAATCCATTAGGTATGCTTATAATGAGTCCTTAAAAATCGATAAGATCAATACATACAAATCCCTAATTAAAAGGAAAAAAAGGTACTATATCAATAAAAGGCAAGAGTAACTTTCACAACTATATAAGTTGGATCCTAAGAAGTTTTGGAGCCAATTTCTAAACCGCAATACTAAAGAAAATAATAGGATCCCTTAAGGGGTTGGAATTCCTACCTTAAAAGTCTTTATGAGTTCCCTAATTCCATGGAAACCATTCCTATTGTCCCTATAAAAGAAGACGTTTTTCTTTAGATGACATAGATTTTGAGGTTAAGCGACTTGCAAATGGGAAAGCTAAGGACATTGAAGGCTACCAAGCTGAAATTTTTAAAATTGGAGGGCCTATCCTTATCCCTCACATACAAAAGTTCTTCAATTTAGCAGTCAAGAAGAGATTCCCTAAACCCTAGACACAAAGTCCCATTGTTCCTATTTTAAAAAATGGGGATAAAAACATTCCCTCTAATTATCGGACCATTATGATTAGCCCAATTTTAGCCAAGCTTTATGAAACTATTTTGGAAAAGAAGATTAGCTTTTGGCTAGAAATTCACGGGAAAAGAGCTAAAGGCCAGGCCGGATTTAGGAGATATCATTCAACTATGGACCATATTGTTACCTTTAGGATCATTGCAAAGGAGTTCTACAATACTAAAACTAATATTTGTTTTTTGTTTTATTGACTTTAGAAAATATTTTGACATGGTTCCTAGGAAAAACCTTTGGGATAGGTTGGAAGAGATAAAAGTGTCTCTCGAGTTGAGGGCTACTGCAATAAGGATGTATGAGAACATTATTGTTAATTTTAAAAACACTGAGGGATGGTCAAAAGATATTAACTGCAATATTGGAGTCAAACAAGGTTGTCCCTTTTCCCCTACCCTTTTTGGCATATACATTGACAAGTTAGAAGATTGTTTGGAAAAAGCAGGTTGTGTCGGCCCTACTGTCACTGGTATAGTCATCAATCTTCTTCTTTATGCCGATGATATCGTTCTTATGGAAAGGAGTCCACATGATCTTTAAAACCAACTAAGAATCCTCAAGGATTTTTTCTCCAATATGGGTATGAATGTTAATACTGATAAGACTAAGGTCGTGATTATTAAATCCAATAAGATCACTTATGATACCTTCGTATATGAAAACAACAACTTGTAGGAAGTGACTTCATACAAATATTTTGGAATTGATATTCACCACAAGCTCAATTGGAATTATAGCTTTGAGAAAAGGATTATTGGGGGATGGAAAGCTTATTATGGGCTTGAAAACAATTGTAAATTAATTGGTCTTTGGAGTTGGGATAAGAAGAAACTCCTCTTTGAGAATATTGTTACACCTATTATTCTTTATGGATGTAAATTCTGGGGCTGTAGTATCTCTCGTGAATCTTGGATAAAGATAAAGCAAATACAAAAGAATTTTATAACCTATAATCTCAAAATTAAAGGAAATACACCATATCCCATCCTCCTCTTAGAAACAAGCCTCTCCCCCATTGAGAGCATGGCTATGACTAGATACCTAATGTATAAGAAAAAGTTAAACAACATGGAAGACAAGAGGCTTCCTAAAATTGATTCAAAATCGATTCATAACCACCATCGACTCAAGTGAGGATGGCATAAAGATGCCCAGTCTTGGCTAAACTACTGGGTAATCATGGAAGACACCATTTTGCAGAATAAAGATACTATTAAAAAACGTCAAATCAAAATTTAAGGAGAAAATGTGGTGTGATAAAGAGTTAGAGGAAAAAATAAAATCAAGGTATTATAAGGATGTAATCAACCATAATATAGAAGATCAAGATTATTTATCTGTTTTTCCAAGTGTAAAGAAAAAAATAAGAATTACTAAGATAAGAAAAAATTATCACGAGCTCCATAGTGAAACTAGGCATTGGTCAATTCCTAAAATGCCATGGGATGAAAGAGTGTGTCACCTTTGTCACACTAAGAAGGTTGAAGATGAAAATCACTTTCTCTTAGATTGTCCGGCCTATACCCATATTAGATCTCATTTTCAAAATATTTGTCACACTACCAACCTTCATAACCTCTTAACTCAACAAAGGTATGGTGATCTTGGAAAGCTTCTCTTAATGCTTTTCGAGCATAGAAACAAAATTCTAAAGAATTTCAAGTAATCACTTACCCTCTTAAGGTCTGATAGACAAATTCAGTCTTAGTGGACATTAATCATAATCATCATCATCATCATCATCATCTTTACATTGGTGTTATAAATAATTAGTGCATTAATTATGTATTAATATTAATATATTAATGGTTGAGCCCGACATGTCAGAGTTGGACAAATAGCAACAATCACTTTATAAAAATGGTTGATATAGGTCGATCTGCACCATTAATTTGGAAAGGTGGAAAATGACGAAGATATACATATATCAACCACTTTTATAAAGTGATTGTTACTAGTATTAATAATGTTAACTTTCAAATTTGGGTTGGTATTACTAGAGACATTTTGGAGAGACGAGGATTGGGACTTGGTATTCTAACACTTTGGTATTTTGAGCTTGGTACTTTTGGACATATTGGGGTTGTGGCTCTAGTACTTTGGGAGTCGCGGGACATGAAACTAAGGTTTCATGGATCTAGGGAGTCAACGAGGATATTCCTAATTGGATGGGAGGATAAACATCTAGTTGAGTAGTATTCGAGATCAACATCAGCTATTACAATGACACTAGGGTTTATTGGGACTCTAGTTTAAAGCTTCGTGTGGACCCTCCCATGCGACATCATGTGGGACGATTATGTCCCCCTCAGAGGGGTGGGATCCCCCCCCAAGCTCCTCATCCTTGGATCTCTAGGCCTTTCAGGCCCGGATCTCCTCCTATGCAAAGGTACACAAGGAAGCTCCATCCAGATTCGTAAAAAAATTGAAAGAAATCCCTAAGGTGGTTGTGCACCATGCTTCGGCTCGCTCGCTAGCTCTTAGACTAGATGAAAACAGACTGATATGGAATTTCAAAATATTATGGCCCTCCCCCAAATACATGCATCACTAGCTAGAACTGAATTGGCGAAAATTGATCCAGGGACAGATGTCTGCGACCTTTTGTGGTAAGGATTTCTTCACTTTTCTATTCGAAAAAAGAGAGGATAGGGATCTGATTTTTTGAAGACATTATTTCATGGGTGCATGAGGAATGTATCTCAATAAATGGACCCCATAATTCAACCCATAAAATGATATCCCTTCAATGTTACGAGGAAAATCTCTCTATGGTTAGGGAAAACCACAACAGATGGAAATGACTGCAGAAATCAAATCTATTCTCAAGCATGCTATATAAACAAATATGCTAGCAAGACAAGATAAGAGGCCTACCTCATCCAGACATTCGATGAATTCCATCGTTGAGCACTTGAACCAAAGCAATATACCTACAACTAGTCCTCAACAACCAAGCAAAGAAAGCATATGGTGATAATATATGATGTTAGCACATTCAATAGCATAATCCATTAATATACATAAAAAATACTCCCATGGAATAATAATTCAAATATTTGCAAGATATCTATTGGACGAGAAAAGAGTATTTCTATTAATATATGATCAGCGGAAGTGAAAAAGTTACAGACTTCCATGTCGGCACGGTTTGGAACCAAGAAACTAAGTTCCTTCCAACTGGGTCTCCACCACTTCAATCCTCCACCAAAGGCAAACTCATAGAAGAGAGATAATGAAGTTCTCAATCAATAAGGGAGGATCTTGGGAGATGAACATTGCATTCAGACTTAAATTACAAAGGGATGCAGACTCAATATGAAGTGAATAATTTCTCGAGAGTAACTTTGCTCTCAAAGTTGAATTCTTTCTCCTTCTTTCCATAGGTCAGAATTGACCCATTTATAGCCTTCAAATGGATCTTAAGGGCCGATTAGGAACGTTTCCAGTACATGGAAGGCCAAGGATCATTGATCTCCTGTCGTGACATGGAAACCCGACACCATTTTTCATTTTTGGGCACAAATCCTGATGTACGCGGGCTGTAGTGGTGCAACCTGCGTATACGCATGTTGTATAGTAGGCAAGGTGCATACATGTGGGAAAAAATGTATTTTTAGCTTTCGGATTTGCAAAAAGGGATGAAAAGTCTGCATAGGGAAATGGAAAAAGGCCTTTTGTGCAAGATTACATAGGGTGAGGCAAATCTTGATATAACAGATGCCCCCTAATGTGTGAGGTTAGAGGGGTATCTACGATGGCCAAAATACATTATAAAAACCCAGAAGTGGAGTGATGGGGAACCAGCTGGAAGGTCTAGTTGCTCATTGCATTATGTACTAAATTTGCATACATGGCTGCCAATTTGAATTACATTGCAGATCCATGTGAAAATATACCAAACAATTGTTCGTTGCCATAAATAGGCAAATACAAATGCGGTTACATGCCAAAGGTTGTCATAGTCACGAGCAAGGCCCAATAGAACCAGTCTCAAAATCAATCTGAATATATCTATATATAATGGAGTACAATATGATCTCCCATGATCACTAAAGTCATATAGGTATTGGTCCCATAAAAAGGAAGCAACAACTCAGGAAAGTTGCGACCACGTACTAATGTCTTCAAGTCTTCTACACAATCCACCAAAGGTGCAAGTATACATCATGTGAATAAAAGAGTTGAGTTCGAACATAATGAGACATCATTTGATTATTGGTCATTGAGGTATACCATTTAAAGATAGAAAATTAAAGAGAAGATAAGACTCCAACTATGTATATCCCCTTATTGATTTCTATCTCATGAAATCGCGGTCTTACTAGAGAAAAGTTATGGCTCATCTGTTTTTATGGGGGTGTATGGAGAATTAACACTATCTATTATTTTCATATCTCCTCCCGCTATGCTCTCATATAATCCATTCACTCTAGCTAAGCACATAAAGTCCAATATCTTTGCTGCAATCAATGACACTCTAGTTCTTTTCTCTTTGTTGTTTCTTATCCGAGCTGCTAATACAAATTTGCTACACTCTTATTATCTTATCAGTTGCCACCAACTAAATCTTTGGGCTCAAGGGGGAAGGAATATAAATCAAAGGAAGCTCATCCTAAAGGTGTAATGTAAGTGGTATTCCAACTCTTCATGATAGCTAGAATGCTAATATAAATGAGGAAAGTGTAATGGGTATCAGGCATAAAACCGGATCGTAGCGACGCTTTTTTGTTGAAAGGAGTATTATCCAAAGGGTCAGGTGGGCACGTACAACTCCTTCCTGGTCACTTACAAAAGGTCATGTATAACATGTGGGAAGCTACTAATCTCCACGGACTAGAGCTTCATTAATGCGCCACTGAATAGGTTCATGTTGCACTGAGTAGATCTTCCAAGTGACTATAGTTTCATGTTTACCTTTTTATAGCTCATACTGACGACTGACACTAACTAGAGATTCTCATTTATTCCCACACCGACAATACGTTCATTCACTGAAGGTTCAAGAAATGAGACTGGAAATGATACTAGTAGCACTAACTACTTGGCACTGACCAGAGCATCCCCCATGAGTAGAGCATAAATCTAGCACTGACTAAATATGATAATGTTTATCCTATGGGATCTGACTGTCATTGAAACCTGGCTAGCATCAACTCTTGTATCGACTAGCGACTATTGTAAATGAGGGATATGATTAATGACCTTCAAGCAATTCCTATCAGCTATGGGCTAACCCTATGACAATGGACCACCACTTCCTAGATAGAATGTTGACCTCCTACCGATGATGAAATTAGGTATCAAAGCACCAAGTACATTCTTACAAGTGTGAATAAAGGATTCAGGGTCGAACACTTGAGGAATCCATCGATCAAGAGACATTGATGTATTCCCAATTGTCAATGGCGAGAGAACCTTCCACTAATTACTACAAGCCTCAAGTTACTCATAGGACTCTAGGTCTCGTTTCTAGAATAGATGAGTTGAAGTCGATGGAATGATACCCGCAGAAAGGAGAGCATTAAGGCATCTCTCATCATTCAGCACGAGGTATAAAGAAGGAGCTTCATGATTTGGAGGAAATCAGACGAAGAACATGTTCATGAACCAACGACCCTATGTGTCTTTCCCATGTTCCAAGTGAAAGTGGTACACGAAAAAGACCCTCTGAATAGCATCCAATGAGGAAACCTGCTGACAAAGGCGAGGAAACCACCAATAAGGCTAATGGAATCCAAGGCACCACACAAATCCCAATGTGTGAGTAGATGTTTTTCCATCGAAAACAAGGGAAACCACCCAGTCAACAACCAATGATAAAATGTCGACTGGTGGGTTCAAGGTTACCTAACAATAATGAAAGTAGGACCAGGGTGCATGATAGGACTACAACATCATGTGATTCTGAGACAAACTGAGGGTATGGCCGATATGCAAAGTCAAGAGTTCTGAGAAATCGTCAACACAGGTTGATAGAATTCCTTTGAAAAAGAGCATGAGACATATGGAAGACTCTGACATAATAGACTCAATGATGAAACAATGAGATGCAGGAGGCATCATTCAAGTTCTCCATAGGGACTGGAAGAGTAACCAGTTGGTGGAGAAAATTCTTTGTAATGAGCTTAGCTTCCTAAGGCCATGATAAATCCAAAATTATGATGACAAGTGGACTAAATAACTTTGTGTTATGTTCAAAGGCGACATGAATGCTGCCAATATAAGATAATACTCCCTTCCCGTCCGTCTTTTTTTTTTTTCATATTCAAGTGAATGTTATGATACAGAGGAGGAAATGAGTGTCGCAAGTAAGAAAAACTAGTTCCAACAATGGAACATACCTATTCTCAATGCAAGGAGATGTATGCGGGAGATGGACACTCGGGGGAATGTTCCCTCCTAGGTATAGGGTTTCAAATTGCGAAGGATATAAACAAGGCTCTGTTTGGTTGAGGATGCAAAAAACTGTTGAGGCAAATGGTTTATAATGCAAAGCAAGAACTGGCTATAGGCTCAATACTGCAAGCAAGGGCATGATATGCAATCACAACTTAACGCCAAAAAATGTCCTTTTTCATAATCTTAGTCTACTTGATTTGAAAAAGGAATAAACTTATACCAAATAGACGTCTTTTCAAATTTAATTTACGAGTGTGAAAGAGACAAGTTCACTCAACAATCTTTTTGCTTTTTGAAAATGAGTTGGAAAAGAACTTAAATTAAAATCGGTTGGTAGTCCTCTAGGTATAAGGCAGCATGTTTATGAGTGATAAATGAAGTTCAACATAAAGTCATGTATTAGCCATACGTGAATCCTAGTCCTACGGAAAAAATCTCTGCATGGGCACCAAATGAAGCAGAGGATCTAACTAGGGTACCCATGTTTGGTAAGTCTCTACCACCTAATAATGGCATGTCTTATAGAAAATTGAAGGTTCTTTGTTGTAACAAATGGGTTCGTACCTAAGGCATATGAGTGATAGTTATAGGACAATGCAAATGTGCATAGTTGAATGGATATCTATCCTATATGATGGGTAGTGAAAATACATGCCCGTGATTACGAATGGTCAACATAACGTTGAAATCTGAAAGAATCCTTGGTGAAAACTATAAAACCATTTCAATACATTGTTGTATTAGTCCATTATGCGAAAAAATGACTCAAAACTATAGAAAGTGGGTAAAAACTGCTATAAATAGTAACAAAACCAAAATTTACTATGTCATTTTGACTTTTTACCCAAATAGTGAAAATTGGACCAAAATACCACTGATATTCAACTGGTGATTGCGGGAGCGTCGGGTGATGAAATCAGAGACTGTATGGACCAGATAATTCCTCTTCCCCTCCTCTTCCTTTCTAGTGGATTATATTTTTAAATTAGGTTTCAAATTTTGAGTAAATTAAGGCACAAATTGAGTATTTCGATGTATGTGGTATACCATTCATCGGGTCACGTATACGTGAGGTTATACGCGACTTTGTAAAATACAGGACGCGTGTACTCAACCTTATATGCGACTGTGAATGATGCAGCCTACGTAAAACTTTGTAAACAAGGTTTTCTATGGTTTCTAACTCAAAAATTGATTTTTATCTGGAAGGATGGTGCTAGAATGGAGGGAAAGGGAACACAAGGAGGTAGATGGTGCCATGGAAAGAGATCTGGGGGCCCAAATGGCCTTGAAAAGATCTGGATTGTATAAATTTTGGGCACTCAAAGGGTTGAGGGAATATGTGAGGTTGCTTGAGTTTCTTGTAGATTACTAGGATCCTGACAGTGAGAGCTTCAACCTCGATGGGAAACTATTGAGGATTGAAGTTGAGGATATATACATTTTGACTGGGTTATCGCTCCAAGGTGAGGTGGTGAACCTCAAATCCCGAGGAGATGGGAGAGCGATGAAGATAGAGGAGTACATAGACGTTCACTGTGTAGCAAGGATCGAGAAGGTCAAAATTCAACTCCCCATCCGAGCAATAAACAATATCAGCCTCAATATTGTTGTCATCATTTTGACCAGGATCGCAAGATCGACTTCGTTGCACCAGACATCGAGGCCGCTCATGTTCTATTTTGTAGAGTGTTTGAGACCCACGATATACGATTGGTGTACCTCACTACTGGCTAATATGAAGAGCCAATTGACAGAGTGCAAACAGGGTGACAAGAGGAACTTTGGGTTTGCCTCTATCTTATGTAGCTTTTTCTTCGAGCGGGTTCCAGGTTTGGGACCTAGAGTCAAGATCATTCCGAGAGGACCTTGCGATCCATCCATGGCACGATGGACCGAGGTAATGAGACAGAAAGGGGGAGGTAAGGTGCCCACACACTACAATGATGATTTATTTTACTGGTGGAGGCGACAAGTCATTACTCTAGATGACTACCCCTATGTAGGGATTGACTTCAGAGGGGACCCTCACATGCCACTGCCACGAGGGACCGCCTATGGGGACATAGGTATGTCAAAAGTTTTTAAATATTTCATTTTTCTGTATTTTTGTATATTAAAACAAAAATATATTTGCATGATGCTTAAGTACTCACTAGACACTTGTGTGACGCAGATGTAGGTCCACGACGGTCGGATGGGATTCCATGAAATCGTCAGAGGCACCGAGGAGATGAGGCAGTGGGAGGAGAAGCAGAGAGAATCCTTCAAAACGTGTAGGGAAACATGTCTCGTTTCACTCATAGGATTCTGATGGTTTAGGTAGAGGATCTGTCGGAGGCCATGCATCAACAAGTAGTTGGTGTGCCCAAAGCTTGGGTGCGACTCTTTCCGCATATCAAAAATGTCGTAGTTTGTTATTATGACACACATCCAGCTCCACAAGCGTAGATGTCGTGGATCTTGTATTATTAGTTGTATATGTGTATTGAGGCTGTTAGCCCCAATTTTGTACCATAAACACCATATTTTTTTAAATATATGTAAAACATGGATCTTCAGCTTTACTTATATTACAATGTGTACATTGATGAGATGGTTTTCTTTTCTTTAGTTATGTGACAAATGTCAATCTAAAACGAAATTAGCATAAGCATCGGATACATAATTAGAACTCCTAGGTATGTGATAATAAGTAATAAAATCAAATTGTCATTCTAAAAGACGTACCCGTAAGAATCATCGGAGTAAATTAGGATCACGCACACGGTAACTGTCATTCAATTGAAATACTACTAATTGGGAATCCAGGCGAACTTCTAAAGAGCGAATACCATGTGAGACTGCATCGCACAAAATTTCTATAACGACGCTATATTCGGCCACATTATTCCTGGATGGCCCTAGGCATACGCCACCTGAAGACACCAGTAGACCCTCGGGTGAGTAAACTACCTAAGCGACGGACGCTAAATTCCGTGTATGACGACTGGCTCCATCTGCGAATCCTAAGTAGACCGAAGACTCCGTTGACATATGCCAACCAAGGGAAAACTCGATAAGAAAGTTGAAGACGAAAAGTAAAGGGAAAATATATATACACTAAATTACATTAGTATACAAAGAGTTATGCCCAAGCTTGGGGCTCAAGCATAATATATTTTCAAGTAGAGCCCATTCCTAGTCTCGGCCAACATATTCCCTTCATAATCTTTTAACTCATAGGCTCCTTTTTCTAAGACACGTCAGACGATATAGGGACCGTGCCACATGGGTTTAAACTTACCTGCCCCCAACGGTTCTTTGGATTGATCATATAAAAGGACCAAGTTACCCTCAACATACAACTGAGGACAGAAAGACTTATCGTACTGGAACTTGACATGTTTTTTATTTGCCTCGATAGTTGTAGAGGCATCTCGACGCTGCTCGTCAATAATCTCTAGGTGTACAAGGCGTTGCTCGAGATCGGATGTGTCAGGGAAGACCGCGACTACCAAATTAAGAGAAGGGATTTCGCATTCAATATGTAATATTGACTCCACACCGTGTACTAACTGGAAAGGGGAAAATCCAGTGGCATTCTTGACCAAGGTTCGGTATGCCCAGAGTGCGAGATATAACATAATATGTGAGTTGGATTTACTCTGGCTGACAGTTTTCTACAAAATGGTCTTGAGAGACTTGTTGACGGCCTCTACCTATCCATTTTCCTGGGGGTAGTAAGGGGAAGAATGACCATGCTTAAAACCCATCTTGGATGCTAGCTCTTCCATCATTTCATTCTGAAAGTGACTGCCATTATCAATGACAATCTCACTTGGGATACTGAACTGGACAATAATTTGATTGAATACGAAGAAGGTGATAGTCTTCCTGTCGAATTTAATTGTAGGCATGGATTCAACCCACTTAGTAAAGTAATCAACGACCACGATAATGTGTTGATGCCCCCCAGCCGAAGTTGGGTTGCAATCCATGAAGTCCATCCCCCACTTAGTGAAGGGACTGACGGTAATGACTGGGTGAAGAGGGGATGGATACGAGCGCATTTTATGAGTGAACACCTGGCAGGGGTGACACTTCTTAACCGCTTCAACACTATCTTTAAAGATATATGGCCAGAAATAACTAGCTCACAAAATGTTTTTGGGTTTTTGCAAGCCTAGATAGATGACCACCACAAGCCCCATTGTGGAAATCGTTTAGAACTGACTCGGCTTCCTCGCGAGTTAAAAAACGACGCAGGATATTGTGTATTCCTTAGTGATACAAAGTGTCGTCGATGATAGTGTAATTCTTAGCTTGGTATCGTGCATGTCGTCGGTCATCTCACGAGACATGTTGAGGGAAATTCAAGGTTTGAAGATAGAGAACGATGTCTCCATACTAGGGGTCGAACAACGAGACAAGGAAAATGTGTTCGTCCGCAAACAAATCAACATGGATAACGTCCTCATCTAATCGTGGGAAATCATGTATTAACTACGCGAAGACTAGTGATTTCTTGGATTTCACAAAAGCGAAATCGAGATCAAATTCTTGTAAAATGACAATTCATTTATTATATTTTCCCCCTATGATATGCCTGGAAAGGACGTATTGAAATGGATTGACATTGGAAACCACAGTGGTCTTTCAAATAAATATATAATGGCGTAAACTTTGGACTGTGTGAACGACAGCCAAATCTATCTTTTCAATGTGAAAATAATTAAGCTCAGGACCGACTAAGTTTCGACTAAGATAGTAGATGATGTGCTTGCGGAGCTCATCATCCTCCTGAATGAAAACCATACCAATCGTCTCCTCTGATGCGACGATATAAATCAAGTAATACCTACTATAGTTAGGATACTTCAGCAGAGACGTCAATACCAAGGATTTCTTCAAAGCATCGAAGGACTCCTGGGCTCGCTCATCCCAGATAAAAGGGGTGTCCTTCTTCAAAAGACGCATGAAACCCTTAGTGATATTGGCATAGTTAACTATAAACAGATGTAAAAAGTTAGCTTTCCCCTGTAAACCTTGAAGTTGTTGAATAGTGCGTGGGGGAGGCAACTGAAGTATTGCCTCAACCTTTAACGGATCTACCATGATCCCGGTCTCAGAAACTAGAAATCCCAAAACACCACCAGACCTAACACAAAATATGCACTTATGAGGGTTCAACCGAATTCTATGGTAATGACATATTTCAAAAACTAGCCGAAGGTTCTTAGAGTGATCCTCTCTCTTATGATATTGAGCAACAAGATCGTCAAGGTAAGCTTTGACTATATTCTTAAGATCGTGGAATGTGAAGGTCATGGCACGTTGGAAGGTTGATTCGACGTTTTTAAGGCCGAAAGGCATCTTCCGGTATGGGAAAGTACCCCAAGGAAAAATAAATGTTGTCTTATGTTGATACTCGTAACTCGGGTTTAATTTGAGTTTGGTTATACCCTGAAAATCCGTCCATGAAAGAAAACACTTCGCTTCTCGCACACTCGTCGAGAATCTGATCGATGAAAGGTGTCGAGAATTTGTCTTTAGGAAAGGCTTTGTTCAGGTCATGAAATTCCATGCATACACAGATGGTTCCTTGCTTCTTATTCACGGGAACGGGATTGGATACCCATTCAGTCAAGGGAAACGGGTAGATAAAGCCAACATTAAGTAGCTTCTCCACCTTTTCCTTAATAGCAGGGGCCTTCCGGGGATTAACGACTCTAAGACATTGTCAAACAAGCTTAGCATCCAGATAAGTTCTAATCTCATGATCGACAATACGAGGATCTATTCCTGGCATCACTTCATATGACCAAGAAAATACATCTCAGAATTCCTTGAAGAGTTCGGTGTAGATCATGATTTCTTCTGGCGAACAATCTGCACCGATATGTACGTTTTCAATCTTGCCAGGGGTAGGAAAGATATCGATAGTGACGATAGGAGAGATACTCTCCATATTTCCTTCAGCATAAATTTCGTGCGTATCAAGCGGAAATACAACGTGACCGACTATCTCCCTCAAAGTAGATCGAAAGTCATCTTGTTCGATTCTAGAAAGATCTGCAAGAAAATAAGAGAAATGATGCATATCATCCCAAGGTTTGTCAAAACCATTCATGGCTTCGATGATGGCTTCGTCCGAGGGAAAAGTCTCATCAAGGAAATCATGTGAACACGGAAACGAAGTGGTCCACACAGGATTAAACACAGGATCCTCCTCGTCCGTCTGTGAGGTAATAGGATCGGAATCAACGGAAGAGTCAAGAACAACTTGATATGCAATATTCGCTGCCGGCAGTGGCATGGCCATTCCAGCATGTGACTGACCTTCACAAGATGAATTCGATGAAGGTAGGGTCCAAGGATCATTAAAATAGGAAGTGCAGAAAGGAACAGACCTTTCTGACGACACTGGCCTACTAGACATGGCGTAAACATGCTGAATCGGTGCCATGAAGTCAAAGGTACCCATAAGGGATGAATACATTCTGACATCGATATTCTCAGTTGTCGGCTAAGAATTGTCAACCACAGGGATTGACGGTCCAACAGATGCATTGGGACTAACATATGCAAAGGATAATTGGTCGATCATCACGATCTTCCCATCGAGTGGAAAACAAAGAGTGTGGAAGATGGATGATACAATGATAGTCATAGCATAGGTCCAATTGCGTCCTAGTAACAAGTTATAATCGAGAGGCACACCAACTACCTCAACATCCACCTCTATTGTCTTCCCACCTAATTGAACCGGAAAGGCAGGAAGAATACCGTGAGGGAGGAAGGAACGACCATCAAAAGCAGTCAACATGGTCGACGATTGAGAAAGAGTCAAAGAGCCAAGAGATTTCCAACAGATCAAGGACATCACACATGTATCAACGCCTTAATCAATAACCGTATGTTTGATGGTATAATTTGAGTACCTCATGTGGATTTGGAATGCCACATGGTAAGGCAAGTGAAGTGTCACATCTGTGATGTCAAACTTGATAACTTTCGAGCCACTGGGGCCTAGAGCTCCTAATGTAGATAGAAAGGAATTCCTCTATGAAGGACATGTCTGGAGTACCTCCAGAGCTGAAATCACACAAGGGGTTTGACCCAGATCCTCAACAATAGAGTAATTATGGCAGCTCTAGCATTTGCATTGTGGGTAGAGCGCTTGAGTACTCCTTTCAGAATATGACCTGGTGGCTTTGGTTTTTCGATCTGTAAAGTCATCTCCGGAAGAGGAGGAGGATATTCTAGACCAGGTATAGCCTATGAAGAACTATAATCTCAAGATCGGGTGGTTACATTAACCTTATCATCGACCATATTGATACACAAACGGTCATCGTCTTGCGATGACGAATTTTGACTCCCACCGACCACATTTCCAGCATTTGAGGAGCTCGAGGCTATGTGTTGGTTATGTCGGAAAGGATTCGTCAACACGACGGACGATAGAGATAAGAGCCTTGCAGCTTCCGCAAGTTTGGGGCATAAATGAGTAAGGTGATCGTTTGTACAAAGCTTACAGGAAAATTTCACCTTACACCTTTCTTTCTTACCCTCTCCAACATTATTATTCGTCTTCTTATTATTACCATTGTCCTTGGGCTTATTACTATTTTTCCCACCCTTGTGATTATTATTACATCCTTTCTTCTTATTCCCGCCTAGTTGTTGGTTACCATTTGGGTCGGTCCATGATTGCATGGAATTTACATCCACCGACTGAGTGGGATTGAAAGACGCAGATGAAGTTGGCCCTCCTGCAGACTGGTTTAGAGACAACTCTTTCAAATGGCTTGTCACCGAGTCTGCAGATTTTACATTAGCGGACCCTACAATTCCATCGACATGAGGTCCGAGATTTTTTCTAAGTTCATAGGTTGACCTCGGTGTTTCTGGAATAATGTGGTATAACATCCCAGACTGAGCGTATATAACATCCAACTGTTGGGCTTTGAATATTTCTTCTTCCTCAATTGTAACCTCGGATGTAGCGACATCCTTCGAGATAGGAGGTTTCAAAGACTTAGGGAACCATTCTAAAAGAAAGGTCTGGGGTATGGAGGTCTTAATCAACCTCTTCTATCCACGCCACTCCTGGATATGATCCGAGATATGAGTGGTTGTGTCCTGGCATAAAGTCGACAAAAGTTCTAGGCCAGCATCGTAACAAACCAACAATTGGAAGTGGTTAAGGAAGACTAGCAACATCTGACTAAAGGTCCCATATGCCCCCCTAGGTAGCTTGATATATCATTTCGCAGCAACCCCAATGAGGGTGTGTTGAAATAATCTTAACCGAATGGAATCGTCATTAAGGGAATTCGAAGAGCACCATAGGTGAAAGGTGGTAACGTGATCACCAGGATCCTCACCATTCTTAAGTTTGAATTTTGGAATGTCCAAAGGAAGCTTGGTGGGGACTGGGGGCCATGTAGGATCATGTCGCATGGGGTTGTTCATCAACTTAGACAAGTCTGGCAGATTAAGCGTGGCCAGAAAATGGATACGAGGTTGCGGTATCTAGCCCCAAGCTCCCTAGAAAGATTGTGTTTGAGGAACTACAGCCCATCCAAGGCTCTGGTAAGAACCATGGCCCTATCTGGTATTTTAAGACCCTCCTCGAGGTTGATTCATAAGAGGTTGGTTGGGCATCATTCCAGTAGGAACGTTCTGATCGGGGTTATAAAATTTTCCCCCAGCCGGAGTGGATCTGGGTTAGGGTTTCCCAAGGTGTGAAACTGACCTCCTTCGGGTGTAAATCCGGATGATAGAGGTGGATTCGTCATGAAAAACATGTTGGTTGGAATCGACACTGAGGAGGTGAGGGTATAGGATGGAACTTGAGCAGAATCTTGTCCGCCAGGTTGGTTGCTCCACCCATAAGAAAGAGGATTAGACCCGGGGTTAAAAGAGGGAATGCCTCCCATATTAGTATTCGTTTGAGGGATTTGAGAACCACCAAATGAAAATGGAGTATAAGGAAGTGCATTTCCCTCAAGTCCAGCCGAGATGGAGTTTGAAAACTGCGAAGTAAAATTCGGCATAACATAAGAAAAAGGACTAGAGGCCATATGGATAGACTAAACATTATATCCTGGTGAGTGACCAAGAGACCCAAATGGGTTCAAGGCAAGAGATTGAGCATTCACTATAGGATGGGAAGTAGTAATGATAGGTTCCTCTGACACTACAACCATCGTGGTTGCAGGAGTCGAAGGGGTGCCATTAACTATAGTAGGTGTGGGAGTCAAAGGGATCCTAGTATTTTGAAGACTCGGTTCATTACTCATCCTTGTAGAATCACAAGTCTGAATAGTGGAGGTATGTGTACCACGTCTAATAACTCTATGCATTTTAGAAGGCAAAGACTCGAAATCTGGTGGTAACTGTAACAAGAAACAAGATCGGCGGGAAGGCTGGTACGACTCCACGATGACTTAAGACACAAGATACAAAAATAAATTCTAAGGCCAACTAGTAATCAAAGAGCACACCAAAAATCAAATGGCCAATATGCACACAAACGGGGTAAAGTGGCTGAAAGGGACCTCCCTCCCTAAAACAGGTGTGTCTCACCCAAGAGGGGCATGAGACTCCCTGCTAAAGATCGGAGATAACAAAATCAATTATAAGGGTCCTCGTGAGCTTAACAACCAGTCGGTCAGATCCCCCCGGAGAGGTAATCCTCCATAAAGTTTGTGTGTTGTCCAACCCTTATCTGACCCAGGGTACCCACAGAATAACCCCTGTAAGTAACCTATGTGGCACCTAAGTCGAGCAACTAAGAAACCAATGTATAACCGATGCACAAGCGATCAGTCGTAAGTCAGGTCCACCGTATGGGCAGGCTAGCAAATCCTAGAACCTTGAAAGTACTGCCTCTCACGGAGGTAAGGGCACTAGCAAGCAGGGATGATTATAAGGATGGAAAATTATTTTAAAATGTAGAAACCTTGGCGAATCTTACTAATCCTTCATATGTCAACTATAAATGTTTGGTGATATTTTTGTAAAAATATTCAAATTTCTAAGTATTTTATATAGTTTTTATAAAATTTTGGCTATTTTTAAGGTAAAATAATTTTATCCTATAGAATTTGGGCGAATCATTTTTAAAATAGCGAATCTCATTTTTGGAAAAACCATGGAAAAATAGCCCATGAGTGAAATTTAGCCCCTAAAATCATCCCTGCTAGCAAGATCCCCAGATATGAATAGATCCCCAGAAATATCTCTAATGTTAAGAAGGTATCAGGAGGATATCGCTTCAACCAACCTCGTGCGACCTCATGATTAAATCCGGTGTAACTGAAGCCTCCTGATATTACCAATTATATAATGAATTTCTCCACTCCCTTAGTCAGACATATATGTTGATTTAATTAGCCTTGGAGAAGTTTACTCACAAGATCTTATTCCAAGGCACTAAATCCTAAGCTAGTTTGTGCACCCTAGAAAATAAAATCATGACTAATCAGTTTTAAATTATAGCGTTAATTTTAATGGTCGTGCTTACTCAAAAAGGTATGGTAGTGAAACTCATGATGTTATGACTCAACAAGTAAAGTAAATATGAATACAATGCAAAGTCCTAAATTCAATTTTCAATGAATGATATGCTTCTTAAAACAATGCAATTTTTAATTTCAACTCTACAATTCAGAAGTAAAAATGAAATCTTTATTTACATGCACTAAGTTAAGTGACAAAGACTCAAAAGATCAAAATTCCAATCAATTCAAAATGCATAATATTTTTGTATTTTTAATATAAGAAAAATGAAAATGCATGGAGGGAACAACAACTTGATATATAAAGACTCTACTGTGTATATAGAGAGACAACTCAAGGAGGATACCAAGAAGCAAGACACCCAACCCAATGTACAAGGACAATCAAAATGAAAAGGTGATGAGAAAAACTCCGCCCAAAAATTCAACCAAAGACAGGTTTCTTGTCATCCCATAGACACTTAGCAGTCACTACAATCATCAAAACCTACCCAGCAACCACCAAAACCAACAAACAAGCAAAAGAGGTTGATGTACGCGATTGGTCAGGGAAATATCGTGTATGTATGCATCTTGCAGAAGAACAACACGCATATATACGTGACTGCCAAGCAAAAACCCACGTATATGTTTCAAAAACAAATCTAGGCAAAGGAGAAGGCTGAAAAGCTCAAACCCAGAGTGAAAAGAGGTTGTCAAGCAATGATACGACAAGAAAAGCAATAGGAATGAGAGAAATCTAAGGAGAAAAACACTCCAAACCCCTAATAAAGAAGATTCAATCCTCAGTATGGTCGCCAATTCTATTATGAGGAAAATATCTCTATGTTTAGGGAAAACCACAACAGACAGAAATGACTGCAGAAATAAACTCTATTCTCAAGTATGCTATATAAACACATATGCTAGCAAGACAATATAAGAGGCCTACCTCATTCAGACGTTCGATGAAGTTCATCGTTGAGCACTTGACCCAAAGCAATATACCTGCAACTAGTCCTCAACAACCAAGAAAAGCAATCATATGGTGATAATATATGATGTTAGCACATTCAATAGCATAATCCATTAATATACATAACAAATACGTCCATTGAATAATAATTCAAATATTTGCAAGATAACAATTGGACGGAAAAAAAGTATTTCTATTAATATATGATCAGCAGAAGTGAAAAAGTTACAGACTTATGTGTCGGCACGGTTCGGAACCGAGAAACTAAGTTCCTTCCAGTTGGGCCTCCACCACTTCAATCGTCCACCAAAGGCAAGCTCATAGAAGAGAGACAATGAAGTTCTGAATCAACAAGGGAAGAGCTTGGGAGCTGAACACTATGTTTAGACTTAAAGGAAAAAGGGATGCAGACTCAATATGAAGTGAATAATTTCTCCACAGTAACTTTGCTCTCAAAGTTGAATTCTTTCTCCTCCTTTCCATAGGTTGGAATTGTCCCATTTATATCCTTCAAATGGAACTGAAGGGCCAATTCGGAACATTTCCAGTGTATGGAAGGCCAAGGATCATTGATTTCCTGTTGTGACATGGAAACCCAACACCATTTTTCATTTTGGGGCACAAATCCCGATGTACGTGGGTTGTAGTGGTGCAACCTATGTATATGCATGTTGTATAGTAGGTAAGGTGCGTATATGTGGGAAAAAATGTATTTTTAGCTCTGGGATTTGCAAAAAAGAATGAAAAGTTTGAATAGGTAAATGGACAAAGTCTTGTTGTGCAAGATTGTATAGGGTGAGGAAAATATTGCTATAACATGCAACAATCCATGTCTGGGTAAGGTTGTCGTTCCTTCCCCTACACTTTTGGAATGATGAAACCCTAAAAAATATAGGCAACTCACTGGGGAAATATATTGATCGTGCTGAACCACAAGAAGGGCTTCAATCTTGTTCCATACTTTGTGTGGAGGTGGATCTATAAAAAGGTTTCCCAGAAGCAATCCAGTTGAATCTGGATAACTGGTCTTATGTTCAACAGGTAGATTACGAGCAAATCCCTTTCAAATGAAAATCATGTCACAAATATGGACATTTCGCAAAAATATTCCCTCAAGCTAAATAATCCTAGGAGCAATATTTGGAACAAGACCAATGGCAACAACTGAAAAGGAAAAAAACTACTGCAAAAACAACCATGAACCCTCCACAAGGGCAAGGAGAAAAAACTCCAGGCTCGAGAGAAAGGCCCCCAGGCTCCCCCTAGAAAGGAGAATCAAGTCCCAATAGGTATGTTGGACTTCCAATAGAAGGTAACATGGATGACCTCAGGGGTCGTCGGGAAGAAAATGAAAAAAAAAATACAAGAAGAAACATAAGAGAAAATCAGAAAAGAAAAAGAAAAAGAAATCCTGGTAACAAGTGGGGAAACCATACCAAAATATCCTCCAAATATTCCCCCAAAGCTCCCTGGTTTTTCAGAAGAAGAAAGATAGGAAACTTCTGACAGTGACACAAACCTAGAGATCACCCAACGAACTACAATAAAAAAAGCAGGAAGAAAATCCCATAGAAACAAAAGAGAATCGAATGCAGACAGAGAGAAGGAATTAGGCATCCAAAAAACTATAAAGGAAGCACTAAAAAAAGAGGTCAAATCCAGAAAAAACAAGTCATCCCATCATAAGGGTGCAACATCTCAACCCT
>JZKD02S2224866.1:26030-44592 GCA_000966675.3 Picea glauca
CATTCAACTCTAATGTTTTCTGACATTCTTCCCCATAGACTTATACTGAAACAAATATCTATTTTTTGTTCGCCGAGAAGACCCGCAAACCCTTTTTGAAGCGTCGTTATTATAGGAAACTTGTCGCAACATCCGTCAAATGCAACATATTTATAGATTTTGTAACTTCGCAATTCTGACGTAAAAAATTCCTTAGTGACCGTTGGTATTTTGACTTGGTGAACATACTAAGGTGACCGTTGTAGGGGAAAACCTAGTTTCGCAAACGTCGCAATTGCGACATACATTTTCAAAAACATGGCAAGAGAGACGTTCCAGTGGAAAACATGGCAAGACCGACGTTAACATGGCAAGACCGACGTTAACATGGCAATTGCAACATACATCTTCACAAACATGGCAAGAGTGACGTTCCAGTGGAAAACATGGCAAGAGCGACGTTCCAGTGGAAAACGTGGCAAGAGCGACGTTCCAGTGGAAAACATGGCAAGAGCGATGTTAACGTGGCAATTGCAACATACATCTTCACAAACGTGTCAAGAGTGACGTTCCAGTGAAACGTGGCAAGAGTGACGTTCCAGTGGAAAACGTGGCAAGACCGACGTTAACATGGAAAGAGCGACGTTAACGTGGAAATTGCGACATACATCTTCACAAATGTGGCAAGAGAGACGTTCCAGTGAAAACGTGGCAAGAGAGATGTTCCAGTGGAAAACGTGGCAAGAGCGACGTTAACGTGGAAAGAGCGACGTTAACGTGGCAAGAGCGACGTTATCGGGCAACATGAATTTTTTTTTATAAATTTCCTCTATTTTGCGACAATATGGACAATTTTGTCCATAACGCCGCAAATAAAACGTCAGAATTTTTACAATATGTAGTAGTACTTGATAACATCCATGTTATTTCCTACCAACAACATGTCATCAACATACAACACTACATAAATGAAGTGATTACCAACCTACTTGGAATATACAAAGTGATCAGCCCTACTTCTTACAAATCCCAATCCAAGGATGTATGTGTCAAACTTTTGGTACCAAATCCTAGGTGATTGCTTCAGACCATATAGTGACTTCTTTAGCTTATAGACCAACTCTTTCTTTCCCTTCACTACAAAGTGATGCAGACCCCTGACCCTCAGGCCAAGATCTACTCAGGATCGTTCTAAATTCTCCTTAAGTCGAAGCAACTTCTTTGGTTCCCTGCTGAAACCTTTAACAAATCTGATCCACAGGTCCTTGTGAAAACTCACCCTGAGAAACTTAACACCAAGCACGAGCTTTACACTTCCATACAACCATGACTTGGTCCTTGCGTAGACTCCTTTCGCAACTTGCGTGTTCGCGGGTTGAAGACCCTCAACTTTTTCTTCACCCAACACCAATACCCGAGACGCAATGGGATATGGCTCCACCTTGTTAACACCCTCCACACATAACCACTGGCTAGGGATAAGTTCTAGCCTCACTCGCAACTCACGAGTTCGCAAGTTGAATACTTGAACCTACGACCCCTTCTTTTACGAAACCCCGAGACACGAAAGTCGGAGAAGGATCGACTCCTTCAGCGCTTGTCAGGACTCACAACTTTGTGACTTGAGTTGTTGAGTCTTTGTGCCCCTTTATTATGAGAACCCAAAGAATGAGAAGTCAACAGGGTGTTGACTCCCCTTTTGAACGACACGTGTCTACCACCTGTCACTACATCTTCCTCTCTCCAGGTGTCTTATCATCACCCCACATGCCAACCACGTGATTCCCACCAAGCAGACGTGCCAAGTGTTGCACGATCCCTCGCAACTCGCAAAATCATGACTTCTACAATCGAAACTGATTTCTTCCAACCTCCAAGACCCCGACATGCGATATAGCGAAAAGGTTCTGATCTGATGGTTTCTCGTGCTTCTCGCTATTCAAAAAATCATGCAACCAAAGGATTTGATCTGCCCTCTGAACTCACAATATGTGATACTCCATGAAGATTCAGATCTGACGGTTCTCCCACAGCTTGGATCAAACGGTTAGGATCTCTTCCTCTACTTCACGCAACTCGCAACTTTGCAACCCCAAGAGTTTGGTATTCTGCCTCCCAACTCACAAACTCCGAGTTCGTGAAATGATCCAATGACTTATGAAAAAAAAGATCAATGGTTCGTGTTGATTCTAGATCCTAAGGTGATGATTTCACCTACCTCTAACCACCCTGCAACTTCTTTGGATCCTAAGGTAATCGAAACTTCACAAGTTCTCCCTAGATAACTTTGACCGCTTGATTTCCTCCTCCAGAACCTCTAGCTCAAATTGACTCGGTGTTCTCCTTCCGAAATTTACCTTCTACGCGATGATTCAGCTTCCCGTCTTTCTTCGAAGTGGTTCTATATATATCTTCCTTTGAAGTGTTCAAAGGTGTTATCCCTCTTGAGCTTTCACTTGTAAAATCGAGTCTCTAAAAGAACTCCTGCACGCACTCCTTGTGGCAATCTATCAAATACTCCGGGGTACTTGATTTTTTTTTTACTTTGTGCACTTTCTGCAACAGTAGTCCTTCAACCTTTCAACCTTAGTTGATAAATTCCAAGGCCTCAACTAGCCTGTGCACACCTTGCACGATTTCTTTGCTTCACCTGCACTTCTGCTGGAATGAGAGAAACGGTATCCTTCCTGATCTTTCTAAGATAAAACTCAGAACCCTTATCAACGCACACCTTGCAGACGTTTCACTGCACTCCTTGCAAGAACTCTCTAAAGATGAGAAACAATTGAAACTCATTCTCTTTCTCTCTCAGAATTCATATACTTAACATGAAATTATACATTCAACACAACATAGCCTCATAAAAAATACATAACAGAGAGAATAAGACAACCATAAGCATACCATTCACCATGTATAAACAAAAATCATCATAACACCCTGAAATCTGATTCAAAGCTTCATTTATTAATTCAAAGCTCTTGTACATGGATTCTTCTCTTCAACTCTCTGCTACAACTCTCTTCTTCTACTTTGTGCTAATGATACCACAATACAATGATACAATGGTGAGGGTGTCTATGTCCATTTTCCCTCCTACTCTTTAACTATCTAATCTATGAATTCAAATCTACCTACTTTCATTAACTACGTATAAATGCTTTTACATTTTACAGATGGGAGTAACCTCTCCAGATCTATTTTACAATATCCAAGATATAAATGCAAGGTACGCCTTCTTCCTAACTATTATATTAATGCCTTTTAAGTTCAAAATTCAAAACGGTTCTTATGAAAGTGTGCTTCCTTTTCCATCTGCGCATCCAACTGCTCCTTTGCTAAGCGCGTGATTTTGGTCTTGTATGATGCTCCTACATCATACTCCCTCGCTTGAAAATTTTCATGAACTCCTATTCATGTGCTCTTGCACGGTCTTTCCATGCTTCTGAATTTCTTCTTCATCTTCCCAACTGGCATCTTCAACTGGATGTCCCTTCCACTTGATCAAGTATTAAAAATACTCTTTCCTCCTGGTCTTCTTGTTGACCCTCTTCTCAATTATGCTTTCCATCTATGTCTTTTCAGCTACAGGCATTTGTTTTTTACATTGAATTTCTTGACATTTGTTCTCATCCTTGGCCAAAAATATGATCCATTTAACTTTGAGAACGTCTTATCATGACCAAAGTGTCCGACCAATCCTCCACTATGTTTTTCCTTCAGCAGATTCTCCCTCATGGAGCATTTTGGAATACATAGCTGATTTCCCCGGAATAATAACCCATCCTGGATCATATACTCAGTCCATTGGCTTCTATCCCTGAGAACTAGATTCTCAGATGCCTCATATGCCTCCTCAAAATCTGGGTCATACCTATACATTTCTTTGAGGTTATCAAAACCCAAAGTATTGACTCTGAATTCCTGCATAAGAAAACACTTCCTGCTCAAAGCATCAACAACTTTGTTAGCAGTTCCAGAAATATGCTTAATTACAAAAGTAAAATTCTACATGAATTAAACCCATTTAGCATGTTTTTGATTCAAATTCTCCTGTTGAGTCACGAATTGTAAAGCATGATTATCACTTTACAAAACAAACTCTTTAGGAACCAAATAATGTCTCCATTTCTTCAATGCTTGTATGACTTCATAGAACTCCTTGTCATATGTTGAGTATTTAACCTTCGCTTCATTCAGTTTTTCACTGAAGTATGCGATCGGTCTGTCATCTTGGCTCAAGACCACTCCTATTGCAAATCCACTTGCATCACACTTGACCTGGAATGTCTTGCTGAAATTTGGCAAAACCAAAATTGGTTGCTCAGTGATCTTCCTCTTCAATAGATTGAAACTCTTCTCTGCTTCTTCTTTTCAGTGAAAAAATTTGTGTCTTTTCTTCACCATATCCATCATCGGTGCACTTATTCCACTGAAATTTCGGATGAATTTCCTGTAGAAACTAGCCAAACCCTGGAAGCTTCAAACTTCAAACACATTTTTCGGCAATGGCCAATTCTTAATCACATTTACCTTTTCTAGATCTATCTTCAACTCATTTGCGGAGATAAAAAAAACCCAAATAAATGAGTTATGTCCTCATAAATGATGATTTCTTCATGTTAATCAACAATTTATCTTGTTGTAACTTCCTCATCACTGCAGCTAAATGATTTAATTGTTCTACTTCTATCTTATTGAAAATTAATATATCATCAAGATATACAATGATGAATTTCCCAATGAAATCTTTCAGGAATTCATTCATCAACCTCATGAAAGTACTGGGTGCATTTGTTAAACCAAATGGCATGACAATCCATTCATACAGCCCCTCATTCATCTTGAATGTTGTCTTCCATTCATCACCTTCTCTCATTCGAATTCGATGATATCCTCTTTTTAGATCAATCTTTGAAAAAAATCTTGCTCCACCCAAGCAATCCATCAAATCATCCATCCTTGGTAATGGGAATCTTTATTTGATGGTAATCTTATTGATTTCCCTTGAGTCTATACACATCCTCCAGCCTCCATCTTTCTTTGGATTGAGCACTGTTGGAAGAGCACATGGAATCAAACTCTCTCTAACCAATCCTTTGTCCATTAAGTTCGGGACCTGCCTCTTGACTTCCTCATTCTCCTATGGTGTCAACCTTTACACGGCTTTGTTCAGTAAAATGGATCCAGGTATAAGATCGATGTGATGGATTATACTCCTAATAGGTGGCAACAAATGAGGTAGTTTGTCCACTACTATATCAGCAAACTCTTCCAACAACTTTTGTATTTCCTCTGGTAAATCATCCACTCTTGTACTGGTCAAAGCAATTCTAGGCTTCTTGACCACAATAAATTGTGTGTCTTCCTTCTTCTTAACCTCCTTAAGAAGTTCCTTCCCACTCATGAGAAGTACAGTGTTGCTTGTCTCTGTTTTCACCTCTTTATCTTTAATTGGCAACAATATGTGAGTCCTCCCATTCTTATCCAGGGTGTACATGTTCTTTCTCCCATCATGAATCATGTTCCTGTCATATTTCCATGGACCACCCAGCAATAGATGACAAAAATCCATGGGAATTACATCACATAATATTTCATCCTTATATCCTCCTATTTTAAATTCAACTAAACAATGTTTAGTGACATTTACCTGATGTCCTTTTTGTGGCCACAAAATTCTTTATGGTCTTGGGTGTACGATACTCTCCAGCTCCATCTTTTCTACAATCTCTATAGATACAAGATTGTCTGTGCTAGTGATGTCCACGATAACCTTGCATACTCCGTCTTTAGTTTTGCAAGCAGTCTAAAACAAACTGTTCCTTTGGGCTAGGTTCTTTGGCTCCTTTTCTGGCGTTAAGAGAACTTTTCTCATCATCAAAGATATTTCTCTCTCAGCATCCTATGCCTCAACATTCCATCATTGAGCTTCGAAAATGTGAGTTTCACCACCATATTTCTTCTTATCCGGACACTCATAGGATTTATGTCCAATTTTTCCACAGACAAAGCACTTCACTTCACCACCTCTACCTCTTCCTCTTCCTCTGGTTTGAGGAAAAGTATTTCTATCAGCGTACTGTCCTCTATGTGAGATTCCTCCTCTCTCATGTTGAGATTGAGGTTTCTTTCCCTCTTGTTTAGGTCTCTGAGTTTTGTCTTGAGCAATTGTTTTACCTCCAGCTTGACTTCTACCTCGGCCTCTTTGACATTGTTTTCAGCTCAGCTTCTCTTCAGCTTTCAAATCTATCTGATAAGTATCTTGCACGGTCCAAATGGTCATCATGCTCATCTCATCTTGAATTTCATATCACAGACCATTCATGTACTTGACAAATTTTCCATCATCACTTTCCCAATGACCTAACTTGATGTTTATCTTGTAGAACTCTTCAGTGTATTCTTTCACTGACATCAGCTTCTGTCTCAAATTTTCCATCTTTCGAAACAGAGTGATTTAATAATCCTTGGGTATGAATTTGTCTTTCATCTTTGCAACCATTCTATCCCAACTTTTGATTTTCTGCTTGCCTTTACAGCGTCTGTTAGCCTGCAGTTCATCCCACCATAGTGTTGCATGCCCTTTAAGTCTAGTGACAGCATATTTGACCTTCCTATCTTCCTCGACATCCTCATAGTCGAAGTACCTATCCAGAGCTCTAATCCAGTCTAGAAGCTCTTCAATATCCAATTTTCCCTCATACACTGGAATGTCCATTTTTTCTCTAGCACCTATCCTTGCAACAACCTTGAATATGCGTTCATCTATAGCATCTTCGACAATGACTTCTTCTCCTTCGTGTCTAGCTTCAATTTCACTTTCAGCTTCGCTGATATCCCTAGCGTCAACTGTGCGCCTATATGTTGTCTCCATGGCATCAAACCCGGCACATAGTTCACACATTTACCTTTCCACTACTGGATCATGCATCACCACTGGCCTGTCTCTTTTTCTCAATGGCATGGCTAAGAAATATTCCCCTGTTCTCTCTGCTACAGAAAGAAAAGACTTCATTTTGTAGCTCTGATACCAAATGATGTGTATCAGAGTACTCTTTCTCCTCTCACTCCCTCTGTCTGCAATATACAACAGATTCAAGATCTGATACCAGATGATTCAGACCCCCGACCCTCAGGCCAAGATCTACTAAGGATCGTTCTAAATTCTTCTTAAGTCGAAGCGGCTTCTTTGGTTCCCTGCTGAAACCTTTAACAAATCCGATCCACAGGTCCTTGTGAAAACTCACCCTGAGAAACTTAACAACAAGCACGAGCTTTACACTTCCATACAACCATGGCCTGGTCCTTGCATAGGCACCTTTCACAACTCGCGTGTTCGTGGGTTGAAGACCCTCAACTTTTTCTTCACACAACACCAATACCCGAGATGCGATGGGATATGGCACCTCCTTGTTAGCGCTCTACATGCGTAACCACCAGCTAGGGCTAAGCTCTAGCCTCACTCGCAACTCACGAGTGCACGAGTTGAATACTTGAACTTCCCAGCCCTTCTTTTATGAAACCCTGAGATGCGAAAATCAGAGAAGGCTTGACTCCTTCACTGCTTCTCAAGACTCACAACTTCGCGACTTGATTTGTTGAGTCTGTGTGCCCCTTTCTTACGACAACCCAAAGCACGAGAAGTCAACATGGTGTTGAATCCCCTTTCGAATGACACGTGTCTACCACCTTTCACTATTTCTTCCTCTCTCCTGGCGTCTTATCATCACTCCACCTGTCAACCACGTGATTCCCACCAAGTGGACGTGCCAAGTGTTGAGCGAGCCCTAACAACTCGTAAGCTCATGATTTATGCAATTGAAACTGATTTCTTCCAACCTTCGATACCCCAACACACAATATAGTGAAGAGGTTCTGATCCGATGGTTGCTCCAGCTTCTCGCTATTCAGAAACTCGTGCAGCCAAAAGATTTGGTCTGCCCTCCGAACTCACAATATGCGATACTCCATGAAGATTCGGATCTGACGGTTTTCCCATGGCTTGGATCCAATGGTCTGGATCTCTCCCTCCTCTTCTCGCAACTCACAACTTTGCGACCCCAAGAGTTTTGTCTTCCGCCTCCCAACTCACGAACTCTGAGTTCGCGAAATGATCCAATGACTTATGCAAAATGCAATCAACGGTCCGCGTTGATTCTAGATCCTAAGGTGACTACTTCGCCTGCCTCTAACAACCCTGCAACTTCTCTGGATCCTACAGTCCTTGCAACTTCGCAAGTTCTCCCTAGAGAACTTCGACTGCTTGATTTCTTCCTCCATAACCTCTGGCTCAAATTGACTTGGTGTTCTCCTTCCGAAATTTACCTTCTATGCAATGATTCAACTTCTCATCTTTCTTCAAAGTGGTTTGATCTCTGTCTTCCTTTGAAGTGTTCAAATGTGTTATCCCTCCTGAGCTTTCACTTGTAAACTCGAGTCTCTAAAAGAACTCCTTCACGTACTCCATGCGACAATCTATCAAATACTCCAGGGTACTTGATTTTTTTTTCGACTCTATTGACTTTCTGCAATAGTAGTCCTTCAACCTTTCAACCTTAGTTGATAAATTCCAAGGCCTTGACTAGCCTGCGCACACCTTGCATGGCTTCTATGCTTCACCTGCACTTCTGTTGGAATGAGAACAATGGTATCCTTCCTGAGCTTTCTGAGATAAAACTCAGAACCCTTGTAAATGCACAACTTGCAGACGTTTCATTGCACTCCTTGCAGAAACTCTCTCAGGATGAGAAACAATTGAAACTCATTCTCTTTCTCTCTTAGATTTCATATACTTAACATGAAATCATACATTCAACACAACATAGCCTCATAAAATATACATAACAGAGAGAATAAGACAACCATAACCATACCATTCACCATGTATAAGCATAGATCATCATAACACCCTGAAATCTGATTCAAAGCTTCATTTATTAATTCAAATCTCCTGTACATGGATTCTTCTCTTCAACTCTCTACTACAACTCTCTTCTTATACTCTTTTCTAATGATACCATAATACAATGATACAATGGTGAGGGTGTCCATGTCCATTTTCCCTCCTACTCTTTAACTATCTAATCTATGAATTCAAATCTACCTACTTTCATTAACTACATATAAATGATTTTACATTTTATAGATGGGAGTAACCTCTCCAGATCTATTTTACAATCTCCAAGATATAAATTCAAGGTACACCTTCTTCCTAACTATTACATCCTTTTAAGTTCAAAATTCAAAACGGTTCTTATGAAAACGTGCTTCCTTTTCCATATGTGCATCCAGGAATGTTGTCTTCACATTCATATGTTCCACTTCAAGATCAAAAGCAACAACAATAGATAAAATAAATCTAATAGAATTTAACTTAGCAATAGGAGAAGAAATCTCACCAAAGTCAATTCCCTCTACCTGGGAATAACCTTTTTATACTAACGAAGATTTGTATTTCTCCCCTTTACCTTGTGCTTTAAGATTCTTCTTAAACAACCATTTTCTATCAACATATCTTCTTCTAGATGGAAACTCAACTATATCCCATGCCTTATTCTTATCCAAGAAATCCATTTCTTCAACCATGGCCTTCTTCTAGAGTTTACTATCTTGTGAATTCAGTGCTTCCCTGACAATTCTGGGATCATCATCAGTAATAGATAAAGCAAAATTGGAACAGAAATCAGGTGGACTATACCTTTTTGGTTGCCTTCTATCTCTCACAGATCTCCTCAATACTGGGGCATGAGGTTATTTTTCTTCTTCTTCTACTTTCTCTTCTTCAGATGATTCAGATTTTGCATCATCCAACTCAAGATCTATTTTCTCAGGTTCATCTTGCATTGGTAGGAATTCATGTTTTGACACATCTTTTATCTCTCTTAAAAGAACATCTCGACTGTAAACAATCTTTTGGTTTCTGGGGTCCAACACTGATGAAGGCGATTGATTGACCAGGTAACATGTTGTACCCACTGTCTCTACCAAGAATTCTTGTCCTAAGCCGGCACCGCTAAGCATGCTCCTTTATTTTTCCATTAGTGTCATGTTCATCCTTTCTGCAACTCCATTTTGTCGAGGAGTGTATGGAGTAATCTTCTACCTTGCTATACCACACTTCTTACAGAATTCTTCGAATTCATTTCCACAAAATTCTCCACCATTATCTATTCTCAATACCTTTATTTTCTTCTCTGTCTAATTTTCTACCAGAGCCTTAAACTCTTTAAATTTATCAAATACCTCATATTTCTTTCTAAGAAAATAAATCCATGTGTTCCTTGAAAAATCATCTATGAATGAAACATAATACATAGATTTACCTAGGGATGGAACATGAATGGGTCCAAACACATCACTGTGTATCAACTCCAAGATCCCCTTTTCTCTTGTAGCACTAGATGGGAATCTTACTTGGTTTTTTTTACCATATATGCAATGTTCACGGAAATCAAAATCGAGAGTGCACTTAGACATACCTTCAACCATACCTTTACCGTGTAGTGTTCGAAGGCCCTTTTCTCCAATATGTCCTAGTCTTTGATGCCATAACATGGTCTTCTTTCCAAGGACAATATTGGTCTTGTCTTCTTTATTTCTTTCTTCAGGGACAACATAACTATTACACCCATTAGTATAAGTGCTTCCCAACAACTTGTACATAGTTCCACACCAAACTCCCCTCATCAACACCATTTCTCCTCATACCATATTGCAAGTGTTCTTTCCAAATATAGTATCCACTCCTACATCATCCATCTTTATTACAGATATTAGGCTCTTGGATAGTTTTGGAATGTGCAGAACCCCAAGGAGAGTTATAATCCTTCCATCTTTTAGCAGCAACTTAACCCTTCCATGTCCCAAGATTTTTGTTGTCGAGTCATCTCCTAGGAACACATCACCACCATCGTATTTTTCATATTTAGAGAACCACTCCCTGTGAGGAGTCATATGGTATGATGCACCTGAGTTGATCAACCATACATCACAATCTGCATGTGTACTTGTAGATGCCAAGTAAACATCACCTCCTTCTTCAATGGAGGTTTTTGCCTCTCTGGAAGAGGTACTATCAAATCACTTTGGTGTATCAACCTTCTTATACTTGCAATATTTCCTATAATGCCCTGTTTTACCATACTTCCAACATTTCCTTAAAGATATTCCTGGAGACTTAGATCTACCTGTAGATTTAGATATCCCCCCTGAATATTTACGAAGATTCATGTCTTGGGTACGACCTCTTACAAATAAATCATCTGCGCTATGACTATCCATGCTTTTATGCCTCATCTCTTCAGATAACAAGGATTAAACTACATCCTCATACTTGAATGTAGATTGAATGGTACTACCAATTTTTTCAATTGTAATATTAACAGAGACAAGTTGACTTACCAGAGTATTAAAGGCATTTACATGTCCTGTCATAGAATCTACATCTTCCATCCTAAGATGATACAACTTATTTCGAAGAAACAACTTGTTTACCAGGGACTTTGATTGATACAAATTCCCCAACTTATCCCATAGTTCCTTGGTTGTAGATTCTCCCGAGACATTCAACAAAACCGAATCTGCCAAGTAGAGTCGAATAGTACTCCTTCCTCTTCTGTCCAACTTCTCCCAATCTTCCTTCGACATACCAGTAGTTGTTGTACTAGTAGATTGTGTACTAGTAGGTTGTGTACCAGTATCTTGTGTGCTAGTAGATGGTGTACCAGTAAGCTGTGTACCAGGATCCACAACGATCCATTGCTCTTTGTCTACAAGAAGGTCCTCCATCTTGAGCTTCCATAGCTCAAATGTTTTACCATTGAACTTCTCTATCTCTATTCTAGATGAGCTCATCATTCCTCTTTCTATACTCGAATCTCCACTACAAAAGCTCCCACTAAACCCAGGTTTATCACAGACCCAAGATAAACTTGATCTATCAAGACCCAGCCAGACCCTCAACAACAAAGGCATCCCTCTGAAGCCACAAATGAGCTCTGATACCACATGTAAGTTTTAAACCTATGAAGTAAAGCTATGCATATAGATTCTTAAGTAAAACAAAATTTAATCAATGGCTCATTCACATAGTACACAGAGATTTATACCGGAAACCCTCAACTAAGAAAACCTTTGTTATATTCATTATCTCAAATTTCACCATTCACCATACAATATATATACAAAACCCTAATCCCCTAATCAAGGATTAATTTACAAAACCGCTAAAAATAACAAAAACTGCCCAAAAACAATTTCAGGGCGTTGCCCCGAGCTACCTCCCATTGCCAAATGTTGCGCGTAACTAGGAGGGGGCATACCTACCCTCCCCTCTGGGACCCCCCTAGGAAAGCGCCCGATGCCCATGACACAAAGATCACTATTAGAGAGATCTTCAGATGAACTTGTCATATATGACGCACCCACACACACATGCAAAGAATATAACACATACCCAACACATGCCTGTATGTGATACATACCATTATGTTGACCTTCTTTGATTGATAATAGTGTATTTGAATCTCATTTTGTGGTTGGAGGGTGTATTTATCAACAAAATCAACCACTAATAAGATAATACCAATGGGAAATGTATCTCTGCATGTTAAAAAATGCTCATCCTACCATCGAGCTACATGGACACACTAAACATATTGTTCGGGTTTTTCAAAGAATTCCTTGATGAACTCACATGCTTGTAAATGGGAAGGAACCAATTGTATATATTTTCTTTTTCCCTTTTCCAATATCAATTGTGACATATTTAAATATTTGCAGGTCAACCTCCTTCCTTCCCAATTCATACTCATAGCTCACATGGATGCACATGCTTAGTAATTTCATTCCACCACACCTGGTGCATGTCCCATATAATCAATATTTTTAATAGAATGTATAACCATCTGGAATTGTACAAAAGATGTTATGAATAAATTCTCTAGATCATTACGATGGAAATATAATTGGACATTCTTACACAAGGATGTTAGGCAATATATGATATATTATATGTGTGTGTGTGTATGTGTGTTTCATAATAATAACCATACTTAAAATGGTATCAAAAGAAAAATGTGTTACACATTGGGTTTATTCAAACATACCAAGGATTGCATTTTTTAAAATATATTTGGCCCATGTTAAGTGCACTATGTACATTCCAAAATCTCTCATACAATTTTGTCTTTCTCATTTCAAGAAAGTGTTTAATGTGCAGTTCATGATCCATAAAACCCCTTCTCAATTTGAGTACATATTTTTGGTTGGAAGAAGGCCTAATGTTTTAATCCTAAAAAGTATGTACTAGTCCCTTAACTTCTCCAATTAACTTCATGTCATAATGAGGTATCCTACCAATGAAGAATCACAAATCTGTTTGGCCACCTATGTCTAGGTTATTTCATCTATTAGTATAATTTCAAATGGTTTTGATAATGCATTTCATGAGATGAGAGTTTTTTTTTAGCAAATGATGTTTTCTCTTGATCTTGATAACAATTGATTGTGACAAGTTATGTTGGGATGAATTACAGTCTTTAGAACGATTTTTATTACTATTTTTTTGAAAAGCATCCTCAAGGTTTCTAATAATATGATGAATTTTTTTTGAAGTTTTAACTATTGTAATGTCTAAAATTATCCTAACAATAGTCAAAATCCTAGATGTTAACAAAGAAAAAAATAATTGACATTCAACTATATAAGATTTTGGTTCAAAATATTCATTAATAACTTTATATGAGTGATAATGGATAATTTGGTTAGATTCCCTAAGCTAAGAATGCATTTGGAAGGTTCATACAATTTAAGAGGCTTGGAAATTATGGCCTACATATCCAGTAACCAATAGCATAAAGGCTCTCTCGTTGATCATAAACTGGGGAACGTGGCTTGTAGGAACTCCTCCATATTCAGAGATCAACCCTCTATGTTAAGCATCATTTCAACACAGGTCCTTAGTGTCCTCTCTCATTTCCCTAAGGAAAAAGGTCATAGTTCATCAAGAATCATTTATGAAGAAATGATGGACTTCTTATGACCATTGGATTATTTTGATTGGGCTTCCAAAACCAATTTCTAGAAATGTGAGGGGGGGGAGCAGTCCTCCATTTATCGGATTCACAGTTTTACAAACTTCAAATGGGATTGGGACTTGGAACAAATAATTATACAAAGTTGATGGCCCTAAAACTATTACTGACTTTTGTTGAGGAAAAGGGAATTAAATCTCTTCAGATTTTTGGTGCCTCTATGATAATAATAAATTGGATTATAGAATCTCATGAATGACATAATATCATACTCCTAGTTCTTGATGAAGTTTTTCATCATTTTGGACTCACGATTTTTTATCTTTGCGATATGTATACAACAAGCATAACATGGAGGCTGATTTGTTCTCTAAGAAAGGATTACAAATGGGTAATGGGAAGTGGTTGATAGAGGAATCAAAGGAAGGATCTCATTATGAATTCTTCCATATACCATTTATATATCTAATTGACCCTCCTAGCCACGTTCACTAATTTTATGATATGTTTTCAACTATTTTTATGGCGGCCTCAAACATCTCTGCTATTTTTTTTTTGTATTTTTTTTAATTCAAATGATTACAGATGTATATTATGTTTCCTATTCCTTTTGTTTGGACATGGTTTATGTTCAATTATATTGGAATTTTGTTTATGGCTATAATGTATAAAAACCCTTATGTTTCTAGGCCTCAATGGTTCTTATTCTTTCTATGCTCTGTCAATCACAATTGAATAGTTCATTTTGTTGCATGAAGTATTTTTTGAAAAAATACACGGACACGTGTATTCTTCAGAATGTAAATTTCACTTATTCTTGAAATAAAATTAACATTTTTTCCAAGGAAAAAATATTAATTTGGTTAGGTAAATTATCTTCAAGTGATTCCATGCCACATTTCAGGTTTCTTTGCCTTAGAATGATGAGTCTAGGTGGGTAATGTGGACTCATATTTTGGCTCTCTTGACCTCTCTATTGTGGATTTACAAACATAGAATATTTTCCCCTAAAATCACTTTTAGGTCAATTATGGGAGGAGAGTGGACATGCCCATGACTAGATGTTGGAATATCTGACTGTCCAATAATAGGTTGCACCACATACACTTATTCACTAGAATACCTCTCTAATTTCTTCCATTGTATAATTAGATCCTAGCAAATCCATCATCATTTGGTCATCCACAACTTGTCTTGATGAAATAGTCATTATGGGTTTACTAGAGATGTGAATTGTATGGGCCTCTACTGAAATCTCTTGCTTTGCTTGTGCTGATGGAGGAGAAATAAGAGGAGCATCTATTGCACTTCAACCGGGATTGTCCTCTACTAAAAGCATGTGTTTTGTCATACCTAACATTTCCTTTTCTTTTTCTTGAATCATCTTTTCAATGTTTTTTTATTTCCTCAAAGTCTTTCTACCTCAATTGCATAGATTCCCCACGTTTAAAGATAAAAATTATCTTCCAAGTACTCCAAAAGACTAAAATATCCTTCTGAAATTTCCCTTCCAATTATACAAGACAATAAATGCCTTCCAAGTACACCAAAAGAACCAAAAGTACCTTCCAATTATACCAAAAGACAAAAAAATGTCTTTCAAGTACACCAGAAGACCAAAAGTGGCTTCCAAAACTTGCGTTCCAATTATACAACAAGACAATAAATTCCTTCCAATTATACAACAAGACCAAAAAAATCTTTCCAATTATACAACAAGATAAGAAAAACCTTCCAAGTACACCAAAAGACAAAAGTTCCTTCCAATTATGTAACAAGACAAGAAATGCCTTCCAATTATACAATAAGAGAAGAAATTCCTTCCCTATACACCAAAACACCAAAGGTACCTTCCAATCACACAAGAAGACATAAATTTCCTCCCAAATACACAACAAGAGAAAAATTTTAATTCCAATGATAATTGTCTTCCAATTCCAAAAAAATTCCTACCAATTATAAAACAAGACAAGAATTTGTTTTGTAATGACACTAAAACACAAAAAACCTATTTTTTGTTGTGGTTTTTTTTGCATACATATCTCGGGTTGGTTTCCGGATTTTGGGAGAGAGAGGTAGAGCATTGTTCCTTCATCATATTCTTTCCTAGCAAGAGCGTTCATTTGTTCTAGGAATGTGTGTGCACTCTTGTTGGGTAAGAATATGAGGGGGGCACAATGTCCTTCCAATTATACAACAAGAGAAGAAATTCCTTCCCTATACACCAAAACACCAAAGGTGCCTTCCAATCATACAAGAAGACATAAATTTCCTCCCAAATACACAACAAGAGAAAAGTTTTAATTCCAATGATAATTGTCTTCCAATTACAAAAAATTTCCTACCAATTATACAACAAGACAAGAATTTATTTTGTAATGACACTAAAACACAAAAGACCTATTTTTTGTTGTGGTTTTTTTTGCATACATATGTCGGGATGGTTTCCGGATTTTGGGAGAGAGAGGTAGAGCATTGTTCCTTCATCATATTCTTTCCTAGCAAGAGCGTTCATTTGTTCTAGGAATGTGTGTGCACTCCTGTTGGGTAAGAATACGAGGGGGGCACAATGTCCAACCTCATTTATTTTTTCTTACAAGAGCACCTGCATGCTCTTAATGCAATGAACATGTGTTTCTTGAGTATGTAGGTTTCCACAATTGTTCATAATAGTAGAGAATTTTTCTGAATAAAAATGTGTGAAAGGTTTCGAAATGTCCAACGTTTCGAGTGGACACTCCAACCATCATCGGGTACATAAGAAATCAATATGATTGGAAGAATGTTGTGGCTTCTATATATAAAAGAAGAATGGTTAATAATCATTAGAGAGAGAAAAGATAACACATAGAAATGGATAAATTCGTAAATTAATAGAAATAGCTATTGAGATTAGCTATTCAATAATAATAACAAGGTTTTTAATTAGATGATAAAAGAGGGGATAAAAAGGGGGTGCGAGGGGCGATAAAAGAGGGCATTGAGATAACATGACCATTGATAATAAGAAAGTATTAAAGAAAGGGATGGAAATGAGAGGATAAAAAATGAAAATGAAAAAATATGGTAAAAACATTTGAGATTAGGAGAAATATATAAAGAAGGTGATATAGAAATAGTAATAAAATTTAACATGAAAAAGTTTTCTTATATTAAAGTGAATTGTTGGGAAAATTAATAACGAAAGGAAAAGGATGTGGTTAATTAATTAAGGGTGATATTTAGTATAAAATTATTACTAGATATTCATATAATAGAGAAAAGGTGAAAATAATTTTGAAACTAAAGTGAAAAGATTTCTTTAATTAAGAGAGAGATTTAATATAGATAATATAAAACAATAATAATGGGAGGAAAGGTTAAATGGTGAAAAAAATGAGATAAACTAAAGTCAAGAAGAAAAAATATAAAAGGATGAGGGAAAGGTTGGAGATAATCATGTAACCAAAATCTAAAAAAGGAAATTTAATGATTTAAGTGATTAATGGTAAACTTCCAAGATTGATTAATTTTATAACCATGTTCACAATTAAAGTTATTACGATGTTTTTTGATATAGAAATAACAAATACATCATAATAACTTTACTTTAATTATGAATATGACCACCTAGCCAATCCTCAAATCCTACCATTTCATATCAACAACACGATTTGATTTTGTTATTAAAAGCTTGATTAACGTGGCAGCCAATTTCCAAAACGGGACGTCGATATGCGTAATCAATACTATATGCTAAAAACAAATTTTATATACATTAGGAAAGTAATAAAACAAATTAGAATTTTACAAAAAGTTTTATTTTTTTTTGTTGAGCTACATATTATGAGATTTTCAAAAAAATCGTAAAGGTGGTTGAAGATAAAGAGTCACCCGAGACGAGTTATATCTGAACAAAAACACATGTAATTGAGGAAGAATACCGTGCTTACACGTACAATTTCCTCTTTCGTATTCTCGTGTCAAACCCAAAAGTTGCTACTAAGAACGGTTATTGCGAATTAGGTTTGAGAAGGGTTTAGAAAAGTTCAGAGCGGTAGACATTTAGGAAGAGCTATTGAAACTCGTATCTGCATAGCGGGCATTGAAGTCGCAGATAAAACCATTGACAGATGCAATGCTCATGATAAATATGACTACAACGCAATTGTTTTGCAGGCTCACCGATGAAAAACATATCATGACAAATTGCACATAGCAATCCCGCACCCTCAGCATGACCTTCGCCGACGAGCTCTTCGGAAATAATAACGGTCGGTGAAGAGTCAACGGTTGAGATTGCAGCGGCAATCGGATAAGTCCCATGGAGAGCAATATATCGATCTCTCAAATGACTATAAAGATCAAACCGTTGAAGCGTCACTTGTATGGATGGAGAATCCACCTCCATGAGCAGCAACAGCCGTCGAGAATCTAAGAAACTGCCACTCCATGCTATTTGCAGGCTACACACATTTCCGTCTGGGCGGCTCCAATCCTTTATAGTTCGCAACAGAACAACATCAATGTTTTCTGCCATTGCAATCCTGACGTCCTTTTTATAGTTC
>JZKD02S2224866.1:45179-66615 GCA_000966675.3 Picea glauca
AGAGATGGAATATTCTCTCCAAAATGTATTGTCTAAAAATTAGGGTGCCTCCTATAAAATAGGGGTACATCCCTCTCCAGTTTGACTTCAATTAGTAGTTCCATTAGACTAGGTGGCAGATAAACTCTGATTTTTGTTAGTAGTGTCTATATCACTCTAGATCATTACTAAGGTCGAATCTCTTGGTCATGCATTTAGATATGGCCCATTGACCTATTATTAGGGTTTCTTCATGTATTTATTACACACTCATGTAATACAATTAGTACATTCATTCTTAATTGCTTCTCTCATTATTGCTTCTTTCTCCTTGGTTCATTTTGCAAGCTTTGTGTGAATTTCTCTACCTAGGTTCTCTCTGAATTTCACATGGTATCAAATCTTGTGAGGAGAAACATCGATTTCTTTCACATGTACCTTTGAAGAAACCATTTAGTGAGGCTACCCTAAGTGATGTACAAATCACTTGAGTGTTCCTAAACTTGGAAATAACCTTCTCTTATAGTCTTACTGCAACAACTCATAACTCAACATAGAATTTAAGTTCTTCCAACATATTCCAAAGGTTAGTCCTCGACACAATGTCAAATTTGTTTCTAAAATCAATGAAACAACGAAGGATATCATTTTTTTCATTAAAACACTCCTTTGTAATGATCCTAAACATAACAAGGTGGTCCATGGTTGAATGGTATCATTTAAATCCATCTTGACCTTAAGCTCTTTTTCCATTTCTTTAAACACTTATGTATAACTTAGGTTAAAATGGGGCTAATGATAATGGTCCTATAACTAGAGGGATTTATTTTATCCACACTTTTAAGAATATGTACAATGAGGCTTTAAGTCGAAGGTTTTGGAATCCTTACTGGATAGTTAAATTGAAGAGGTTATGTACATGAGGGATGAGGATAGGTCCTCCAATTTCTAATATTATATCTCGGTAACCTTCTATGTTCTTAGATTTTCCTTTCGAGAGTCACTTAAGCATAAATATATTGTCTTCTATAGAAAACACTTCATCCTTTGTAGAATTTTTTGGACTGTTGTACATGAGATTAGGGGATTCCTAAATATTTTTCAGGTAGAAATTCCAATCCTTCAATGGAATCCTATTATTTTCTTTTGTTTTATGAGTTATAATTTGCCTCTAGAATTTCTTAGGATCTATCTTAAATAGGTGCAAAGGTTTTTCTTGCTTTCTGTTTATATAGTCTTTTTTTTTTTTTTTTAATTAAGGTTTTGTATCTATTTATGTCATCAAACTAACATGTATTGGAAGCATCCATAATGACTTGTCTAGCAATTTTAAATGCATTATCATACGAGGGGTTAGTTGTACTATTTTTCATTTTACATAGTGTTATCCCCATTTTGTGGGATAACTAAGGAGATCATGTCTCGAGGCCCTCAGGCTACAAATATGGAGCGTCGAGAGACCCCATGACCAATAGTTTCCACTTGCACATACATAAGCCCACTCTATCACCACATTTCGATCCATTGTTAGTGCATCCACCACCCCAACTAGCTTCTGGAAGGGAGATGGGTCTTCTCCATGTGGTACAAGTAAAGTATTGTGGCAGGTAAACACCATAATATTTAAAGCATTTAAACATGTTGTATTTGAACTACTTTTCATTATAGAACACATGCTTGGACATTATGCTTTTGACCATGTTTCACCTTGCTGAGTGTCATCGATTTCCTAGTAAATGGCCAACCTTTGGGGAAGGTTTCTGATTGGGGTCCCTTGAGGGGTTATCGTACCATTCTAGGCCATACCTACCACCTTCCTCTCATTACACTCCCATCAAATTGTTTTCTTCTAGGCTTTTTGACTTTAGTGACCCAAGAAGGGCATGTACCTTATTTCATGGGAAGAAGGGGCTTAAGGTTTAGAGGGATTTATTGTTGGATACTAATATAAAAGAATACATATAGACCTTCCATATGCTTCACCCATGGATCCCAGAGAAAGCAATGAAATGATTCTCTATAAGGAAAGGGGGACCTACAAAAATAAATGATAATGAATGCTTAAGGTGTTAGTTGGAGGATGGGAGGTCTCATCACAAGCCGACCTATCATGATCATGGGTATTTAGTGGTATTAAATTACCATAATATGGTCACCAAGCTAGGTTAGTGGCTCTCAGTTACACAATTGAGAGAAAAGGGGTCTCATCACGAGCCAACCTTCTCATTTCCACGAGGTATTTATGAATGAAATTGTCATTATTTGGATACCATGCCAGGATAATGGCTTTCAAATCATTACTTAAAACATGAAATAAATAAAGAATGGAAAGAATAAGGACTTGGAAAAAGTGCTTCGTAAACGAATTTTCCACACACCCTCTACAAAGGCACCTATAAATGAGATAATACGACCCTTGTATGTCATGAAACTCATCGAACTATGAAGTATAAACCTATTCCACCACATCATCCACTACATAACCTTTAAAGGCCATCCTTGGGAGAATCCCCTACTTGAGGGCTTTGGTCTACCCAATATCACTTTTATGACACCCTCCCAAACTTAAACTTGTTCAATTGTATAGGGTTTTCATGCATTTATTTAACTTGATGAGGTATTTTTGATGCACATGTTTAGGTGCCTTTGTTATTATATGTGGTTTACACTTGTTGTGATATCCTTGAATTGAAATATTTGGAGGGAATATCCTTTTGTTTTACACGACCTTGCTTGGTGACAAATTTTTGGAGAAAAAGCCTATTGAAATTACTAAGACACCTGAGAGGGAGGGGGTGAACCAGTTGTTACTGTGCTAAAACAATTTATGACTATTCAAATAATTTTTAATCTCTTTCAAGTGACCATCAATATTATACAAGATATGAAAAACATAAATAATGAACATCATTCACACATAAGATATAAACAGAGATAGATTTTCATGAGGAAACCCATAAAGGGAGAAAACCTTTTCTTCTTCGAATGATAGGCAGTATTTTAATTTTTGTAAATCATCTATCTTTGAGGACCACCTCAATGTGAGGCTACTACGTCTGATTTACAAGCTCCAACTTGTTGAGAGCACCAACTCTCTGGTTTCTCTAGCACCCACTAGAAGGAGGCATCAACTCCCTAAACGTTCCAACACCAACTGAACTTATACAAGCACCAACTTGTTGAGAGTGCAAACTCTTTGATTTCTCTAGCACCCACTAGAAGGAAGCATCAACTCCCTAAATGTTCCAGCACCAACTGGACTTATACAAGAACCAACTTGCAGATATAAAACTCTATGTTTTCTCGAGCACCACCCTGCCACCCTGTTTTTCTAGCCACAACTAGATGGAAGATACAACTTCCAATATTCAAGCACCAACTTGAATATCAGGTTACCACAGTCCCCCCTAGCACCACCCTACCTCCCTGATTATAAATAAATGATTGAATAATAAAAAATATAGGTGTTTCAATTCTTACCACTTCTTTGTTCTGCAATTCTTCTCTTCTTCTATCTGTTCTACAATTCTTCTCTGCTTCAAACTATTATGCAATTCTTCTTTTCTTCAAACTATTCTACAATTTTTCTCTTGCTTTTGTTTGTTCAGCATCTCTGAGTTTTATCTCACACTATGCATACTGTAATTTTACCTTTCTTACAGTTCAACTCATTTATACCCACAAATTCTTTCATTACACCTGGAATCTACGAGGGCAAAAACACATCAACAACTGAATCGCCAATCGTTCAAGAATCATGATTCAGTTCAACTAACTGAATCGTAACTGAACAGTTAATCATGAAGAGCAACAATATCCCTTTGATCATATTTCCAAGTGTCCATCACCATTGGATTACAAGCACAGGGTATCGCATTGATTTCGCGATTTCGCATTTTGGTATTCTTGTGACCCGATTTCTCGACACTCCATATCATGATCGCTAAAACTCCAAAATTGAGCTTAGCACCGCTATATTCTTCCCCTCACATGACCATCAGTGGTGACCATAAGCTTCGCCAAAAGGCGCTTCGTGATTTTTCTGTGAGTCTCCTTGACTCCTCCAATTCTTGGTATCCAAAACTCCAAAATGGAACCAGATCAATGGTCCATGCTCTCCCTTGATCAATGACTCAGATTGAATCGTGGTTTCTCATTTCAGTATTTCAAAGGATAGAGCTCCTCAACACTCCAAGTCGTGATCACCGAAACTCTGAAATGAAGCCTGATCAACAGTCCACGTTCTCCCTTTATCAACGACTCAGATTGAATCGTGGTTTCACGTTTCACGATTTCAAAGGATAAAACTCCTCCTTCCTTTGAATTTCCAGTCAACAAAAAGATGACCTCTTGCCACGTGTAGTCTGCATCCAACAGTCCACGACCCTCGATCCAAGGGTTCAGATCAATCCTTGATCCGACGACCCTGATCATTTCGGGATATCACATATTATGAGTTCCCACACAATGCTCTGTTGACTCCTCCAATGTGCAAGTCAGCGAAATTCTAGTCGCTCACTACGTGTCCTTCTTGAAGATGGATGGTCCTCGTTCTTTTGGGACTTTGTAAGTCCATTTCATCTTGCACTTAAATATCATGCTTATTCTTCTATATCCAACGATGGTCAGCCCTCGCGCTCATAAACAACGTCTAAGATTTGTTCTCCTCTTTTGCACGTTCCTCCTGTTTGTATTCAGATCTGACAGCCATCGAGAATTATGAATGGGTGATCCAATGATCACTGTTGCTCTTCATTGTTGATATTTCCATGCCATCATCATTGCATTGTTTATCATGTTGATCTCTCCATCAATGCCAAACACATTGCCTTCTGTCTGTAAATATGCCAAAAATCTCCCCCTTTGGCATTGATGGCAACCTTGACCTTGAAGAACTTGAAGAAATGCACTCTACACTCTATGCCTGGACTACTACTCTACCTGTTGAACATCCAACCAACCATACCACTGTATCATCCTTGACACACTCCCTACCACACTTTTTCTCCCCCTTTGACATTAATTTCAAAGAAGAAACACACTCCCCCTGAGCTGTTGCAGTATATTTCGAAGGTATCAATAGGCACATACTCCCCCTGGAAACTATGTACGGAAGGACCGAAGTGATATTCACTAGAAATATAACAGATATTCAATAAGTACTCCCCATTCCAAGGTGAACAGATTAGACAAAAGAGGATATAACCCCCAACTTCTAACGAAAATATCCAAAAGGTGCCGTTGCTAATGGTTTAGTAAAGATATCAACTATCTGTTCTATGGATGGAATATAATTTACCTAAACAATTCTGTTTGTAACCTGTTCTCTGAGAAAATGATATTTTATCGGTATATTCTTAGACTTTGAATGTAGTAAATGATTCTTGGAGAGACTTATGGCACTGGTGTTATCACAGTGAAGTGGAATGGGATCAGTATAAGTTACCTTCAAATCTGCAAGAGTTTGTATCATCCATAAAACATGTGTACAACAAGTAGCAGTAGCAATGTACTCTACCTCTATAGTTGATAAGGAAATATATCCCTTCTTCTTACTAATCCATGCTACTAAAAAGTCACCCAGGAAGAATGCACCTCCACTGGTGCTCTTTCTCTCATCCACACAATTTTCCCAATCAACATCTGAATAAGAAGGTAACTGAAAATTATGATTTCTGGGATACCAAAGACCATAAGTCATTGCTCCCTTCAAGTATTTGAATATCCTTGTTACAGCTACTAAATGACTTTGTTTAGGAGCAGACTGATAACGACCTACCATTCCAACATCTTGCATTATATTAGGACGGGATGTTGTGATGTATAGAAGACTGCCTTTCATTGATCGATATGTCCTTTGATAAACATCATGTGAAATATCATCTTTACTTAGCTTGCAACCAACCACCATAGGTGTACTAACAGGAGAAGAATATTCCATCTGAAATTTCTTCAACATCTCTTTCAAATATTTCTCTTGAGAGATAAATATTCCTGCAGAACTATGATTTACTTGTAAACCAAGAAAGTATGACAGTTATCCTATCATGGACATCTCAAACTCTGTTTCCATGGATTTAGAAAACCACTAGACATAGGATTCATTAATACAACCAAAAATAATATCATCTACCTAGACCAAAACAACTAGTAAATTATCACCTTCAGACTTAATGTAGAGATTGTTGTCAACAATACCTTTCTTGAACCCTTTATCTTGTAAAAATTTGTTGAGTCTATAGTACCAATGTCGTGGTGCTTGTTTCAATCTAAATAAATCCTTGTTCATCTTCCAGACATAATAAAAATTATCTATCAATGAGAATCCTTCAGGTTTCTCCATATATACTTCTTTCTCTAGATCTCCATTAAGAAATGTTGACTTAACATACATCTGATAAACTTTAAAGTTCTTATGATATTAATATGCAAGACACATTCCAATGGCTTCGAATCTTGCCACTAGTGCAAAAGTTTCATCAAAATCCTGACCTTCAACTTGTGCATACCCTTTATAGACCAATCTGTCTTTATTTCTAACAACTTGTCATTTTTCTTTCATTTTATTCTTGAACACCCATTTGGAACCTATTACATTCTTATCTTCAGGTCTAGGAACAAGTTCCCAAGTATTGTTCTTTTCAATATGATCAAGCTCTTCATTCATACCTCTAATCCAATCATCATGGTTGTTGGCTTCATAAAAAAATTTAGGTTCAATGATATATAGAAACGCAATATGATATTGTTATGTGTCTTTAACTAATTTCCTTCTTGTCTGAACTCCTTTTTTTATATCTCCAATTATCTGATTTTCAGGATGATTCTTTCTAACAATTCCGAGAGGTGATTTTGTTTCTTTCTGCTAATTTGTGTGAGCCTGAGTATTTGTATCTTCATCTAATTCATATTCTTCCCTTTCTGATCGTTGGACCTATTCATTTTCATCTTCAACTATATCTTTTGTGCTTGGTTCAACACTACTTAATTTCTGACTCGGACTTCTTCATCTTTTATGTCGATACAATCAATCAATTTATGCAACCTCTTATTGTAGAATCTGTATCCTTTACTATTTGTAGCATAACCTAAGAAGATACCTTCATCAACTCTATCATCATATTTTCCAATATTTTCATCATTATTCTTGATATAACATTTACTCCCAAAGACTTTAAAATGTTTGATTGAAGTAGGTCTTCCAAACCATAGTTCAAAAGGAGTCTTGTCACTATGTGTCTTGAGATGAGATTTGTGAAGAATATGAATAATTGTATGGATTTCTTCCACCCAATATGTATGAGCAATATTCCTTTCATTCATCATTGATCTTTCCATTTGTTGAACTGATCTATTCTGCCTCTCAACTACTTCATTTTGCTGTGGAATTCTTGAAATAGTGTATTCTCGTTTGATTCCATGTTTATCACATAACTCTTTGAAGTTCCATGAACTAAACTCTCCTCCTCTATCAGACCTTAATGCATTAAATATTTTTCCTATTTGATTCTCAGTCAGATCCTTAAACACTTTGAATTTTTCAAATGCTTCATATTTTTCCTTCAAAAAGGAAACCCATGTTAGTCTAGAATAATCATCAATAATCAACATAAAATAGTTTTTTTTTGCCAATACCTTCTTTTCTTAACAGTCCACATAAATCCATATGTACTAACTACAGAGGTTTTCTGTTGAAGGAAAGTTTTTTTATTTGAATTGTGTCTGAGTAATCTTGGCAAGGTTTACAAACAAAGTCATATGGCTTTGATATCTTTGGAAGATATTTTACTGCCCCATTGTTTCTAAGCTTGATTATATGATCAAAATTTAGGTGTCCAAGTCTCCTATGCCATAGACAACTTTCATCATACTTTCCTAAGTGGCATTCTTCGTTTTCTTCTTTTAACACATAGACATTGTTTTCTGTTCTTATCCCTTTTGCAACCAATTGTCCTGAATTCACAGAGTTTATTTTACAATTTTAGAAGTAAAAAAAACTTCACATCCTCTGTCACAAAATTGACTAACACTTAGTATATTATGTTTCAGATTATCTACAAACAACACATCTTGAGCTTTTCCTTTTCCATTACTCAGGCTTACCATTCCTTTACCTTTTATGTTTCTTGGCACATCATTTCCAAAAGTTACATTCCTTAATTTGTTTTCACTTAGAGTTAGAAACTTACTTTTGTCTCTAGTCATATGTTTGGAACATCCACTGTCAATATACCAGGGATTATTTTGTCTTTGGGTTGATAACACTAATCCACACTGCTCATCTTCTTTCGTCTTCCAAACTTTGAAATTTTTAGCAATGGGATTCAGATTTCTCTTATAGTTCTTTAAGCGATAGTCTGGAGCTTTATGTCCATAATTATGGTAGTTATAACATTATGGTTCACTAAATAGTAGATCATAATAGTTGTTATGCTCATAACTATTGTTATGTTTCACCTGCATCCTTCTCCCATCCATCATATGATTTATAGTTTGTGATTCTTTGTTGCTTGGTTGTCTCAATCTTTGTTGTGGCACATAAATATTCCTTGAATAACTTGTTTTCTCATATCTACATCTTAAAGAACAAGTTATAGCTTTGTGACCAAAGTTAGAATAGAAAAAACAATATCCATAGAAAAATCATTCGTACCTGGAAAAAGACTGCCTTCTTTGAGCGGGTTGATTTCTTCTATGTTGATGGTTTCTCTGATTAGTTCTAGTACTTTCTTTTTCATTCCTTCTTGTGGTTGATTTTCTTTCTTTGTTTCTGCAGAATGGTTGTTGTGAACGATTGTAGATTTGACAAACTTGATGGGTTATGTATTACTTGGATGATCACTACTTGATCCTTCTTCATAGCCCAAGCCAACTTTCAACTTTGGATTGCTTTGCTGATTTAGAATGGAGGTTAAACCTTATGATGCTTTAATACTTGAAAAATTTTGGTGAAACAATGCCTTAAACTTCTCCATTTCCTTTCTGGTTTTTACTATCTGTTCTTCTAAGGCTTCACACCTCGCTTTATTCTCTGATAATTGTTGTTTCAGAATGTCTTCTATTTTCTTTTCCTCTTCTAACTCCACTTTTAATAGAGAAAAGTCTTCATCATGTTTTTCACCATTCATTTTAAAATGCATCAACATCTGTTTTTGTTTTCTCTTATTACATCTGAGTCTATCAATTTCTTCCAAAGCACTGATTCATTCACCTTCCATATCCACCACCACTTCTTCGTCATCCATTTCACCTCTTGAATGTTCATCACCAAGATCTCCCATAGCGATAAGCATAAAATCATTCACTTTGTCTTCACATGATGAATCACTATCTGTGTCTTCTGAGTAGTTGTAATTGATTGCACATAAACGTTTCCTTTTACTATATTTCTTAAATTTGCATTTCTTTTCATCATCAGAGTTCTGATCCTTTTTCTGGTGAGGACACTTACATGAAAAATGACCTATCTTACCATAGTTAAAACATTTGAAAGGGAGTTTGCCTTGATATTTTCCTAATCCTTTCTTTAACCTTCTCATAAATTTTTCCTCAATATCATCTAATTCTGAATCAATATTCTAGTCTTCTTTAAAATATGTTTCTCTATTAATGGATTTATCTTTGCTAATTCTCATTTGATATGCATTTAAAGTTCCTAGGAGTTGATCAATGGACAGAGCTTTAAGATCATTTAGTTCTTCTATTGAAGAGACTTTTGGATTAAATTTATCAAGCAAAGATCTTAAAATCTTCTAAACTAAAAATGATTCTTCAATTTTCTCACCAAGACCCTTCATGGAATTCACAAGCTCTTCAATTCTTAAAAAATACATTCTGAATGTTTCATCTTCATTCATCTTTAGTTGTTCAAATTTCAATCTATATGTTTGAAGTTTGGCATCTCTTACTTTCTCATTTCCTTCATAACTGTTCATAAGTTTATTCCACTTTTCTTTGGTAGTTTGAAGATGCATCACCTTTACAAACTCATCTTCTAAAATTCCATTCAAGATAGAATTCATTCCCTTAGCATTAAAGACAAATTCTAACTTATCATCCTTAGAAGCTAGCACAACAGGCTTTATGTATCCAGTCTCTACTACATACCAAACATCAACACCTAAGGCCATTAGGTAAGTTCTCATTCTAACCTTCCAGAAGGAAAAAAAAATTCCAACAAAGAGATGAGGCTTATTGGTTGAAGTCCCTTCATGACTTGTCATGTTTAATCTTACAGATATACCTTTAAGTAAAAGGAACCCACTCTGATACCAATTGTTGAAATTACTAAACAACTGAGAGGGGGGGCGATGAATCAGTTGTTATTGTGCTTAAACAATTTATGACTATTCAAATACTTTTTAATATCTTTCAAGTGACCAACAATATTATAAAATATATGAATAACATAAATAATGAACATTAGTCACACATAAGATATACACAAAGACATATTTTCACAAGGAAACCCATAAAGGGGGAAAACCTCTTCTTCTTCGAATGATAGGTAGTCTTTTAAGTTCTGTACAACATCTATCTTTGAGCACCAACTCAATGTGAGGCTACTACCTCTGTTTTACAAGCTCAAACTTGTTGAGAGAACCAATTCTCTGGTTTCTCTAGCACCCACTAGAAGGAAACATCAACTCCCTAAATGTTCTAGCACCAAATGGACTTATACAAGCACCAATTTTGTGAGAGCACCAACTCTTTGGTTTCTCTAGCACCGACTAGAAGGAAGCATCAACTCCCTAAATGTTCCAACACCAACTGGACTTATACAAGCACCAATTTGCATACAAAAAAATATGTGTTTTCCCGAGCACCACCCTGCCACCCTGTTTTTCTAGCCACAACTAGATGGAAGATACAACTTCCAATATTCAAGCACCAACTTGAATATCTTGGGAACTCAGTCCTCCCTAGCACCACCCTACCTCCCTGATTATAAATAAATGATTGAATAACCAACAATATAGGTGTTTCAATTCTTACCACTTCTTCTCTATTCTGCAATTCTTCTCGTCTTTTATCTGTTCTGCAATTCTACTCTGCTTCAAACTGTTCTGCAATTCTTCTTTGCTTCAAACTGTTCTGCAATTCTGCTCTTGCTTTTGTCTGTTCAACATCTCTGAGTTTTATCTCACACTATGCATACTGTAATTTTACCTTTCTTACAGTTCAACTCATTTTTCCATTTTGAACAGCCACACCTGCACCATCATTCCCACATTATTTTTATGCCCACAACTTCTTTCATTACACCTTGAATCTACTAGGAAAAAAATGAATCAACAACTGAATCACCAACCATTCAAGAATCATGATTCAGTTCAGCTAATTGAATTGTAACTGAACATTTAATCATGAAGAGCAATAGTAGCCCTTCGATCATATTTCCAAGTTTCCAACACCGATGGATTACAAGCACAGGGTATCACGTTGATTTCACGATTTCGCATTTCAGTATTCTTGTGACGGGATTTCTCGGCACTCCATATTGTGATCGTCGAAACTGCAAAATGGAGCTTAGAACTGCTAGCTTCTTCCCCTCATGTGACCATCGATGGTGACCAGAGGCTGTGCCAAAGGGAGCTTCATTATTTTTCCGTGAGTCTCCTTGACTCTTCCAACTCCTGGTATCTGAAACTCCGAAATGGATCCAAATCAACGATCCATGCTCTCCCTTGATCAATGAATCAGATTGAATTGTGGTTTCGTGTTTCATAATTTCAAAGGATAGAGCTCCTCGATGCTCCAAGTCTTGATCATCGAAACTCTGAAATGGAGCCAGATCAACAGTCCACATTCTCCCTTAATCAATGATTCAGATTGAATTATGGTTTTGCGTTTCACGATTTCAAAGAATAGAGCTCCCCCTTCCTTTGAATTTCCATTCAAGGAAAATATGACCTATCATCATGTGTAGTTTTCATCCAACTGTCCACGACCCTTGATCCAAGGGTTTAGATCAATCCTCGATTCGATGACCCAAATCATTTTGGGATATCACATATCACGAGTTCCCACACCATGCTTTGTTGACGCCTCCAATGTGCAATTCAACAAAATTCTAGTCACTCACCATGTGTCCTTATTGAATATGGATGGTCCTTCTTTCGGAACGTTGTAAGCATGCTTCATCTTGCACTTAAAGATCATGATTATTATTTTGGATCCAATGATGGTCATTCCTCATGCTCAGATCCAATGTAAGATATTTGTGCTCCTCTTTTGCATGTTCCTTCTGTCTGTATTCATATCTGACTGTCATCGGGAATTCTAAATGGGTGATCCAACGATCACTATTTCTCTTCACTGTTGATATTTCCATGTCATCATCACTGCTTTTTTTATCATGCTGATCTCCCCATTAAAGACAAACACACTTCCTTCTGTCTGTAAATATGCCAACAAATCCTAGCTTGGGCTTTCATGGGGAAAGAAGCCCATAGGATGGATTCTTAGGAACCACATGCCATATGACACAGACGTTCCTTAGGATTCCTATAATAAATTATGAAAGGCCTAACCTAGCCTATACCACCAAAACAAATTTCCTAGGAGAGGAAAAACATCACCTCTTTGAGGTTTGACATCATGAAGGGGCTAGGGTTTGCTGGTAATGGAGCTACACATTGGCACTTGGAATATATTGACCATATGAGACATGGAGAAGGCTTGGCACATGAAGAGGAGTCTCAAGGAGACCAAAGGACTCCCACATTCTTCTCCAATGACTTGGAAAGTGTCAAAAACATCCCCTAAAGGGGAGACATAATCTTACTTTAGGGTTTCTTTTTTGCAAAAGTAAATTTTAAGATCAATTGTTTAATATTAATTTGTAAAGGCGAAAGATTAGGGTTGTTGGCCCCTTATCTTATGGTTTACCCTAGTTTATGTGAACAAAATTTGTTTAAGAATTTTTGTATAAATAGATATCAAACGCGAATCATTTTAATAACATAACTCTCCCTTATGGAGAAGAATACTTGGCTGAAAGTTTCACTATACTCGTGCATTTTTGGTAAATCTCTCTCGTGTAAATGGTGTATGGTGTTATATTTTGGTGAATGGATGATAAGAATTGATGCACACCTCTTGAAGTCTTTCTCTTTTTATCTTGGATGATATTTTCAATGGTGAACTAGGATTTGAAATCTCATTTCTTGGAATTGGTAAGAAAAAGATATGCATATGCTAGTTATTTCTTGCTTATCTTTGGTTATTGTTGGTGAAAACCCTAGGAGAAGTATGTTGGATACACCCTCCATAATTGCTTCCTCCTTTTGTTAAGGTATGGTTTATGGTGTTATATTTTGGTCAATGTATGAGAATAAGTGATGTAAAGCTCTTGAAGGCTTTCTCTTTTTCTCTTGGATGATATTTTGCATGGTGAACTAGGGTTTGAAATATCATTTCTTCGAATTGGTAAGAAACAAATATGCATATGATAGTTATTTCTTTATTATATATTTTTATTTTTGGTGAAAACCCTAGGAGGATTATGTTGGATACACCCTCCATCATTGCTTCATCATTTTGTTAAGGTTATAAGTCATTTTTCAGCAAGAGTTTCTAGGAGAAGTACAAGTGTGTACACCCTCCTATATTTATCCTAAGTTGGTTGGAATACCCTAAGGAGTAAGAAGATTTGCATCCCTAGGGATCTTTTTGATCCAACTTGTGTGTTAAATACCCTATTCACCCAATTTCAAAGGCACTGATCTAGTCTTCGATTGCATTGGAGAAGTAAAATACTCGCATTGAAATACGTGATTTTAGGAGATATTGAATTTGTTCAAAGTGGAATCAATTCATTACCTTAATTGCTTTCTTGAGCCACTAGGGAATCTTGATTGGTCAAGGATACCTTTATGATATTACAAATTTATGCTACATCCATTAGGGCTGCAACAAACTCTCTTTTTCACGCTCAATTTCTCACTCTTTTACCGTAGGAATTAGTTAGAAAGTTGTTGTTATTAATCTACTTAATGTTGGATATTGTTGGACAATATTTTGGTTGATTTATTTGGGTAAAATTTTATTTTTAGAAAAACACTTATACAACCACTTGGTTTTCATAAATGTACTATGAAAACTTATCTTGATATCCATCTAAATACAACTAAAGATTTTCCAAAGTGTTGAGAATTTATCTACATGTTTTATGCTTCATAACTCAACTAATATTCGATTCTTTAAGTTGTTTAATATGAAATATTTATTTGATTTAATTTATTATATACATATTTGTTTACTACTGGTATTAGGGAAAACAAGCTTAACTTGCTTGTCCACCTAACATATACTTCACACAGTTGTTTTTTCTTGTGTCTCAGGAAGGTACAAACACTCTCTGCAGGTACCCAAGGACTTGACACACTTAAACCTTTCTCGAGACTCATTATTAATATTTCTTCCATCTAGTAACTTGAACTATAGGAGATTCCATTCATACATCTCACTTTCCATCTCATTTCCCCCTCGAGTCATCGAGATTCCCCCCTTGAGGTGATTCTATCATCTCTAAAGTAACGGGAACACCTTCCTAAGGTGACAGTGGGTAGGTTATCCCAAATTTGTCACCATTTTGGTGGTTGGGTTGGAATTTTCTTAACCTTAAACTTATGTGATGACACATAACACCTAAATAGAGAATTTTTTAATGGAAGTAGAGAGGATTGTTGTAAAATTTTGATAGTCAGCTTCAATATTGTTCTGATATGTTAGGAGATTTAAATCATTACTTAAGTCTTTTAAGAAAATATCGACTTTTTTTTGTCAAACAATGAGTGCCTTTGGTTATCATAGTGCTCTGCAATGGAGATTTTGTGCATATAAAAGTTTATATTTAGGGTTAAAGGTTTATGATCAGAGTCATGTTCATGGTTATCTAAACTATCAAAGTTTACTATTTGCTTGTATACAGAGATATATGATATTACATAACCAACAAAATTGCTACCCAACCCATGGATTCAAGTCATATTGATATATTTTCTCCACTTCCTTAGACCATTCCAAATTATTAAATCCTAATAACTACAAAGCTTGATTAGCTCGATACCGAACAAATTCTCAATTAGGTCCTTAGAGTTTCTTTTGTATTTCTTATTTAAAACAAGGTTTTCATCTAGACATAGAGGAATAGGGTTGGAATAATTAATTAAAATAATATCTTGATTAGTTTAAGTTAAAGCATTAAAGTATCATAACATGAGAATACTACCTTCATTTTTCATATCATAGATTGATCCATATTATTTTCGGCACAAAATGAGAGTGGAGATATAATAAATAAATGTATAGAGATATCTTAGTTATCCAATAATATGACATAAATATACCATAGATGCAACAATAAACACAGACATACAGTAATACACAATTTCTATTAATGAACGAAAATGTACAAAGACTATAAAATTACAGAGGGAAAGACTCGCTAGAATGGTGAAACCTTATCTCTAAGAAGAGATGTGGAAGCTACTCGCATTCTCGAGAAGATTGATTACAATGAGGCTCTAAAGGCCTTTTTAACATAAATCAAATACAAAACCCTAAACCCATAGGATGAAAATCCAACAGTTTTGTGGACCGTGTTTAAAGTAGTTTGGTGTATCAACTTCCCGATGACATAACTTTGGCATAAAATCTCCGTTTGGGGTGAATGATAGCTCATTGGAAAGGTATATTCAATGAATATTTTTTTTTTCATCACACTATACATAAATATTGTGGTATCACTTTGGTGATCCATAAAAGCGTTGTTTAAGGCCTCAAAACATCCCTAGAAGTTCAGGACTCGAAAAGTAGAAAAAACTATCAAACTGGAAAACTACCAAAATGAGCCAGTTGGAATAGATGGAAGGCCACCAAAATCCATCTCGATCAATCCTCCCTCCTTAGTAAGCAATGGTATCCATTGCATTGAGTTACCTAGGCAGAGGGGAAAGTGATTATTGAATCTGAATCTTGGTGAGTTTCTTTCTTTGCTGAAGATGTTGCACTACTTGGTTTATGGAAGACTGTCACAAACCTGTTGCTAATGGGTTTGAATCTGTTCAACCGGTCGGGCTACATGAGGTGACTGTGTGGAGAAGTAAAAAAATTTCTTTGGGGAAATCTTGTCGACCTGCTTCTATTGGATAGAAGGTGCCTGGACCGAGGTTTTCATGGTTGTAGTGTCCTTTTGTTCACCTTTTGAATAGATTGTGAAGAAGTTGAATTTTGAAGTATGATATACTACCTTGCGACATTGTTTAGGTGGGACAGTAGTTGAAATTACCTCTGGTATCCTATAAAGATGACCCCTTAGAGTAAAACTGACACTATGGGGTTGAGACCCATATATAGCATGGTGCTTCCACATATATGGTTGGCCCAAGGGAACATCACATACATCCAATGGGGAAACATCACATAATACCTCATCCTTGAAGGGGTGGATGTCGTAGGACAATCGACATTGTTGGCTGACATGAAGATCTCATCCCTTGCGAAGCCACCCTATGTTGTATGGCTTTGGGTGTGGTGTTTTCGATGTTACAGGTGAATCCTCCTGCAGATAAGTAGATTCCCTCTTGTTATCTAGACCCCTAAAGCCAAGACAGACAGGGTGCTATCATTCGTCACTGACATCCTTTTAGATCTAATTAAGATAATGAATGAATAGGAAGAAGAAAAGTGTACCTTTTTAAATGGCATTTGTCCTCGCAAAGTCCAAGTTGAGATTTAATCTGAATCTCCTCAATAGGTCCTATAGAAAAAACTAAGATACAACAATCTTCCTATTATACTGAGATTAACCCAAATACAGATCTATCTACTGAAGACAAGTTCATGTGGAACAAACATAAACTTGAAAGAAATAGTCCAAGAATGTATATATATTAATGAGAACAAATGAAGAGTACTTACAATCCTTTGATGAAGGTGAAAAAGCTTCTTCCATCTCTCCTTGTCAAACCCCTTTGCTCAAGTAATGTACATTGATTATGCTTCAATGACATCTCACTTATGGGATCATAAGTTTGGTGTAATTCTCAATCTCCATCTCCCATTTCATATAGGCTTGGAGAGGCCAAACCACTTGAGAGATATTTGGGATAAGTTGAGGATTATTCTTCTTCAGTTGAATATCTTCCCTAAGATCATGCCTTGACCTTCTATTTGAATCCAACCACCTTCAAAAATTGAGGGATTCTTCCCTTATTTGTCTCAACAAACCAAAATTCACTCAAAAAGGGTAGCGCTCCCCCAAAGTGGGGCAAAAATCATTGTATAACTCCCCCAAAGGACCCCAGGGAGCATTAACACTCCCTGAAAGTGCATAGGGGAGCGTTGCCTTCCAAATTTTATATTTGAGTGGTTTTTTCAAAGGAAAAAGGTTTGTACTCCTTGTCAACTGATTTCTCTTCTTCAAAACTACTCTTTGAGGTGTCTTAAGTGTCCCTTTGATGTCGTTAAAGGCATGACATAGGAAAGAAGGAAATATGATGTTAGTGACACTTGCGACACTTGTTGTCAAGATGTGACACTTGTGGAAAATATGTGACACTTACAGCACTTGTAATGACGACACTTGCGACACTATTGAAGTGAGTAATTTTGATGTGTAGCATATTGCCCCACAAAGTGCAAAGTTAGAAGACATGATGAATGAAGTAATTTGTAGACTTCTTCAAGAAATTGTATAGACGTGGAGAACCTGGTAGAAGTTGCACACAACCATCCAAGAAACATTAATGACATGTTTCAAACCCAAGGCAGTCATACCTATGCTTGAGTGATAATGACTTTTTAGGTATGGCCGCCATAAAATACACTGCGGATCCATAATTATCTTGACAAAATGGTATAGCCACCCAATATACAATGTGGATATATACTCCTATTACCTGAATTGATCGTAGCCATGAAGAATACACAGTGGATCTACGATATGACAAGAAATAGCCATGACCAATACAAAGTGGATCTATGTAACAATATATGTGTCATAGTTCAAAAGAAAACTCCATCACAACCTGGGAAAAGTACATATAAGAGTGATGACTCAACCTAGGGTCTTTTTACCGATCCCAATGTAGTATGCATATAACCATGTGAATATATGTCCTGATGTCGAACATGGCAGAAACGACTTGATTACCGGTCAATGCTGTAAACCGTTAACAAGCACGAGGGAAATCACCATTGATGTCAATGATTCCAAAGGTATTCTAATACATTCCAATGAATGTGAATCGATGAGATGAAGTCGAACATCAATGGAATCATCTGATCAGAGGTCAGTGATGTAAACCCATTGTTGTAAGAGAGGAGGCCTGTCATTGAGGCATGCAGGTCCCAAGGTACTAACTGGTTTCTAAGTCTAGCTCTCGGATAATGTTTTGAAGTCGATAGGAATAGATTTGTTGTAGGAGGGACTTGATGTATCCCCGATCAATGACATGAAACTAAGAAAGATATGTAAATTGGTAGATTAAATGAACATGGACTGACACGGGTATTGAAACAGTTTTATAGTGATGGATGACTCTCAAGGAAGATACATCCCTTGAACATTGGGGCACAACAACAGATACAAGACATGGACCAAAAAATGATAATGCAGTGGATATGGTGACTTTCGTTGGGTTACCCAAAGGAGTAAGAAAAACCAAAGGATTGGCTTAGTTTAGAGGTTCAACAGATCAAAATGTATGCAAATACAAAGTGTCGTGTTCAAGGGTGATCATAAGAATTACTAGTAATGTTGTCAAAAACTACTTGGCTTGCTTCGTTCAATTTTTTCCCCCATCCAAATAGACGAGTACCTCTTTTTAATTTAATGAGCTTGAGGAGGGTAACACATGATCAATATGACTCACATCCAGTAAGTCCCTCTTCCTTTGTTTAAAAAACTGGAAGAAATAAGGGTTCAGTCCCATATGGTCCCTTCAATGTGTAATTGTTTAACGAGTCCAGAGAAGGTAAACTCGGTGGTTTTTTATATTTAGAGAGTCTGAAAACAACTTTAAGACGACTCCAATGTTGTCCTTTTTCATAATGTTAGTTTTGCGATGTCGAAAAAGAGATAAATTATCACTCGAAAGATGCCCTTTTAGACCTTTTAACGAGAGTGAAACAAAGAAATATCACTCGACAATATTTTCATGTTTAGAGAGTCTAAAAAGAGCTTAAAGGAGACTCCAAGGGGTTCATTTTCCGTGTATCCATGTGAGCCCGAAAAAGAGATAAAAAGTTGCTCGGTTACATTCTCATGTTTTTACAAGCACAAGAAATAAAAAATACTAAACTCGGTATGCCCCCATCTTGAAAATCTATTGTGTCAACTTTAGAATTATCAACAAAGGCTGGAGACATGCCCCCCAGGCTTCAATTCATTTACCGACTTTGAGGTTATCACCAATTTCTCTACGAGATGTAGAAAAAGGATACAGATGGATGAAAGAAGGTTCAAATACGAGACCTAACAAAAGACTCGTCTTCGTAGGAGAGGTGATTGTTTTATTTTTTAATGAGCTTGACACAGGAAATGAACTATGCTCATGGCTCCGGGTTAAATCCCCAGATTTTTGTTTCATTTTTTAACGAGCTTTCTATAGAGAGGAAAACTATGCTCAAAGAGTCTGTTTCATTTTTTAAGGATATTTCCATAGAGAAGAGAAATTATGCTCATGACTTCTTCTTGATCATGGCTTGCAAGAGGCTAATACTCTAGAAGGACACCATGTCAAGGGACAAAACTCAGTCATGGCTTCCAAGAGATCTTCACTAGATGGGAGAAGAATTCTTTAGAAGGAACACATGTCAAGGGTCGGATCAGGGGTAAGGAGATCAGGATCCAATATCCCTACCAAAGAGATTACCATGTCAACTACCATATCTAAGTCACAAAAGTCTGAGCATAGAGTGAGAGGCTCATCTTCATTGATAGTTGAAGGCATGGGAGATAGTGGAAAATCAACATCATGAGGGAATATAGAGTTTATATATCCTGAAGTTCTTCACGAGGGGGAAGAAAAGAGGATCGATGATGGTTATCATCCTGAGGTAGCTCATCAATGCTCAAAATTTCCATAATAGATTCATCAGAAGGAAAAATTGGTGAAATGTAGTCGATTGTAGACAACGAGGAATTTAACCATGATGGCATCGAATAACTGTCAGGTGCCAAGAGATGTTGGTCATGTGAGAAGGGAGAGGCAGATTGGATAGCAACGTATGAGTTTTCGGCTGGACTAAGTGGCATGGTGTCACCTAGTGCATCGAATTCCAAAGGACTAGGTGCAATCCAAGGGTTAGATGATTCTAAGGATTGGTAAACCGTGGTCAAAATAATATCGATGGTGGAAATATGATGTGTAGTCGGTGGAAGTGGTGTAGGGAAGGTACCCATAAGGATGGAATATTTCAATAGTCCAACATAAACTCTTTCATACATGATCTCATGATCTCCCAAGATTGGAATATTGTTGGTAGCGGGAGCACGAGCGTTGGGTGTACAAAAATCTAACTGATCGACAGTGATAATTTTTCCCTCATGAGAAAATTGTACACATCGAAACACCGACGAGGCAATGAAAGTCATAGAATAAAACCAACTTCTTCCAAGTAATAATTTTTAATTGAAGGGAGCATCGACCACCTCGACATCAACAATGATGGTTTTTTCGCCCAATTGGACAAGCAAGGATTGTAAAAACCCATGGGGATGAAAACCTCTCCCATCGAAAGAGCATAACATTGTTGGGGATTTGTTAAGTGCGGGGGATTTTAAACCTTTCCAACATGCTAAAGACATGACACAAGTAGAGGCTCCCTCATCCAATATGGTTCGGTGAATTTGTTGATTTTGAACAACAACATCAATTTGGAAAGCAAGTTGGTGGGAGAGTTGAGATGTATAATTGTCTAGGTTAAACATGATATTGTTGGACGACTCAGGATCAACAACGCGAATAGAAGCCAAGAGAGTTCTACATTGACTGGGGCAGTGATGTATAACTTCTAATGCATACATAGTGCAAGATACCAGATATATAAAATATGCAGAACAAAAATAAAATGCTAGAAATGGCATAATAACAGTAAAATATCCAGCATAATCTTCACAATACACAGAAATGATATACGAAATAGCAATAGAAAATCACTTTGATTCAAAAAGCAATGTTCATAGGCCTCTTCGAGGGGGCAACCTCCATTCGAAGAACGCTCTGTTACAATAATCTCCAAGCTAGGGTTCACATACCCTCGCCCCTTATTTATACTAAATATGTCTATCAAGAGAAGCATATAGAGGAAGATCCTTCTAGAAGAAGAAGATTCTATTAGGTCTTCTTACATCCGCCTTATTCTATTTTATTGAAAGGCCTTATTACTATTGACCTTTATTACATCTGAATACATTGATCTACCTATGTGCGGGTTAGGACCTTAA
>JZKD02S2224866.1:70809-88446 GCA_000966675.3 Picea glauca
CTATTAGGTCTTCTTACATCCGCCTTATTCTATTTTATTGAAAGGCCTTATTAATATTGACCTTTATTACATCCGAATACATTGATCTATCTATGTGCAGGTTAGGACCTTAACACATAGCGCATGGTGCTTGAGCCAAATCTTCAACAATGTTGTAGTTATGGGCAACACATGAACTAGGATTAAAGGTAGATTTAGAGATAGCTCTATTAGGAGGGCGTAAGATAGATTCAAACGTTGGTTTCTCAATTTGAAGTGGTCCAAACAGAGGATTAACTGATGGAGGACTAATAGAGGACAGTGATGGATTTGGTAAAGTACCGGTACCGTTAGTGACTTTTCCTTTTTCAGGTTCAACTAGTGCGTCATATTTCATAGAGAGAGTGGTCTAGTTAATCCCATTAAACATATAAATATGGGCACTTTTCAAGGCCTCATCATGAGGATGGATAGAACTGCCCCTAGGAGAGGGGGTTTGAGAAACCATGGATTGTTGTTGTGGAAAAGGCTGAGTAAGCACAGTGGGTTGTGAATTTCCCTGGAAAAGTTTGGCCACTTCATTACGATGTGGACAGTCTTGAGTGTAGTGATCATCACCACAAATGATACATGGGAATTTCAGTTTCCGTTGTGGTTTATTTTCGGTAGCAGTTGTTTGAGTTTGATTATTTGGTTGTTCATTGTTATTAGTATTTTTTGATTTATTTTTTTCCTCCTTCCTACCTTCGGATTGTTGTGAAGGGGAATATTGAACTCCATTCACCTCAGAGATATGAGTTTGGGGAGAGGTATAGAAGAGTGAGGTCAAACTAGGAGTGAGTGTCGAAGCAGATCGATTTGCAGTTCCAGTCGACTGGGAAGTAGATTGATTTTTTACTGAACCGATAACACCATCTGCATGAGATGAGTATGACGGCTTGGATGGGTCGGAATTAGCTCGAGAAGCATTCAAGAGAAAATCATACAAAGTAGAATATTGTGAATAAACCAAATCTAAGTACTAAACCCAAGAAATGGTTTCTTCCTCGGTGAGTACACCACCCATAGCGACATCACAAGCGATCGGGGGTAAAAGTGATTTCGTAAACCACTCCACCAATAATTGGTTAGGAATGATTTCTTTGATCATCCTTCGTCATCATCTCCACTCATGAATATGGTCATAGATATGCATGGAGTCAGTTTGACGAAGGGAGGTCAAGAGTTGAGTACTCATCTTGTAGGAAATAGGTAGTTGAAAGTGTGTGAGGAAAGACATAGCAAGGGAGTTGAAATCATGAAAAGAAGCACATGGTAGTTCAGTATATCACTTTGTTGTAGAGCCCATAAGTGTTACCTGGAATAGACATAAATGTATAGAATCATCCATGAGGGAGTTTGATGAACACGACAAATGGAAAGTCATCACATGGTTATTTGGATCTTCTCTAGGTTTTCTGTCAAATTTCGGAATATCAGAAGGAAGTTTAGCTGGAATAACTGGCCAAACTGGTGAATGAAAAATAGGATCATTGGTTAACTGAGACAAGTCTGGGAGATCGAGAGTCGCAATGAAAGGTAGTTGTCGGTTAACTTGCATATGATACTGATATGGCATAGGAACACCATTAGGACCATAAACTGGGTTAGGTGGATAATTGTAACTAGTTGTTTCTCCTACATACGGTTGTTTCTGACCAGGATAAGCATGATTCGATGATGTATGAGAAACATTTTCATAACTCGACGGGTTCTGAGCATTATAAGTCAGGTGATTTGCTTGCCCATAAGGAGGATAAACATTTTTCCCTTGAGGAGGGTAAGAAGTTGTTCCCAGAGGTGGATACACATTAGGCACTTGGGGTGGATAAACATTAGACCCTTGGGAAGGATAAGGTTGTTTTCCTTGAGGACTCTAGGTGGAGTTCGGGACACCTGGATAAGGTTGCCCATAAAATGGTCCGGGAGGAACAGGATTTGATACTCCTCCTGGTGGATTATGATATGAGTGCCCCCCAATGTGGGGTTGGGTAAATGTGCCTCCCGAAGATACTCCCTAGGATTGTGAAGGGTTTCCAATAAATTAAGGTTTCCCCCCTGCCAACGGTGGATTAACGACCAGGGTATGACTGATAAAGGGAGGTTTCCCTCTAGGAGGAACATGAAAAGGGGGCTATCACCCGAGAGGGGTAGGTACACCATAATATGGTGGTCTTCCAAGAGGGATAGGTCCTATGGATGGTGGTTTCCCTCCAGTCAGTTGTATTTTGCTGGAAAGGGTCTGCATTCTTTAGTGCAAAGATGTCCGAGCAAGATCATGTGGAGAATGTGGAGCTATAGAGTGAAAGTTTGTAAAAGTGGGGGTAGGGATCAAAGTGCCTTTGGAATGACTAGAGGTGATGAGTCCAGCATTAGGATGGACTTATGTTGATGTAACATTAGGGTTTATAACCTGATCAATGGGGTGATTCATAGTTTTACCGGATGGCCCCGTCTCAATAGGAGGGTCATGAGGATTAAAGGGTTGTCGAATGGATTCAAAATGCTCATAGAGATCACGTCTTGATGAATTCCTCCATACAGAATGAGTAGGTGTGGTATTTGTATATAATGTAGTGGTAGGACGAATAGGAGTTCTATACTCATCACCAAATATTGGTTCTATGGATCCCATATATGTTTCGGTAAAATCTCTCGTAGGTAACTATGGGGCCTCTTCGTCTATGAATTTCCCAAGGGAGTCTAAATTAATAAAGAGTGGTTCGAGAGGGGTTTCTAACACAGATGTAGTGCAAGGAATTGGATTCTCAACTGTAACCAAATCACCTTCTGGATTTTCTAAAGGAGGAGCAACAACACTCCCAACATCACATTGATTTTCTACCTCTCCACAATAGTTGTCCTCTGGAGGGTTAGGAGGTAAGGGTTGGTAGCCTTTCGGAGGCAGCCCTTGCATCCTACAAAATCGGCAAAGACCTTTATCATCTACATGCTCTATTTTGGAGAATAAAACACATGCTAAAAATCTAGGGCCAACTAGCGAAAAGAAATAACATACGCTAATAAAATCTAGGAATTGAAACCAAGCAAACAAAACCTTCGCTCGATGATCATAATAGTTGGTGATGAAATCCAACGTCGCATGATCAAGTCAAGAATGGGCTAGGATATGGTGGAACAGTTACAATGGCGCCCTGCTTAATGGACTTTCACATTAGTGCAAGCTTCCACACAATAATTGTGGATTTAACCTCCAAGGATCCCGAGTGAGTTTGACCAATGTCTAGTCTAGGTACAGTGAGACTTACCTTCACCGTCACCTTGTGTAAGTACCTAAATATTGTGGCTACTAAGGACACCAACTCGCAGTCAACCCTTAGGCAGGTATAGTCGACAATCCAGTCCAAATGTATGGGCAGGATAACAAGTCTGAAATCAACTCAAAAGACTCCCACACATAATTGTGGGTATACTCTCAAGTGACCCCCAATATACGATCCGACCACTACAAACAGTTGAACCACGGAGGGATAATTTCTATAATTCTCTCGAATGTGACCTCGTGCGTAACCCCTATGTGAGAGGGGGATCCCAAAAATCCTACACCACTTGTATTTTCTCTGCCTATCACAAGATGCTAATGTTTTTTTTGAAAAAATTTGGAGAGTTGTACTCACAGCCTAATACAAAGTACTAGTCCTAGTATAATGTTGGTGGAAGATTCTAAAAACAAAAATGTTCTAGATAAATTTTAATTAGGGATAATTTTATAACTGTTCTTTACTCAAGGGTGTATGAAAGTGAAACTTATTGTATTATGACTCAATTACCAAAAGATGCACAAGAAAATGATAAGAAGTCTTGTCTTTTGATGAATGCCTATTTAAGGGAAAGAGAGAAAGTTATTTTCATTATCAAACATTGAGATGGAACATCCTCATACAATTGTTTCTCAATCAAATCCATTGTAATGCTAAAAAAAATCAGAAATGCCTTCTAATATCCAAACCAACCACTAAAATATGTCCTTTTTCTTACATGTGAATGATAATCAGATGTAAAACTTCTAATGTCAATCAGACTTCAGGATTAAACAATTAGAAGAAAACCTCACACAAACAAAAATACACTCTCGTCGTGATTAAACAAGAAAGACAAAGATAACTAAATTTGCAAACAAGAATAAAAAATCTCAAACAAAAGAGAAATGTTGGAAAACTGACCTCAAAGATCAAATGGAAAGGTTCACAAACCTTTAGATTTCCTCACAAAATCTTCCACTCAGTCAGATAAATGATAAGAAAACAACAAGTTAACTCTAGATCAACAAAGACAAAGAGTGACTTCAAGGAAAGGAAATAAAATGTCAAATTTTCAAACAAAAGATGATCAATTCTTAGAAAACAATGTGTTGAAGGCCAAGACCAAGATGAACTGAGATTGTAAAAATTTTGAGTTAGTGCCAAAATCAAGAAATGAATCAAGAGAGTGAAAATCCTAGAAAAGTTATCACAGAAAAGGGTCAACGCTCTGGTGTAAAGGGAACCAGAGCGTTCCAACACTCTATGTAAGACCAATAGGGAGTGTTAATGCTATGATAGCAAGGGAAGGGGAGCGCTAGGCTTCAAAAGTTCATAAAAATGCCCAGAAAACCAAAGAATCAAGAAAAATTAGTCAATCAATTTGAAGGTGATGAAATCAATATCGAATCAAACAGATCTAAGAATCAAAGACACTACGGAGAAGGTCAAGAAGTGGGCAAAGGGCCAAAACAAGATCTAGGAAAGGAAACAAAAATCATAGATCCTCCCTAGTGGAGTCGCCAATTTATATTAGAGGTGAATCCTCCTGTGTACAAGCGGATTCCCTCATGGTAGCTAGACCCCTAAAACCAAGACAAAAAGGGTTCTATCATTGGTCACTGGCATCCTTTTAGATCTAATTAAGCTAATGAATGAAGAGGAAGAAGAAAAGTGTACCTTTTTAGATGGCGTTTGTCCTCGCAAAGTCCAAGTTGAGCTTCAATCCCAAGCTCCTCGATAGGTCCTGTAGAAAAAACAAAGATACACCGAGATTCCTATTCTACTGATATTATCCCAAATACAGATCTATCTACTGAAGACAAGTTCATGAAGAACAAACATAAAATTGAAAGAAACGGGTCAATCATGTATATATATTAATGATAACAAATGAAGATTACTTACAATCCTCTGATGAAGGTGCAACAACTTCTTCCAACTCTCCTTCTCCAACCCCTTTGCTCAAGTAATCTACATTGATTATGCTTCAACGACATCTCACTTATGCAATCATACGTTTGGTGTAATTCTCAATATTCATCTCCCCTTTCACCATGAGAAGGCCTCCTTATATAGGCTTGGAGAGGCCAAACCACTTGAGAGATATTTGGGATAACTTGAGGATTCTTTTGCTTTAGTTGAGGATCTTCCCTAAGATCATGCCTTGACCTTCTATTCAAATCCAAACACCTTTAGAAATTGATGGGATTCTTCCCTGATTTGTCTCAACAAACCAAAATTCGCTCAGAAAGGGTAGCGCTCCCCAAAAGTGGGGCACAATGCATTGTAGCACTCCCCCAAAGGAGCCCAGGGAGAATTAACACTCCCTGATAGTGCATGGGGGAGCGTTTCCTTCCAAATTTGATATTTGAGTGGTTTTTGTAGTGGAAAAACTTTTGTACTCCTCAACTATTTTATCTTCTTCAAAACTAGTCTTTGAGGTGGCTTAAGTGTCCCTGTGATGTCGTTAGAGGCACAACATAAGAAATATGAAATTATGATGTTTGTGACACTTTTGATAAATATGTGACACTTGCAGACAAGATGCGACACTTAGAACACTTGTAATGACAACACTTGCGACACTATTGAAGTGAGTAATTTTGATGTGTAATATATTGCCCCCCAAAGTGAGAAGTTAGAAGACGTGATGACTGAAGTAATTTGTAGGCATATTCAAGAAAGAGTATGGATGTGGAGAACCTGGAAAAAGTTTCACACAACTATCCAACAAACATTAATGACATGTTTCAAACCCAAGGCATGCATACCTATGCTTGAGTGATAAAGACTTTTTAGCTATGGCCGCCATAAAATACATTACAGATCCATAATTATATTGACAAAATGGTATAGCCACTGAATATGCAATGTGGATATATACTCCTATGATATGAATTGATCATAGCCATGAAGAATACACAGTGGATCTACAAGATGACAAGACATAGCCATGACCAATACAAAGTGGATCTATGTAATAGTATATGTGTCATAGTTCAAAAGAAAACTCCATCACAACCTAGGAAAAGTACATATAAGAGTGATGACTCAACCCAGGGTCTTCTTACCGATCCTGATGTAGTATGAATCTAACCATGTGAATAGATGTCCTGATGTCGAACATGGCAGAAACAACTTGATTACCGGTCAATGATGTAAATCATTAACAAGTGTGAGGGAAATCACCATTGATGTTAATGATTCCCAAGGTACTCTAGTACATTCCAATGAATGTGAATGGATGAGCTGAATTTCAAACATCCATGGAATCATCCGATTAGAGGTCAGTGATGTAAACCCACTGTCGAAAGTGAGGAGGCCTACCATTGAGGCATGCAGGTCCCAAGGTACTAACTAGTTTCTAAATCTAGTTCCTGGATAATGTGTTGAAGTTGATAGGAATAGAATCGTCGTAGGAGGGCCTTGATGTATCCCCCATCAACGACATGAAACTAACACAGAGATGTAAATTGGTAGATCAAATGAACATGGACTGACATGAGTATTGAAATAGGGTATTTGTGATGGTTCACTCTCGAGGTAGATACTTCCCTTGAACACTGGGGCACAACAACAAAAACATGACATGGACCAAAACACGATAATGCAGTGGATACAATGAATTTTGTCGAGTGACACAAAGGAGTAAGAAAACTCAAAGGATTGGCTGAGTGCAGAGGTTCAACGGATTAAAATTTATGCAAATACAAAGTGTCGTGTTCAAGGGAGACCATACCAGTTACTGGTAATGTTCTCAAAAACGACTTGGCTTGCTTCCTTCAATTTTTTCCCCATCCAGATAGACGAGTACCTCTTTTTAATTTAACGAGCTTGATAAGGGTAACACATGCTTGATATGACTCACCTTCAGTAAGTACCTCTTCCTTTGTTTAACGAACTAGAAGAAGTAAGGGTTTGGTCCCATATGGGCCCTTCAATGTGTAATTGTTTAACAAGTCCAGAGAAGGTAAACGCAGTGATTTTTCATATTTAGAGAGTCTGAAAACAACTTAAAGATGACTCCAATGTTGTCCTTTTTCGCAATGTTAGTCTTGCGAGGCCAAAAAAGAGATAAATTATCACTCGAAAGATGCCCTTTTAAACCTTTTAACGAGTATGAAAGGAATCAATATCACTCGACAATATTTTCATGTTTAGAGAGTCTGAAAAGAGATTAAAGGAGACTCCAAGGGGTTCCTTTTTCATGTATCCATGCGAGCCCTAAAAAGAGATAAAAGGTTGCTTGGTTACATTCTCATGTTTTTACGAGCATGAGAAAGAATAAAGTCTAAGCATGGTATGCCCCCATCTTGAAAATCTAGTGGCTTAAATGATCATCAAAGGCTGGAGACATGCCCCCCAGGCTTCAATTCATTCACCAACTTTGAGTTTATCACCAATTTCTCTACAAGACGTAGAAAAAGGATACATGTGGATGAAAGAAGTTTCAAATATGAGACCTAATGAAAGACTCATCTTAGTTGGAGAAGTGACTATTTCATTTTTTAATAAGCTTGACACAGGAAATGAACTATGCTCATGGCTTTGGGTTAAATCCCCAGATTTCTATTTCATTTTTTATGGAAGTGGTGTAGGGAAGGTACCCATAAGGTTGGAATCTTTCAACAAGACAACACCAATGCTTTCATACGTGATCTTGTGATCTCCCAAGAATGGACTATTGTTGGTAGCGGGAGTGCGAGCGTCGAGTGTATAGAAATCTAACAGATCGACCATGACAATTTTAACCTGATGAGGAAATTTTACACATTGTAACACCGATGAGGAAATGAAATTCATAGCATAAAACCAAATTATTCCAAGTAATAATTTGTAATCGAGGGGAGCATCGACCACCTTGACATTAACAGTGATGGTTTTTCCACCTAGCTGGACGGGAAGGGACTGTAAAATCCCATGGGGATGAAAAACTTGCCCATCAAAAGACCGTAACATCGTCGGGGATTTGTTAAGTGCGGTTGATTTTAAACCTTTCCAACATGCTAAAGACATGACACAAGTAGAGGCTCCCTCATCCAAGATGGTTTAGTGAATTTGTTGATTGTGAACAACAACATCAATTTGGAAAGAAAGTTGGTGGAAGAGTCGAGATGTATAATTGTCCAAGTTAAACATGATATTGTTAGAAGAATCAGGAGAAATAGTGCCAATAGCAGCCAATATCATTCTATGTTCACTGGGGCAGTGTTGTAGAACTTCTAACGTGGACATAACACACGGTGCTTGAACCAAATCTTCAACAATTTTGTAGTTTTGGGTGGCACATGAACTAGGATTAAATGTAGATTTACGGATAGTGCTCTTAGGAGGGCGTAAGATAGAGTTGAACGTATCTTTATGAGTCTGAAGTGGTGCAGATGGAGGATTAACTGATGGAGGAATTTTTATCCATCCAGCAAACTCTCCTAGGTTGTATCTCAGAGATGCCTGGTAACTTAACTATTTTTGTAATTATTTACTCAATAATGGGTGTGGGGTTGGATCAAGATGAATATCTAAATCACTGGATTGTATCTTCAATATAGTCTAGTTATATTCAAACAGTACAAGGCCTTCAAGAGCTATTATCAGATAGGTTTGTAAATCAAATGGATAAGAAACCAATCAATTAAACAAAATATACATAAACAATATATATGATGGGTCAACAAACTAGAAGTGGATGCTTATGATTCTTGTTTAATAATCAAAGGTAAGATGACAGTTACCATAGGACATTTAAATAGAGACAAAGAAATAATTTCAACTCATAGGCATAGAATAGAAATGAAAAGAAAGTCTGATAATAACAATGAAAGAAGCTTGCAGGTTGAATATATTAAAGAAAGTGTATGTATCACAATAACAGTAGAGTCTAGAACTCAAATTCGAACCTCTCATTCATCAAATGTTCTTGGATTTATAACCTTTACAAATAGTTCTAGATCCTGAAATAAATGGATCTCAAATCTAAATAAATCTCTAAGTAAAATCAAATACAACATTTAGAAATTAGATCCTATGTCTAAGGGATTAGATCCCATTCAAAATTGAGTCTTTAAGTGCCACATTAATTATCCTTGAGAAGAAAAAGGACTTCTCGAATCATCTTGGTATCTTCTGCAGTCTTTAGGAGGATGAAAAAACATTTGAGATTTTCCTTTGACAGCTAGGCAACACTTTTTCTTAAAGTAGAAAAGCTCCCTTGAACTCTTTTAATTTGTATCTACCTTATAAACTTGAAGGGGAGGATAATCTTTGTTCCATTAAATTCTATCGTTCGTTTAGAACTTTCATGAGATGATTTGGTAGAAAAGATATTCGATTTGTGCACAAACACTGAATTTCTGCCTGTGTCTGTTCTTTTGACAGTTTAAAGGCATGAAACAGAGTGAGATTAGTTGCCGAAAGTGGAGCTTTCAGTAGCTAACAATGCCTTTTGGAACTGGTCTAATATGCTGAAAGTGCAGGCCTTCAAAAATTCTTAAAAACTGCAAAACTGAAATTTCTTTGGACTGTTTTCTCTTCAGGGTTGTTTACGCAATTTTATGGCTACTTGGAAATTTAGGATTAACCTTGATTTAATGATGATTCTTGAGTTTTAGCCACCACCTGGGCTATGAATCATTATTCTCTCCTCGGTATGTTGCAGACAATTAATCTTTCCTGTAGACTCCATTCATAGTCAAAGTGTTTTTTGTGTAATGTTGATTGGCATTATGTTTGATCATGATGCCTTTCTGTAATTTAGGTTGATGATGATCTTCATATTTCTCAGAATAATTTGGATGCACTCCATGTACTATCTACAGAAACAAGAAAAGACTTTTGGATTGTACATTCAAATATACCCTCCTCTGGAAATCTATGAGTCGGGCATTTTGTAATCTTTTTCATAGCATGAAACATCATGGGTGCCCCTGCTCTTTGGACTAAATTTGACCCTACCTCTTCCTTACCAAATAAGGCAACCATCCCCATGCATGATTTGTTTGATAGATCTGTTGAGGGACTACGACTATCCAAAAGAGCTGCCAATCCCATTGTGTCAGCACTCCCACCATGGTATGCATTTCTAAGTGAAATCATGTCATGATTACCACTGTATAATCAAGCTATCAATGTGGCTAATTCATTTTCTTCTGAGCCCGAATTGACAAAGTAACTAGCCTTGAGATTTCTGGGCATTTTGGAAGCTAGTGGCTTTGCAAAATTCCTATTACATGATGAAGGTATATTGTTGTAGCATGTTATAGTGTTTCATTTTGAACCTTGATAGATTTTACAATATATGAACGGAAATGCCCACAGGAAATTGTCACGATACCGGGAAAAGCATCGAGATCTCGACGTCCATTCTCATAAAAAAGGTACTGCATATTCCCTTTAAAAATGTTCAGCGGTTTCTGGTAATAATAAAAGAGAGAGAGGCCGAGGAACTTCTTCCTATTTTGCGAAACCTCATTGAAGGAGAGGCCTCTGTAAAGCTATGGTGTGTAGACGAACGGTGGAAGTTCTAGTTCCCTGCATATTCATTTACAACCTTTAGCTTACAGTTTGATGCTTGACAGCTAACAACTCGAGCTTTTTGCATTTCCATGGGTCACCTACATACTCCTGCAAGCTCGACGACCTATAATCTTAACAAAATAAAACATTGACATAGGTAAATGAAATATGAGGCTCGACATAAATCCCCTTTGCTCATGGTTCTTCATATGCAACTCAATATTCAACAATTATACCGATGAGATATTCTTCATATGCCCTTACACCTAAATAGATTTGACAGTTGGCCTCACCGTGGCTTGATCTATGGCTTTATATTTCGACTTGTTTGAGTTGAATGCATTTTATATGACTCGTGGTCTCGACTTAATGTATTGATTTGGCATACAAGACAAAACTATGAGTTAACCCAAAACTTAGTTTATAATCATAGCTTGACTCGTGGCTTTTATAACATAAATACTCATATAACTTATCGATCAAGAATGAAATGACATGGTGCTCAACGCTCAGCTTAGATGAATTGCATGGCATGTGGCCTTGGTTTCTGTGTCAACTTAGGATAGTGACTAGATGCAATAGATAAGGGCTAACAATTTTATTCATATTGCAAGTCAAAGGGGGGGGATTTAAGGATGCTAGGAAAAAGCAATCATCAGAAAATCCATCAAGAACTAGAATGGATAAGACATTGGGCACAAAAATAACAAGTAAAAATGAGTGGGATATGAATGGGCCTTCAAAAATACCATTACATTTTTTGTCGCTAACATCTGGCTCCAACTGGGATGGAGACCTCCCTGCGAGGTTTCCAAGAACCTAGTAGTTCCATTCACCTTTACCATTGGGCATGGAGTCATATGGCCCTTACCATTGGGCATGGAGCCATCTGGCCTTTACAACTGATTCCCTGCAAACCTTTAGCATGTCTATGGCCTACCCGTAGCCTTCTCTACTTATTCAACAACTGAAAACAACTGAAAGAATCTACTTGCTCATAGGAAGAGTTATTCATCTTCCTACTCCTACACTAACCAACAATACTACCTCTTATCAAGTGAATGCATGCTTCCAATGAAGCCATGTCAGAAAATGATTTACTGAACTTGTTCTTGATATTAGCCCTAAAAATAATGGAATTCATAGCCAACAGAAAAGTGTTTTGAACAGATGATAAAGACAACTTTCATTTGAAAAAAATAATTTAACACATATGTTGCTCATATTTTCCAAATAGTTTGCAATCAGGTCATTAAAACCAAAAAAGAATACCTATGTATGGTGTTTCTCTTTTCCTTCACAGATCTCAATGTTGAATACAGACTACTTGACCTCTGTTGGAGAAACATGCATGATCAAGTGCTGATCTAAAAAATTTTGGTCATCATATTCCTCTTCATCTCTACTATAATTCCCCTTTGTCTGCAAATATGAAGGCTAAGAAATGTCCTTAGCATTTGTTGTAGATTTTATATTGTCATCTGTTGATATGTCAATCTATTGATTGTATTTCTTTGTCTGCAAATCATAAGACTGGGGGTTTCCCTTAGTATCTCTTGCAGATTCAACTCTTTCACATGTCGTAGAGCGAGTGGTTAAATTAATCCAATTAAACATATAAATATGGTAACTTGTCAATGCCTCATCATGAGGATGGCTAGAACTTCCCCCGGGAGAGGGGGTTTGAGAAACCATGGATTGTTGTTGTAGAAAAGGCTGAGTAAGCACAACAGGTTGTGAATTTCCCTCGAAACGTTTGGCCACTTCATCGCGATGTATACAATCTTGAGTGTAGTGATCGTCACCACAAATGATACATGGGAATTTCAGTTTCTGTTGTGGTTTCTTTTCGGTAGCAGGTGTTTGAGTTTGATTTTTTGGTTGTTCATTGTTATTAGTATTTATTTATTTATTTATTTTCTTCTTCTTACCTTTGGATTGTTGCGAAGGGGAAGATTAAACTCCATTCACCTTAGAGATCTGAGTTTGGGGGGAGGTAGATGAGAGTGTGGTCGAACATGGAGTGAGTGTTGAAGAAGATCGATTTGCAGTTCTAGTCGACTGGGAAGTAGATTGAGTTTTGACGGAACCAATAACACCATCCACATGAGATGAGGATGACAGCTTGGATGGGTCAACATTAGCTCGAGCAACATTTGGGAGAAACTCATACAAAGTACCATATTGTGAATAAACTAAATCTAAGTATTGACCCCAATAAATGGTTTCTTCCTCTGTGACTACGCCACCCATAGTGACATCATGAACGATTGGGGGTAAAATTGATTTAGTAAACCACTTTGCCAATAATTGGTCAGGAATGATTTCATTGATCATCCTTTGTTGTCGTCTCCACTCATGAATATGGTCATAGATATGCATGGAGTCATTTTAATGAAGGGAGGTCAAGAGTTTAGTACCTGTCTCGTAGCAAATAGGTAGTTGAAATCGCATGAGGAAAGACATGGCAAGGGAGTTGAAATCATGAAAAGAAGCACATGGTAGTTCTATATACCACTTTGCTGCAGAGCCCGTAATTGTTTGCTAGAAAAGATGCAAACGTATAGAATCATCCATGAGGGAGTTTGATGAACACCACAAATGGAAAGTCATCACATGGCTATTTGGATCTTCTCCAGGTTTTCCGTCAAATTTCAAAATATCAGAAGGAAGTTTAGCTGGAATAACTGGCCAAACTGGTGAATGAAAAATAAGATCATTCATTAATTGATACAAGTTTGGGAGATCCAAAGTCGCAAGGAAAGGTAGTTGTCGGTTAACTTGCAGATGATACTAGTGTGGCATAGGAACACCAGTAGGACCATAAACTGGGTTAGGTGGATAATTGTAACCAGTAGGTCCTCCTACATATGGTTGTTGCTGACTAGGATAAGCAGAATTCGATGATGGTTGAGAAACATTTGCATAACCCAGTGGGTTCTGAGCATTATAACCTGACTAATTTTCTTGCCCATAAGGAGGACGGAATTTTTTCCCTTGAGGAGGGTAAGAAGTATATCCCGCAGGTAAATACACATTAGGATCATGGGGAGGATAAAAAATAGACCGTTGGGAAGGATAAGGTTATTGTCCTTGAGGACTCCAGGTGGTGTTCGGGACGCCTGAATAAGGTTGTCCATAGAATGGTCCAGAAGGAACAATATTTGATACTCCTCCTTGTTGGTTATGATATGAGTGCCCCCCAACATGGGGTTGGGTAAATATGCCTCTCAAAGATACTCCCCAAGATTGTGAAGGGTTTCCAGCAAATGAAGGTTTCCCACCTGCCAACGGTGGACTAACGACCGGGGTATGACTGGCAAAGGGAGGTTTCCCTCTAGGACGAACATGAAAAGGGATTTGTCCCCAAGAGGGGTAGGCTTGGCATAGGATGGTGGTCTTCCAAGAGGGATAGGTCTACTAGATGGTGGTTTCCCTCCAGTCGGTTGTATTTGGCTGGAAAGGGTCTGCATTCTCTAGTGCAAATATGTCCCAGCAAGATCATGTGGAACATGTGGAGTTGTAGAGTGAAAGTTTGTAAAAGTGGGGGTAGGGATCGAAGTGCCTTTGGAATGAGTAGAGGTGATGAGTCTAGCATTAGGATGGAATTTTGCTAACGTAACAATAGGGTTAATGACCTAATCGATGGGGTGATTCATAGTTTGACTAGATGGCCCCGTTTCAACAGGAGGGTCATGAGGATTAAAGGGTTGTCAAATGGATTCAAAATTCTCATAGAGATTGCATCCTGATGAATTCCTCCGTACAGAACGAGAAGGTGTGGGATTTGTATCTATTGCAGTGGTAGGATGAATAGGAGTCCTATAATCATCACCAAATATTGGTTATGTGGATCCCATATATGTTTCAGTAAAATATCTCGCAGGTAACTTTGGGACCTCTTTGTCTATGACATTCCCAAGGGAGTCTAAACAAAGAAAAAGTGGTTCAAGAGGGGTTGCCGACACATATGTAGTGCGAGGACTGGGATTCTCAACTATAACCAAAGCACCTTCTGGATTGTCTAATAGAGGAGAAACAACACTCCCAATGTCACATTGATTTTCTACCTCTCCACGGTAATTGTCTTTTGGAGGGTTAGGAGGTAAGGGTTGGTATCCTTCTGGAGGAAACCCTTGCATCCTACACGACCGATGAATACCTTTATCTTCTATAGGCTCAATTTTGGAGAATAATAGCACACGCTAAAAATATAGGGCCAACTAACAAAAAGAATCAACATACACTAATAAAATCTAGGAATCAAAACCAAGCAAACAAAACCTTCTCTCGATGATCGTACTAGTTGGTAATGAAATCCAACGTCACATGATCAAGTCAAGAAGGGGCTAAGATATGGTGGAACAGTTACAATGGAGACCTGCTTAATAGAATTTCACCTTGGTGCAAGCTTCCACACAATAATTGTGGATTTACCCTCCAAGGAGCCCGAGTGAGTTTGACCAATGTCTGTTCCAAGTATAGTGAGACTTCCCTTCACCATCACCTTGTGTAAGTACCTAAATATTGTGTCTACTAAGGAAAGCAACTCGCAGTGAAGCCCTGGGTGGGTACAATCGACAGTCCAGTCTGAACGTATGGGTAGGATAACAAGTCTGAAATCAACTCGAGAGGCTCCCACACATAATCATGGGTATACCCTCAAGTGACCCCCAATATATGATCTGACCACTACAAATAGTTGAACCACAGAGGGATAATCTCTGTAATTCTCCTGAATGCGACCTCGTGCGTAACCCATGTGTGAGAGGGGGATCCCAGAAAGCCTATACGACAATTGAATTTTCTCTCCCTATCGCAAGATGCTAATGTTTGTTTTGAAAAACTTTGGAGAGTTGTACTCACAGCCTAATCCAAAGTACTATTCCTAGTCTAATGTTGGTGGAAGATTCTAAAAACAAAAATGTTCTAGATAAATTTAATTTGAGATAATTTTACAGTTGTTCTTTACTCGAGGGTGTATGAAAGTGAAACTGATGGTATTATGACTCAATTCCCAAAAAATGCACAAGAAAATGATAAATAGTCTTCTCTTTCGATGGATTCCTATTTAAGGGAAAGAGAGAAAGTTATTTTCATTATCAGACAATGAGATGCAACATCCTCATACAATTGTTTCTCAATCAAATCCAATGTAATGCTAAAAAAATTCAGAAATGCCTTCTAATATCCAAACCAACCGCTAAAATATGTATTTTTTCTTATATGTGAATGATAATTAGATGTAAAACTTCTAATGTCAATCAGACTTCAGGATTAAACAATCATAAGAAAACCTCACACAAACAAAAATACACTCTCGTCGTGATTAAACAAGAAAGAAAAAGATAACTAAATTTGCAAACAAGAACCAAAAATCTCAAACAAAAGAGAAATGTTGGAAACCTGACCTCAAAGATCAGATGGAAAGGTTCACAGACCTTTGGATTTCCTCACAAAATCTTCTACTCAGTCAGATAAATGAGAAGAAAACAACAAGTTAACTCTAGATTAACAAAGACAAAGAGTAAATTCAAGGAAAGGAAATAAAATGTCAAATTTCCAAACAAAAGATGAGCAAATCTTAGAAAATAGTGTGTTGAAGGCCAAGACCAAGATGAAATGAGATTATAGAACTCCTGAGTTAGTGCCAAAATCAAGAAATGAATCCAAAGAGTGAAAATCCTGGAAATGTTTTCACAGAAAAGGGTGAGTGCTATGGTGTAAAGGGCACCAGAGCGTTCCAATGCTATGTGTAAGACCAACAGGGAGTGTTAACACTCTAATATCAAGGGCATGTGAGCGCTAGGCTTCAAAAGTTCAGAAAAATGCCCAAAAAATCAAAGAATGAAAAAAACTTAGTCAATCAATTTGAAGGTGATGAAATCAAGAGCCAATCAAACAGATCTAAGAATCAAAGACAGTATGGATAAGTTCAAGAAGTGGGCAAAGGGCCAAAACAAGATCTAGTAAAGGAAATAAAAATTGGAGCTCCTCCCCAGTTGAGTCGCCAATTTCTTTTACAGGTGAATCCTCCTATGAACAAGTGGATTCCCTCTTGGTATCTAGACCCCTAAAACCAAGACAAAAAGGGTGATATCATTGGTCATTGGCATCCTTTTAGATCTAATTAAGCTAATGAATGAAGAGGAAGAAGAAAAGTGTACCTTTTTAAATGGCCTTTGTCCTTGCAAAGTCCAAGTTGAGCTTCAATCCCAAGATCCTCGATAGGTCCTATAGAACAAACAAAGATACAACGAGCTTTCTATTCTACTGAGATTAGCCAAAATATAGATCTATCACTACTACATATTGTAAAAATTCCGACGTTTTATTTGCGGCGTTATGGACAAAATTGTCCATATTGTCGCAAAATAGAGGAAATTTATAAAAAAAAAAAATCATGTTGCCCGATAACGTCTCTCTTGCCACGTTAACGTCGGTCTTGCCATGTTAACGTCGCTCTTGCCACGTTTTCCACTGGAACGTCTCTCTTGCCACGTTTTCCACTGGAACGTCTCTCTTGCCACGTTTTTGAAGATGTATGTCGCAATTGCCACGTTAACGTCGGTCTTGCCACGTTAACGTCTCTCTTGCCACGTTTCCCACTGGAACGTCGCTCTTGCCACGTTTTCCACTGGAACGTCACTCTTGCCACGTTTGTGAAGATGTATGTCACAATTTCCACGTTAACATCGGTCTTGCCACGTTAACGTCGCTCTTGCCACATTTTCCACTGGAACGTCTCTCTTGCCACGTTTTCCACTGGAACGTCGCTCTTGCCACGTTTGTGAGATGTATGTCGCAATTGCGACGTTTGTGAATATGTATGTCGCAATTGCGA
>JZKD02S2224866.1:88456-99773 GCA_000966675.3 Picea glauca
CGGTTGCAACGTCTCTCTTGCCACGTTTGAAACGTCGATATTGCCACGTTTGCAACGTCTCTCTTGCCACGTTTGAAATGTCGGTCTTGCCACGTTTGCAACGTCTCTCTTGCCACGTTTGAAACGTCGGTCTTGCCACGTTTGCAACGTCTCTCTTGCCACGTTTGAAACATCGGTCTTGCCACGTTTGAAACGTTGGTCTTGACACGTTTGCAACGTCTCTCTTGCCACATTTGAAACGTCGGTCTTGCCACGTTTGCAACGTCTCTCTTGCCATGTTTGAAACGTCGCAATACAGAAGAAAACTAGGTCGTCGTAAAAATGATGTCATGTGAAACGACGTTTGAGGGGGTTTGAGGTTTGTCGGTCTTCCGACAATAGAAAGTGGCAATTGCGTCGAACGCACCGTCGGAATTTGACACAAATGCAGTAGTGTATCTACTGAATACAAGTTCATGTGGAACAAACATAAACTTGAAAGAAATAGTCCAAGCATGTATATATATTAATGAGAACAAATGTAGAGTACTTACAATCCTATGATGAATGTGGAGGAGCTTCTTCCATCTCTCCTTTTCCAACCCCTTTTTCTCAAGTAATCTACACTGATTATGCTTCAATGGCATCTCACTTATGGGATCATAAGTTTGGTGTAATTCTCAATCTCCATCTCCCATTTCACCATGAGAAGGCATCCTTATATAGGCTTGGAGAGGCCAAACCACTTTAGAGATCTTTGGGATAAGTTGAGGATTCTTCTCCTTCAGTTGAGGATCTTCCCTAAGATCATGCCTTGACCTTCTATTTGAATCCAACCACCTTCAGAAATTGAGGGGATTCTTCCCTGATTTGTCTCAACAAACCAAAATTCACTCAGAAAGGGTAACGCTCCCCCAAAGTGGGGAAAACAACATTGTAGCACTCCCCCAAAGGAGCCTAGGGAGAGTTAACACTCCCTGACAATGCATAGCACAGCGATGCCTTCTAAATTTGATATTTGAGTGATTTTTTCAGTGGAAAAAGGTTTTTACTCCTTGTCAACTGATTTCTCTTCTTCAAAACTAGTCTTTGAGGTGTCTTAAGTGTCCCTGTGATGTCGTTAGAGGAACGACATAAGCATGATGGCAGTATGATGTTTGTGAAACTTGTGACACTTGTGGTCAAGATGAGACACTTTCAGACAATATGTGACACTTACAACACTTGTAATGATGACACTTGCGACACTATTGAAGATAGTAATTTTGATGTGTAATAGTCGACAATCCCAACTTTTTGACGACCTTTTATGAGAAGAGGTTATTTTGGCTTCCGCTATCAACAATAAAATGCAGCGGGATCCCTTTCACCCACATATGTGAATGAAAAAGTCACCCCCCCTCTTCAAGATCTTTTGGTTCTTTTGGTTGAATTGTTGTAGTCCCGACAATAGCAGTGGGGTCTGCGTCAATGATATGTCTTCTACCAGTATGTTTTGAATCATATTATGAATCAGGGTTTGTCTCCTTGTCTTTGATCTCGGCCACCAATGATTTTTTTTGAGAGACATTCATCAGTGTTGTGCTAGGGTATTTTGTAGAAATCACCCCATTTTCCAGTGTCCTTCTTCGTCTTCTCGTGACCCTTCTTTTCATGTCACTTAGACTAGTTTTGGGGAGGTTGTTTGTTAGGGTCATCTTTATCATACTTTGATTTTTGTGGATTTCCAGACCCAAACTTGTGCTTGTTCTGGTGCCTAAATTTTTGCTCGATTTTGACAGGATATCGATAGGCATCTCCCAGTGACGAGATGTCTAGGAAATAAATTTCAATTTGGATGTACCTATGCAGAGCACCATGGTATTTCATAAATAGATGTTGCTAAGAGTCTTTGATACCCAACTTGGTGCGCAAGGTATGGAAATTATTTGTGAACTCCGACATTTTTTGGACCTGCTCTTGCCGTAGTGTGGATCATCTCATGTATTGGTTGTCATAGTTTCCAATAGGGTAATGTTGTTCCTTGAATTCATCCACCAAAAATTCCTAGGTGGGATCGACCCCATATATTCTAGACTCCTCCGTGGAACTTTGATCCCAGTAAGTTTCCCACCAATGTTTGACATGGGGGCAATCCTTAAGGATTGTGAAGGTGACATTTCCATGTCAGAGAAATTGTGAACAGAGAAATAACCTTCTAGCACATTTAGCCATTTTTCTAGGGAATCCACATCTATTTGTCCTGCAAATATGGGAAAACAAAAATTAACTTGTACCTTGAAAGGAGAGGCGCTTCCAAAGTGGTCTCTTCATGAAGACACGTCGGTTTTTATCGACAAGCATTGAAGGATGTGGGGAAAATTCTCCATCATTTCATTCCTCTATCATGTGAGAGATTGCTCCAACAAGATATTATTAAAATCTTATGCTCCATTGTTTTTATGTTCTTCCACCATGGAAGGTTTCTTGGGAATACATAAGTGATTGTCCTCAAGGGAGACGAGCTCGAGAACCAACTTGCTATACTCGGACCTTGTCTGGGACATGGACTGAAAAATGATCAAGAACAACCTGCTTTCATAACACTGATCCATATTACTTTTGGCACGAAATGAGAGCGGAGATATAATAAAGAAATGTACAGATATATCTCAGTTATCCAACAATATAACATAAATACATCAAAGTTGCAACCATAAACAAAGAGATACAGTAATACAAAATTTATATTAATGAGCGAAAATGTAGAAAGACTATAAAATTAGAGAGTGAAAGACTCGCTAGAATGGTGGAAGTTTATCTCTAAGATGAGATGTGATGGCTACTCACATTCACAAAAATATTGATTATAATGAGACTCCAAAGGCCTTTTTAACATAAAGAAAATCCAAAACCCTAACCCTGGAAGATGAAAAGCCAACAATTTTGTTGACCCTGTTTTGGGTAGTTTGGTGTGTCAACTTCTCAGGGGCGTAAATTTGTCATGCGATCTCCATTTGGGGTGCACGATAGCTCATTGGAAAGTTCTATCCAAGGAATAAACATGTTTCCATCACACTCTCGAAAAATCCTATAGTGTGACTATGGTGAGCCCTACAAATGTTGTTTAGGGCCTCAAAATGGCCCCGGAAGGTCAGGACCTAAAAACTAGAAAAAACCGCCAAACTAGAAAACTTCCAAATGAGCTAGTTGGAATAGGTGGGAGGCCACTGAAATCCATCTGGATCAATCCTCCCTCCTTAGGAAGAAATGGTCATAAATCCACCACTGGCAGGGGGGAAACCCTCATTTGCTGGAAACCCTTCACAATCCCAGGGAGTATCTTCAGGAGGCACTTTTACTCAACCCCATGTTGGGGGGCACTTGTATAATAACCCACTAGGAGCAGTATCCAATCCTGTTCCTTCCAGAACATCTTACGAACAATCTTATCCGGGCGGCATCCTAAACACCACCTGGAGTTTTCCAGGACCACAGTCTTATCCTCCTCATGGGTCTAATGTGTATCCACCTCTGGGATCTACTCCTTACCATTCTCAAGGGAAACATGTTTATCCTCCTCATGGGAAAATAAATCACCCACCGTATAATGTTCAAAACCCACCGGTTTATGAAAATGTTTCTCATTCATCATCAAATCCTTCTTATCCTGTCCAGCAACAACCGTATGTAGGAGGACCTACTAGTTACAACTATCCACCTAACCTAGTTTATGGTCCTACTTTTGTTCCTATGTCACACCAGTATCATTCGCAAATTAACCGACAAGTACCTTTTCTTGCGACTCTGGATCTCCCAGACTTATCTTGGTTAACTAATGATCCTATTTTTCATTCAACGGTTTGGCCAGTCATTCCAGCTAAACTTCCTTTTGATATTCTGAAATTTGACGGAAACCCTGGAGAAGATTCAAACAACCATGTGATGACTTTCCATTTGTAGTGTTCATCAAACTCCCTCATGGATGATTATGTACGTTTGCATCTTTTCCAGTGAACACTTACTAGTTCGTCAACAAAGTGGTATACTGAACTACCACGTGCTTCTTTTCGTGATTTCAGTTCCCTTTCCATGTCTTTCCTCAGGCACTTTCAACTACCTATTTGCTACGAGACAGGTACTGAACTCTTGACCTCCCTTCATCAAACTAACTTCGTGCATATCTCTGACCATATTCATGAGTGGAGGCGATGACGAAGGATGATCAAGGTAGTCATTCCTGACATACTATTGGTGGAATGTTTTACTAAATCACTGTTACCCTCGATCGCTCGTGATGTCTCTATGGGAGGTGTGGTCATTGAGGAACAAGCCATCGCTCGAGCTCATTATTTAGATTTGGTTTATTCCCAATCTGGTACTTTGTATGATTTTCTTCCGAATGTTGCTCGAGCTAATACTGATCCATCTAAGCCGTTATCCTCATCTCATGGGGACCGTGTTATAGGTTTTGTCAAAACTCAATCTTTTTCCCAATCAACCACACTCTCCTCTACCTCCCCCCACACTCAAATCTCTGAGGTGAATGTAGTTCAATCTGCGCCTTCACAGCAATCCTGAGGTAAGAAGAAGACAAAGAATAAATCAAAAAATAATAATGAACAACCAAAAAATCAATCTCAAACACCTGCTACCGAAAAGCAACCACAACGAAAACTGAAATTCCCATGTATCATTTGTGGTGACGATCACTACACTCAAGATTGTCCACTTCAAAATGAAGTGGCTAAAATTTTCCAAGGAAACTCACAACCTGTTGTGCTTACTCATCCTTTTCCACAGCAACAATCCATGGTTGTTGAAACTCCCTCTCCTGGGGGAAGTTCTAGCCATCCTAATGATGAGACCATGTTGAGTGCACATATTTATATGTTTAATGGGATCAATTTGACCACTCACTCTAATACATACCACACATCAGGTAACCCTGACAAAGGAAAAGACACTAACAGTACTGGAAATTTATCGGATCCATCATCGTCCTCCGTTGGTCTTCCATCGGTTAATCCTTTTTCTGGACCACTTTAGATTGAGAAACCCACGTTCAACTCTATCTTACGCCCTCCTAAGAGAACTATATGTAAAGATACCTTTAATCCTAGTTCACGTGCCACCCAGAACTACAACATTGTTGAAGATTGGATCAAGCACTGTGCGCTATGTCTATGTTAGAAGTTCTACAGCACTGCCCCAGTCAACATAGAATGCTCTTGGTTGCTCTTGGCGCTGTTGATTTTGAGTCATCCAACCATTTCATGTTTAACCTAGATAATTATGCATCTCGACTCTCACACCAACTTGCTTTCCAGGTTGATGCTGTTGTTCACAACCAACAAATCCACCGAACTATTCCAGATGAGGGAGCCTCGACTTGTGTCATGTCTTTGGCGTGTTGCAAAGGTTTAAAATCACAAGCACTCAACAAATCCCCAACGATGTTCCGCGCCTTCGATGGGCAAGGTTTTCATCCCCATGGGCTTTTACAGTCCCTGCCCATCCAATTGGGTGGAAAAATTGTTACTGTTGATGTTGAGGTGGTCGATGCTCCCCTCGATTACAATTTGTTACTTGGAAGAAGTTGGTTTTATGCTATGAATATTGTTGCCTTGTTAGTTTTTCGATGTGTCCAATTTCATCATCAGGGCAAAATTGTCACTGTTGATCAGTTGGATTTCTACATGACCGATGCTCGCGCTCCTGCTACCAACAATATTCCTTTTTTGGGAGACCACAAGATCACGTATGAAAGTGTTGGTGTTGGCTTACCAAAAGATTCTAGCCTCATGGGTACCTTCCCTACACCACTTCCACTGACTACACATCATACTGTCACCGTCGATATGATTTCGACCACGACTTATCAATCTTTGGAATCACCTAACCCTTGGATTGTGCCTCGTCCATTGGAATTCGATGCACTAGGTGACAATGTGCCACTTAGTCCAGCCGAACCATCATACATCTCTATCCAATCCACTTCTCCCTCATCGGATTACCAACATCTATTAGCGCCTAACATTTTCTCGATGCCATTACGGTTGAGTTCCTTATCGTCTACAATTGACTACATTTTCCCAATTTTTCCTTTTGATGAATCTATTCCGGAAATGTTTTGCATTGACAAGTTACATCGGGATAATAACCATCACCGATCTTCTTTTCTTCCCCCTCGTGAATAAATTCGAGTAGATATACAGTCTATCTCCCCTCATGATGTCGATTTTCCATCGTCTCCTATGCCATTAGCTCTTGATGATTTGGATCCAGTAGTTGACATGGTGATTTCTTTAGTAGGGTTATTGGAGCCTGATCTTCTCACTCCTATCGCGACCCTCAAGATGTGTTCCTTCCCGAGTAATTATCTTCCATCTAGGGAAGATATCCTAGAGGCCATGACTGAGTTTTTCCCCTTGACATGGTATCCTTCTAGGGCATTATCCTCTTGGAATCCATGATCAAGAAAAAGTCACGAGCATAGTTTCTCTTCTTTGTAGCAAGATCGTTAAAAAATGAAACAGATGCCCTGAGCATAGTTCTTTTGCTATGTCAAGCTCATTAAAAAATGAAACAATCACCTCTTTGGAACCTTCTTTTAATCCACCCTTCTCCTTTTTCTCATCCAGTAGAGAAATCAGTGTAAACGTCAAAGTCGGTGAATGAATTGAAGCTTGGAGGGAATGTCTCCAGACTTTGCTAATCATTCTGGAGTTAAGCCACTAGACTTTCAAGCTGGGGGCATACCGAGCTTAGCCTTTGATCTTTCTCGTGCTCGTAAATACATGAGAATGCATCTGGGTAAACTTTTATCTCTTTTTCGGACCTGTATGGATACACGAAAAGGGAACCCCCTGGAGTCTCCTTTAAGTTCTTTTCAGATTCTCTAAACATGAAAAGATTTCTGACTGATCTTGCTTCCTTTCCCACTCATTAAAAGGTTTGAAACGATGTCTTTCGAGTGATAACTTATTTCTTTTTTGGCCTCACGAGACTAACATTATGAAAAAGGACAACATTGGAGTCACCTTTAAGTTCTTTTCAGACTCTCTAAACATGAAAAGATTGCCGAGTGACCTTGTTCTCTTCACGCTCGTTAAAGTAATTGAAGAAAATGTCTGTTGAGTGATATATTATCTCTTTTTCGGTCTCATTAGACTACTTCACGAAAAAGGAACTAAGAGTGTTCTCTTTTAAGTGTTTTTCCAGACTCTATAATCATGAAAAACCTTCGAATTCTCCGTCTTTCGACTCGTTAAACAAACATCAACAGGCCCATACGGGACCGAACCCATACTTATTCTAGTTCATTAAAAAAAGGAAGAGGGACTTACCGAAGTTGAGTTATATCGATCATGTGTTACCCTCCTCGAGCTCGTTAAATCAAAAAGAGGCACTCGTCTATCTGAATGGGGGAAAAAATTGAAAGAAGTAAGCCAAGTAGTTTTTTGAGAACATTACCAAGTAACTCTTAGAGTCTCCCTTGAACATGACACTTTGTCTTTGTGCACATCTTAATCCACTGAACCTCTACACTGAACCAATCCTCTAAGTTTTTCTTACTACTTTGGGTCACCCGAAAAAAGTCACAGTAGCCACTGCATTATCGTGTTTTGGTCCATGTCATGTTTCTGCTGTTGTGCCTCAGTGTTCAAGGGAAGTATCCACCTCGAGAGTTAGCCATAACAAATATCTTGTCTCAATAACCGTGCCAGTCCATGTTCATTTGATCTACCAATTACATCTATGGGTTTGTTTTGTGTCGTTGACGGGGGATACATCAAGGCCCTCCTTTGATGAGTCTATTCTTGTTGACTTCAACACATTATCAAGAGACTAGACTTAGAAACCAATTAGTACTTTGGGACCTGCATGCCTCAATGGCAGGCCTCCTCACATCTGACAGTGGGTTTACATCATTGACCTATGATTATATGATTCCACGGATGATCGACTTCATCACATCCATTCACATTCGTTGGAATGTACTAGAGTACCTTGAGAATCATTGACATCAATGGTGATCTCCCTCGTGCTTGTTAACGGTTTACATATTTGACTGGTAATCAAGTGGTTTCTACCATGTTCGACATTAGGACATCTATTCACATGGTTAGATTCGTACTACATTGGGATCAGTAAGAAGACCCTGGGTTGAGTCATCACTCTTATATGTACTTTTCCTAGGTTGCGAAGGAGTTTCTTTTGAACACTGACACATATACTGTTATATAGATCCACTTTGTATTGGTCGTGGCTATGTCTTGTCATCTCATAGATCCACTGTGTATTCTTCGTGGCTATGATCAGTTTAGGTCATGGGAGTATAGATCCACATTGTATTTTCGGTGGCTATACCTTTTTATCAATATAATTATGGATCCGCAGTGTATTTTATGGCGGCCATATTTTGCAAGTCTTGATCACCCAAGCATAGGTATGCCTTCCTTAGGTTTGAAGCGTGTCATAATATTTGTTGGATGTTTGTGTTCAACTTCTGTCAGGTTCTCTGTGTCTATACCCTTGCTTGAAAGTTTGCAAATCATTTCAGTTATGATTTCTCGTCTTCTAACTTCACACTTTGGGCGGCAATCTATTACACATCAAAATTACTCACTTCAATAGTGTCTCAAGTGTCATCATTACAAGTGTCGCAAGTGTTGCATTTTGGTTGCAAGTGTCGCAAAGGTCAGAAAAATCATACTACCATAATTCCTATGTCATGCTTATAACAACATCAGAAGGACACTTGAAACACATCAAACATTTGATTTAGAAGAAGAGGAATGGGTTAACAGCGTTATGAACCACCTTCCATTTGAAAGAATCACTAAAAATTGAGTTTCAGAGGAGAACGCCCCCCTATACCACTGTTAGGAGTGTTGGAACTCCCCTATACACTCTTAGGGAGCGTTATAACACTCTGTTTGTTGTTTTTAAGGAGCTTTTCTACTGTTGGGAGTGTTTGCACCCCCCTATGCATTATTAGGGAGCGTTATAGCGCTATGATGCCCCTTTTGGGGGAGCGCTAATTATTTTGGACGAAAATTGGTTTGTTGAGAAGAATGAGGAATCCTTGGTCAAGCCATGATCTTAGGGAAGATCCCTAACTGAAGGAGGAAAATCCTCAAATTACCCCAAATATATCTCAAGTGGTTGGGCCTCTATAAACCTATATATGCAGGCCCTCTCATGGTGAAAAAGGGGAAGGATTGGAGGAATGAAACCTATGATCTCATAGGAAACACACAGTGAAGTGGAGGAGAATAATCAGTGAAGTTGTTGTCACTCTGATCATAGGTATTTTGGTCAAGGGTTATACAAGGAGGACTTGATGAAGTTGCTGAACTCGCATCTACGGTTGTAAGTTTCCTTCATTTTTGTTCTCATTAATATGATATGCTTGGCCTGTTTCTTTCTAGTTTGTGCTTAATATCACAGGAACTTGTCTCTAATATATAGATATGTTTCAAACTAATCTCAGTAGAGTAGGAAGTATTTGTACTTTTTTTTTTCTATAGGGCTTATCGAGGAGCGAAATATTAGATCTCAACTCGGACCGTGCAGGGACAAACAATGGTAAAAGGTACTTCTTTTCTCCTTCCTCCTCACACATTAGTTTATCTAGATCTAAAAGGAAGTCAATGACCATGATAAGGGACTTCTATCTTAAGAGTTAAGATTCTATCTCTGAAGAGGAGATCTACCTGTCTGCAGGGAGATTTTCCTTCAACAGAAATTGGCAACTCCACTGGGGAACAAATCAAAACTTTCAGTTTTGGTTTTCCTCATAGACCTTGTTTTACCCTTTGTTATTTTTAGACCTTTTTCACCTTGTATGTTTGATTTCATATGCTGATTGAATCCTTATTCCATCGCACATACTCTGAATGCCAAATTTCAACTGAGTTTTAGGGTTTTTTGGACAATTTTCTTGGTTTTAGGACACCAACGCTCCCCTACCTTGGTAGCAGGGCGCCAATGCTCCCCCTTGGTCTTAGATAGAGTGTTGTAATTCTCTGGTGCCCCTTACACCAGAGCGCCAGCCTCTCTTTGCAAAAAATTCTTTCCAGAATTGCATTTTCTGAAGACTAGTCTCTATTTTTTCACTTGTTGAGCTTCTTTGTGATTCGATGCTTCTTCCTATTCACCTTTGACATCCTTCCTTCTGAGGAACAGGAACTTTTTTGTTCATATTTGGTGGCCTTCTTCCTTACTTTGAGTTTTTCTGCTGTTGAGAACTTGGAATCAATCCACTGCTTTCTTCTCTCTTATCCGACTGAGCGGGAACCCTGGTGAAGGGCATCAGAAATCTGTGAATCATCTCATTTGGTTCTTCGAGGTCATTGTTCTTAAACATCTCTCTTTTGTGTGAATTGATTGATTTTCTTTTTCATATTTTCTTTTCTCTTTGCTTCTTGTTTCAATCATCACAAGAAGGTGTGTTGTTTGTGCGAAATCCACTTATGCTTGTCTGAATCTCCTTGATTTGAAAGAATAATTGTCAAGAGAAATTTTTGCATTGAATTAATCATCATTCACATACAAATGACAAAGATACACCTTAGTGATTGGTTTGCATATTAGAATGCATTTATGAAATGTTTTAGCATTGCATCGAATTCGATCGAGAACCAATTGATTGAGGATATTTCATATTTGTGTTTGATAGTGAAAATGACTCTTTCTCTTTCCCTTAAATAGGCATTCATCAAAAAGAAACGATTGCTTATCATCTTTCATGCATATTTTTGGGAATTGAGTCCTCATTCCATCAGTTTCACTTTCATGCACCCTTTGAGTAAAGAACAGTTGTAAAACGAACGCTAACTTAAAATTATCTAGAAGATTTTTTGTTTTTAGGATCTTCCACCAACAATAGATTAGGGTTCGCACTTTGGATTAGGCTATGAGTACAACTCTCCAAAGTTTTCAAAACAAAAATTAGCATACTGATCTAGGGAGAGTCAAATCCAATTGTCGTATTGGTTTTCTGGGATCCCCCCCTTGTTAATTTTTCAAAATCCCAACCCAGTTTCAGTCTCGCTGTCTTTTCAATCAAATTTAAATACCAAACTCAGTTTCAACACTGTTTCAGCATATGTTACAGCCTGGTGTTTCAGCATATACTCAGCCTGGGGTTTCAGCATATACTCAGCCTGGTGTTTCAGCTTATGCTATAGCCTGGTGTTTCATCATAAGCTACAGCCTGGTGTTTCAGCATATCCTCAGCCTGGTGTTTCAGCATATACTCAGCCTGGTGTTTCAGCATATACTCAGCCTGGTGTTTCAGCTTATGCTACAGCCTGGTGTTTCAGCATAAGCTACAGCCTGGTGTTTCAGC
>JZKD02S2224866.1:104868-139226 GCA_000966675.3 Picea glauca
CTCCCAGAAATTGTTGTTGTTGTCTCTTTTCTTCAGCTCGACCTCTCTCTTGCTCTCTCTTGTTCTCTCAACAAGAATGCTTCAACTCCCTTGCTCTTGGCATCTCACCAAGAGTTTCTTTCTCTCTCAACAAGACTGCTGCTGCATCAACTTCCTCTTGCTCATAGCATCTCACCATAAAGCCTCTTGGCCTCTCACCAAGATTTCTTCAACTCCAAGAATGGGTGCGCCCATTTGCCTTAATCAACCTCATGAGGGAAGGTGAGGAGTTTTCTAATATAATAGTTGATATTAGATTAGATGGGTGGATGAGATTTGGTGTCTCTTCACTCACCCTCACTTTAATCATAAAGTTATCTTTTAATTTGCATCTCACAAATTAATTTGACCAAGACCCATATTCGGCAATTTCTCCCCCTTAGGCACCTAGGGAAGAGAAACACTTGCCTTGGTACATTATTTTAATTAAAAATTTAACACCCCTCACACAGGGGTTATGCACGAGGTTGCATTCAGGCGAATTACAAAGATTATCCCTCCGTGGTTCAACTGTTTGTAGTGGTCGGATCATATATTGGGAATCACTTGAAGGTATACCCACAATTATGTGTGGGAGCCTCTCGGGTTGATTTCAGACTTGTTATCCTGTCCATACATTTCGGATTGGATTGTCAACTGTACCCACCTAGGGACTCACTGTGAATTGGTGTCTTTAGTTGCTATAATTGTTAGGTACTTACACTAGGTGACAGTGAAGGGAAGTCTCACTGTACCTGGAACAAACATTGGTCAAACTCACTCGGGATCCTTGGAGGGTAAATCCACAATTACTACATGGAAGCTTGCACCAAGGTGGAAGTCCATTAAGAAGGTCGCCATTGTAACTATTCCACCATATCCTAGTCCCTTCCTGACTTGATCACTCAACATTGGATTTCATCACCAACTAGTACGATCATCAAGAGAAGTTCTAATTGCTTGGTTGATTCCCAGATTTTATTAGTGTATGCTATTCTTTTTGTTAGTTGGCCCTAGATTTTCAGTGTTCTCTGTTATTCTCCACAATTGAGATTGTAGACGATAAAGGTCTTCGTCAATCATGTAGGATGCAAGGGCTTCCTCTGGAAATCTATCAATCCTTATGTCCTAACCCTCAAGAAGACAACTACTGTAGAGAGGTAGAAAATCGATCTGACGCTGGAAGTGTTATTGCTCCTCCGTTAGATAACTCAGAAGGCACTTTGGTTACGGTTGAAAATACCACTACATCTATGTCGGTAACTCCTCTTGAACCAATTTTGGTTCGTTTAGACTCCCTTGGGAACGTCATAGATGAAGAGGTCCCACGATTACCAGAGATGATTTTTACCGAAACGTATATGGGATCCACAGAACCAATCTTTGGTGATGAGTATATGACTCCTGTTTGTCCTAGCATAGTAGTAGATACCAATCCCACACCTTCTCATTCTGTATGGAGGAATTCATCGGGACGCGATCTCTATGAACATTTCGAATCTTTTCAACAACCCTTTCATCCTCATGAGCCTTCTAGTGAAACAGTACCATCTAGTCAAACAATGAATCATCTAGTCGATCAGGTAATTAACCCTACTGTTACACCAGCACAAGTCCATCCTAATGTTGGACTCATCACCTCTACTCATCCACAAGGCACTTCAATCTCTAACCCCGTTTCTACAAGCTTTTACTCTACAGCTCCACATGTTCCACACAATCATGCTTGGACATCTGCTCACTCGAGAATGCAGACCCCTGTTATCCCAACACAACTAGATGGATGGAAACCACCATCTAATGAACCTTCCCCTCCTGGAGGACTAGATTTCCATGGTGGTCCTACCCCTCCTGGGCGACATCCCCCTTTTCATGCTCCTTCTGGAGGGAAAATTCCATTTGCCAGTCATACCCTAGCCATAAATCCACCACTGGCAGGGGGGCAACCCTCGTTTGCTGGAAACCCTTCACAATCCTAGGGAGTATCTTCAGGAGGCATTTTTACTCAACCCCACATTGGGGAGCACTCGTATAATAACCCACTAGGAGGAGTATTCAATCATGTTCCTTCTAGAACATATTACGGACAATCTTATTTGGGTGGTATCCTAAACACCACCTTGAGTTTTCTGAGACCACAGTCTTATCCTCCTCATGTGTCTAATGTGTATCCGCCTCCGGGATCTACTCCTTACCATTCTCAAGGGAAAAATATTTATCCTTCTCACGGGCAAATAAATCACCTGGACTATAATGTTCAAAACCCACCGGGTTATGCAAATGTTTCTCATTCATCATCGAATCCTTCTTATCCTGGCTAGCAAGAACTATATGTAGGAGGACCTACTGGTTACAACTATCCACCTAACCTATTTTATGGTCCTACTGGTGTTCTTATGCCGCACCAGTATCATTCGCAAATTAACCTACAACTACCTTTCCTTGCGACTCTGGATCTCCCAGACTTGTCTCGCTTAACTAATGATCCTATTTTTCATTCACCAGTTTGGACAATCATTCCAGCTAAACTTCCTTCTGATATTCTAAAATTTGACAGAAACCATGGCGAAGATCCGAACAACCATGTGATGAATTTTCATTTGTGGTGTTCATCAAACTCCCTCATGGATGATTCTGTACGTTTTCATCTTTTCCAGGGAACACTTACTGGTTCGACAACAAAGTGGTATATTGAACTACCATGTGCTTCTTTTCATGATTTCAATCCACTTGCCATGTCTTTCCTTGCGCACTTTCAACTGCCTATTTTCTACGAGATGGGTATTGAACTCTTGACCTCCCTTCATCAAACTAAATTCGTGCATATCTCTGACCATATTCATGAGTGGAGGCGACGACGAAGCATGATCAAGGTAGTCATTCCTGACATACTATTGGCGGAATGGTTTACTAAATCACTGTTACCTCTGATCACTCGCGATGTCACTATGGGAGGTGAGGTCACTGAGGAACAAGCCATCAATTGGGTTCAATATTTGGATTTGGTGTATTCCCAATCTGGTACTTTGTATGATTTTATTTCGAATGTTGCTCGAGATAATACTGATCCATCTAAGTCGTCATCCTCATCTCATGCAGATGGTTTTATAGGTTCCATCAAAAATCAATCTTTTTCCCAATCGACCACACTCTTCTCTACCTCACCCCACACTAAGATCTATGAGGTGAATGCAGTTCAATATGCCCCTTCACAACAGTCCATAGGTAAGAAGAACACAGAGAATAAATAAAAAATTAATAATGAACAACCAAAAAATCAAGCTCAAACACCTGCTACCAAAAATCAACCACAACGGAAACTGAAATTCTCATGTATCATTTGTGGTGACGATCACTACACTTGAGATTGTCCACTTCGCAATGAATTAGCCAAAATTTTCCAAGGAAACTCACAACCCACTGTGCTTACTCAGCCTTTTCCATAGCAGCAATCCATGGTTGTTGAAACTCCCTCTCCTAGGGGCAGTTCTAGCCATCCTAATGATGAGGCCTCATCGAGTGCACATATTTATATGTTTAATGGGATCAATTTGACCACTCGCTCTAAGACATACGACACACCAAGTAACCCTGACAAAGGAAAAGACACTTATGGTACCAAAAATTTATCGGATCCATCATTGTCCTCCGTTGGTCTTCCATCGGTTAATCCTCCGTTTGGACCACTTTAGATTGAGAAACCCACCTTCAAATCTATCTTACACCCTCCTAAAAGCACTATACATAAAGCTACCTTTAATCCTAGTTCACATGCCACCCAGAACTACAACATTGTTGAAGATTTGGCTCAAGCACCGTGTCCTATGTCTGCGTTAGAAGTTCTACAACACTACCCCAATCAATGTAGAATGATCTTGGCTACTCTTGGCACTGTTAATAATGAGTCGTCCAACCATATCATGTTTAACCTAGATAATTATGCATCTCGACTCTCCCACCAACTTTCTTTCCAAGTTGATGTTGTTGTTCACAACCAACAAATCCACTGAACTATTCTGGATGAGGGGGGCTCAAATTTTGTCATGTCTTTGGTGTGTTGGAAAGGTTTAAAATCACCAGCACTCAACAAATCCCCAACGATGTTACATGCCTTCAATGGCCAAGGTTTTCATCCCCATGGGATTTTATAGTCCCTGCCCATCCAATTAGGTTGCAAAACTGTTACTATTGATGTCAAGGTGGTCAATGCTCCCATCGATTACAATTTGTTACTTGGAAGAAGTTGGTTTTATGCTATGATTGTCATTTCCTCGTCAGTTTTTCGATGTGTCCAATTTCCTCATCAGGGCAAAATTGTCACTGTTGATTAGTTGGATTTCTTCATGACCGATGCTCGCGCTCCTGCTACCAACAATATTAGTTTTTTGGGAGACCACAAGATCACGTATGAAAGCGTTGGTGTTCGCTTACTGAAAGATTCTAGCCTCATGGGTACCTTCCCTACACCACTTCCACCAACTACACATGATACTGCCATTGTCGATATGATTTCGACCACGACTTATCAATATTTGGAATCACCTAACCCTTGGATTGTACCTTGTCCATTGGAATTTGATGCACTAGGTGACACTGTGCCACTTAGTCCAGCTGAACCATCATACATTTCTATCCAATCTGCTTCTCCCTCATCGGATGACCAACATCTATTGGTGCCTGACATTTCCTCGATTCCATTATGGTTGAGTTCCTTGTCGCCTACAATCGACTGCATTTTCCCAATTTTTCCTTTCGATGAATCTATTCCGGAAATTTTTTGCATTGATAAGTTACCTCGAGATAATAACCGTCACCGATCCTCTTTTCTTCCCCCTCGTGAAGAAATTTGGGCAGATATATAGTCTATCTCCCCTCATGATGTCGATTTTCCATCATCTCCCATGCCTTTGGCTTCTGATGATTTGGATCCAGTTGTTGACATGGTGATTTCTTCAGTAGGGTTATTGGAGCCTGATCTTCTTACTCCTATCGTGACCCTCGACATGTGTTCCTTCCCGAGTAATTATCTTCCATCCAGGGAAGATATCCTGGAGGCCATGACTGAGTTTTTCCCCTTGACATGGTATCCTTCCAGACCATCATCCTCTTGGAAGCCATGATTAAGAAGAAGTCACGAGCATAGTTTCTCTTCTCTGTAGCAAGCTCGTTAAAAAATGAAACAGAGGCCTTGAGAATAGATCTTTTCCTATGTTAAGCTCGTTAAAAAATGAAATAGTCACCTCTTTTGAACCTTCTTTTCATCCACCCTTCTCCTTTTTCTCATCCCGTAGAGAAATCGGTGTAAACGTCAAATTCAGTGAATGAATTGAATCTTGGAGGGCATGTCTCCAGTCTTTGCTAATCATTCTGGAGTCTGCGACTAGATTTTCAAGATGGGGGCATACCGAGCTTAGTCTTTATTCTTTCTCGTGCTCCTAAATACATGAGAATGCATCCGAGTAAACTTTTATCTCTTTTTCGAACCTGTATGGATACACAAAAAAGGAACCCCCTAGAGTCTCCTTTAAGATCTTTTCAGACTCTCTTAACATGAAAAGATTGTTGAGTGATCTTGCTTCCTTTCCCACTCGTTAAAAGGTTTGAAAGGGCATCTTTCGAGTGATAATTTATCCCTTTTTCGGCCTCACGAGACTAACATTACAAAAAAGGACAACATTGGAATCACCTTTAAGTTCTTTTCAGACTCTCTAAACATGAAAAGATTGCCGAGCGACCTTGTTCTCTTCACACTCGTTAAAGTACTTGAAGAAAACATCTGTTGAGCGATAGTTTATCTCTTTTTTGGTATCATTAGACTACTTTATCAAAAGGGAATTGAGAGATTTCTCTTTTAAGTGTTTTTCCAGACTCTATAATCATGAAAAACCTTTGAATTTTCTATCTTTGGACTTATTAAACAAACACGACAGGCCCATATGGGACCAAACCCTTACTTCTTCCAGTTCGTTAAACAAAGGAAGAGGGACTTACCGAAGGTGAGTTATATCGAGCATGTGTTACCCTCCTCGAGCTCATTAAATCAAAAATAGGTACTTGTCTATCTGGATGGGGGAAAAAATTGAAAGAAGCAAGCCAAGCAGTATTTTGAGAACATTACCAAGTAACTCTTACAGTCGCCCCTGAACACAACACTTTGTCTTTGCACGCATCTTAATCTGTTGAACCTCTGCACTGAACCAATCCTCTGAGTTTTTCTTACTCCTTTGGGTCACCCAACGAAAGTCACAGTATCCACTGCATTATCATGTTTTGGTCCATGTCATGTTTTTGCTGTTGTGTCTCAGTGTTCAAGGGAAGTATCCGCCTCGAGAGTCAGCCATCACAAATATCTTGTCTCAATAGCCATGTAATTCCTTGTTCATTTGATCTACCAATTACATCTCTGGGTCTGTTTCATGTCGTTGATGGGGGATACATCAAGGCCCTCCTTCGATGAGTCTATTCCTATCGAATTCAACACATTATCCAGAGACTAGAATTAGAAACAAATTAGTACTTTGGGACCTCCATGCCTCAATGGAAAGCCTCGTCACATCCGATAGTGGGTTTACATCATTGACCTCTGATCGGATGATTCCATGGATGTTCGACTTCATCTCATCCATTCACATTCATTGGAATGTACTAGAGTACCTTGGGAATCATTGATATCAATGGTGATCTCCCTCACACTTGTTAACGGTTTACGTCATTGACCGGTAATCAAGTGGTTTCTTCCATTTTTGACATCAAGACATCTATTCACATGGTTATATTCGTACTACATAGGGATCAGTAAGAAGACCCTGGGTTGAGTCATCACTCTTTTATGTACTTTGCCTGGGTTGTGAAGGAGTTTCTTTTGAACAATGACACATATATTGTTACATAGATCCACTTTGTATTGGTCGTGGCTATGTCTTGTCATCTCGTAGATCCACTGTGTATTCTTCATGGCTATGATCAATTCAGGTCATGGGAGTATAGATCCGCAGTGTATTTTCGGTGGTTACACCTTTTTATCAATATAATTATGGATCCGCAGTGTATTTTATGGCGGCCATATCTTGCAAGTCTTGATCACCCAAGCATAGGTATGCCTACCTTGGGTTTGAAGCATGTCATAATATTTGTTGGATGTTTGTGTGTAGGTTCTGTCATGTTCTCTGCATCTATAACCTTGCTTGAAAGTCTAAAAATCATTTCAGTTATGAGTTCTTGTCTTATAACTTCATACTTTGGGGGGCAATCTGTTACACATCAAAATTACTCACTTCGATAGTGTTGCAAGTGTTGTCATTACAAGTGTCGCAAGTGTCTCATTTTGGTCTCAAGTGTTGCAAATGTCAGAAAAATCATACTTCCATAATTCCTATGTCATGCTTATAACGACATAGGAAGGACACTTGAAACAAGTCAAACATTTGATTTGGAAGAAGAGGAATGGGTTAACAGGGTTATGAGCCTCTTGCCATTTGAAAGAAACACTAAAAATTGAGTTTCAGAGGAGAACACTCCCCTATACCACTGTTAGGAGTGTTGGCGCTCCCCTATACACTCTTAGGGAGCGTTACAACACTCTGTCTTCCCTTTTTAAGGAGCATTGCTACTGTTGGGAGTGTTGGCGTACCCCTATGCATTTTTAGGGAGCATTATAACGCTCTGATGCCCCTTTTGGGGGAGCGCTACCTATTCTGGGCGAAAATTGGTTTGTTGAGAAGAATGAGGAAAAGATCTCTTCAATCTCTTAATGCAGTTGGATTCAAATCCTTGGTCAAGTCATGATATTAGGTAATATCCCTAACTGAAGGAGGAAAATACTCAACTTACCCCAAGGATATCTCAAGTGGTTGGGCCTCTCTAAACCTATATAAGTAGGCCCTCTCATGGTGAAAAAGGGGAAGGATTGGAGGCATGAAACCTATGATCTCATAGGAAACACATAGTGAAGTGGAGGAGAATAATTAGTGAAGTTGTTGTCATTCTAATTGTAGGTCTTTTGAGCAAGGGTTAGACATGGAGGACTTGATGAATTTGCTGCACTCCCATCTATGGTTGTAAGTTTCCTTCATTGTTGATCTCATTAATATGATATGCTTGCCCTGTTTCTTTCTAGTTTGTGCTTAATATCACATGAACTTGTCTCTAATAGATAGATCTATTTCAAACTAATCTCATTAGAGTAGGAAGTGGTTGTACTTTTGTTTGTCTACAGGGCTTATCGAGGAGCGAAAGATTGGAGCTCAACTCAGACTGTGCAGGGACAAACACTGGTAAAAGGTACTTCTTTTCTCCTTCTTCCTCACACATTAGTTTATTTAGATCTAAAAGGAATCCAGTGACCATGATAAGAATATTTTGTCTTAAGAGTTAAGAGTCTAGCTCTCAAGAGGAGATCTACCTGTCAGTAGGGATATTTTCCTTCAACAGAAATTGGCGACTCCACTGGGGAACGAATCAAAATTTTCAGTTTTGGTTTTCTCATAGACCTTGTTTTAACCTTTGTTATTTTTAGACCTTGTTCACCTCATATGTTTGATTTCATATGCTGATTGAATCCTTATTCCATCACACATACTCTGAATGCCAAATTTCAACTGAGTTTTAGGGTTTTTTAGACAATTTTCTGGGTTTTAGGACACCAGCGCTCCCCTACCTTGGTAGAAGGGAAATAGTGCTACACCTTTGTCTTAGAAAGAGTTTTATAATGCTCTAGTGCCCCTTACACCAGAGCGCTAGCCTCTCTTTGCAAAAAATCCTTTCCAGAATTGCATTTTCTAAAGACTAGTCTCTGTTTTTTCACTTGTTGAGCTTTTTTGTGATTCAATACTTCTTCCTATTGACCTTTGACATCCTTCCTTCTGAGGAACAAGAACATTTCTGTTCATATTTTGTGGCCTTCTTCCTTACTTTGATTTTTTCTGTTGTTGAGAACTTGGAAGCAATCCACTGCTTTCTTCTCTCTTATCCGATTGAGCGGGAACCCTGGTGAAGGGCATCAGAAATCTGTGAATCATCTCATTTGGTTCTTTGAGGTCATTGTTCTTAAACATATCTCTTTTGTGTGAATTTTTTTATTTTCTTTGTCATCTTTTGTTTTCTCTTTGCTTCTTGTTTCAATCATCGCAAGAGGGTGTGTTGTTTGTGCGAAATCCACTTATGCTTGTCCAAATCTCCTTGATCTGAAAGAATAGTTGGCAAGATAATTTTTTGCATTGAATTAATCATCATTCACATACAAATGAAAAATATACACCTTAGTGATTGGTTTTCATATTAGAAGGTGTTTCTAAAATGTTTTAGCATCGCATCGAATTCAATCGAGAACCAATTGATTGAGGATATTTCATATTAGTGTTTGATAGTGAAAATTACTCTTTCTCTTTCCCTTAAATAGGTGTTCATTGAAAAGAAATGGGTTATTATCATCTTTCATGCATCTTTTTGATAATTGAGTCCTCATTCCATCATTTTCACTTTCGTGCACCCTTTCAGTAAAGAACAGTTGTAAAATGAATGCTAAATTAAAATTATATAGAACATTTTTTGTTTTTAGAATCTTCCACCAACAGTAGATTAGGGTTAGCACTTTGGATTAGGCTGTGAGTACAACTCTTCAAAGTTTTCAAAACAAACATAAGCATCCTAAGCTAGGGAGAGTCAAATCCAATTGTTGTATTGGTTTTTTGGGATCCCCCTCTCACACAGGGATTATGCGGGAGGTCGCATTCGGGCGAATTACAGAGATTATCCCTTCGTGGTTCAACTGTTTGTAGTGGTCAGATCGTATATTGGGGGTCACTTGAAGGTATACCCACCATTATGTGTGGGATCCTCTCAGGTTGATTTCAGACTTGTTATCCTACCCATATGTTTCGGATCAGAGTATCGACTGTACCCGCCCAAGGACTCACTGTGAATTGGTGTCTTTAGTTGCCATAATCGTTAGGTACTTACATAAGGTGGTAGTTAAGGGAAGTCTCATTGTACCTGGAACAAACATTGGTCAAACTCACTTGGGCTCCTTGGAGGGTAAATACACAATTACTACGTGGAAGCTTGCACCAAGGTGGAAGTCCGTTAAGTAGGTTGACATTGTAATTATTCCATCATATCCTATCCCCTTCTTAACTTGATCAAGCGACATTGGATTTCATCACCAACTAGTACGATCATCGAGATAAGTTTTGTTTGCTTGGTTGATTCCGAGATTTTATTAGTGTATGCTGTTTCTTTTTGTTAGTTGGCCCTAGATTTTCAGTGTGTTCTGTTATTCTCCACAATTGAGCCTGTAAATGATAAAGGTCTTCGCTGATCACGTAGGATGAAAGGGATACCTTTGGAAGGCTATCAAACCTTACCTCCTAACCCTCCAGAAGACAACTAGCGTAGAGAGGTAGAAAATCGATCCGACGCTGGAAGTGTTATTTCTCCTCCGCTAGATAACTCAGAAGGTGCTTTGGTCACGGTTGAAAATCCCACTACATCTGTGTCGATAAATCCTCTCGAACCAATTTTGGTTTGTTTAGACTCCCTTGGGAATTTCATAGATGAAGAGGTCCCATGATTACCGGAGAGGATTTTTACCGAAACGTATATGGGATCCACAGAACCAATCTTTGGTGATGAGTATAGGACTCCTGTTCATCCTAGCACTGCAGTAGATACCAATCCAACACCTGCTCATTCCATATGGAGGACTTCATCAGGACGTGATCTCTATGAACATTTCGAATCTTTTCGACAACCGTTTCATCCTCATGACCCTCCTAGTGAAAAAGGACAATCCAGTCAAGCCATGAATCATCCAGTCGATCAGGTTATTAACCCTACTGTTACACCAGTACAAGTCCATCCTAATGCTGGGATCAGCACCTCTACTCATCCCCAAGGCACTTCAATATCTACCCCCGTTTCTACAAGATTTTACTCTATAACTCCACTTGTTCCACATGATCTTGCTGGGACATCTGCTCACCTGAGAATGCAGACCCCTGCTAGCCCAACACAATCAGCTGGAGGAAAACTACCATCTAACGAACCTTTCCCTCCTGGAGGACTACCTTTCCATGGTGGGCCTACACCTCTCGGGGGACAACCCCCTTTCCATGCTCCTCCTGGAGGGAAACCTCCATTTGCTAGTCATACCCCGGTCATAAATCCACCGCTAGCAGGGGGGAAACCCTCGTTTGTTGGAAACCCTTCACAATACTGGGGAGTATCTTTAGGAGGAACTTTTACTCAACCCCACATTGGGGGGCACTTGTATAATAACCCACTAGGAGGAGTATCTAATCCTGTTCCTTCCGGAACATCTTACAGACAATCTTATCCGGGTGGCATCATAAACACCACCTGGAGTTTTCCGAGACCACAGTCTTATCCTCCTCATGGGTCTAATGTGTATCTACCTCTAGGATCTACTACTTACCATTCTCAAGGGAAAAATGTTTATCCTCCTCACAAAAAAATAAATCACCCGGCCTATAATGTTCAAAACCCACCGGGTTATGCAAATGTTTCTCATTCATCATCGAATCCTTCTTATCCTAGCCAACAAAAACCATATGTAGGAGGACCTACTGGTTACAACTATCCACCTAACCCAGTTTATGGTCCTACTGGTGTTCCTATGTCACACCAGTATCATTCACAAATTAACCGAAAACTACCTTTGCTTGCGAATTTGGATCTCCTAGACTTGTCTCAGTTAACTAATGATCCTATTTTTCATTCACCGGTTTGGTCAGTCATTCCAGCTAAAATTCCTTCTGATATTCTGAAATTTGACAGAAACCTTGGCGAAGATCCGAACAACCATGTGATGACTTTCCATTTGTGGTGTTCATCAAACTTCCTCATGGATGATTCTATACATTTACGTCTTTTCCAGCGAACACTTATTGGTTCGGCAACAAAGTGGTATATTGAACTACCACATGCTTCTTTTCATGATTTCAATTCCATTTCCATGTCTTTCCTCATGCACCTTCAACCTCCTATTTGCTATGAGACAGGTACTGAACTCTTGACCTCCCTTTTTCAAACTAACTCCATGCATATCTCTGACCATATTCATGAGTGGAGGCGACGACGAAGGATGATCAAGGTACTCATTCCTGACATACTATCGGCATAATGGTTTACTAAATCACTGTTACCCACGATCGCTCACGATATCGCTATGGGAGGTTCAGTCACCGAGGAACAAGCCGACGCTCGAAATCAGTATTTAGATTTGGTTTATTCCCAACCTTGCACTTTGTATGATTTTCTTCTGAATGTTTCTCGAGCTAATACCGATCCATCTAAGCCGTCATCCTCATCTCATGCAAATGGTGTTATAGGTTCCATCAAAACTCAATATTTTTCCCAATCGACCACACTCTCCTCTACCTCCCCCACACTTAGATCTTTGAGGTGAATACAGTTCAATATTCCCCTTCACAACAATCCATAGGTAAGAATAATACAAAGAATAAATCAAAAAATAATAATGAACAACCAAAAAATCAAGCTCAAACACCTGCTACCGAAAAGCAACCACAACAGAAACTGAAATTTTCGTGTATCATTTGTGGTGACGATCACTACACTCGATATTTTCCACTTCACAATGAAGTGGCCAAAATTTTCCAAGTAAAGTAACAACCCAATGTGCTTACTCAGCCTTTTCCACAGCAACAATCCATGGTTGTTGAAACTCCCTCTCCTAGGGGCAGTTCTAGCCATCCTAATGATGAGGTCTCGTTGAGTGCACATATTTATATGTTTAATGGGATCAGTTTGACCACTCACTCTAAGACATACGAGACACCAGGTAACGCTGACAAAGGAAAAGACACTAACGGTACCGACAATTTATCGGATCCATCATCGTCCGCCGTTGGTCTTCCATCGGTTAATCCTCCGTCTGGACCACTTCAGATTGAGAAACCCACAATCAACTCTAGCTTACACCCTCCTAAGAGAACTATACGTAAAGCTACCTTTAATCCTAGTTCATGTGCCTCCCAGAACTACAACATTGTTGAAGATTTGGCTGAAGCACTGTGCGCTATGTCTACGTTAGAAGTTCTACAACACTGCACCAGTAAACGTAGAATGTTCTTGGCCACTCTTGGCACTATTGATCCTGAGTCATCCAACCATATCATGTTTAACTTGGATAACTATGTATCTCGACTCTCACACCAACTTGCTGTCTAATTTGATGTTGTTGTTCACAACCAACAAATCCACCGAACTATTCTGAATGAGGGAGCCTCGACTTGTGTGATGTCTTTGGCATGTTGGAAAGGTTTAAAATAACCAGCACTCAACAAATCCCCAATGATGTTACGTTCCTTTGATGGGCGAGGTTTTCATCCCCATGGGATTTTATGGTCCCAGCCCATCCAATTGGGTGGAAAAACTGTTACTGTTGATGTCGAGGTGGTCGATGCTCCCCTTGATTACAATTTGTTACTTGGAAGAAGTTGGTTTTATGCTATGACTGTCATTGCATTGTCAATTTTTCGATGTTTCCAAATTCCTCATCAGGGAAAAGTTGTCAATGTTGATCAGTTGGATTTATGCACGACCGATTCTCGCGCTCCGGCTACGAACAATATTCCTTTTTTGGGAGACCACAAGATCACGTATGAAAGCGTTGTTGTTGGCTTACTGAAAGCTTCTAGCCTCATCCGTACCTTCCCTTCACCACTTCCACTGACTACACATCATATTGCCATCGTCGATATGATTTCGACCACGGCTTATCAATCTTTGGAATCACCTAACCCTTGTATTGTACCTCATCTGTTGGAATTCGATGCACTAGGTGACACTGTGACACTTAGTCCAGCCGAACCATCATACGTTTCTATCCAATCCGCTTCTCCCTCGTCGAATGACCAACATCTATTGGTGCCTGAAATTTCCTCGATGCCATTAAGGTTGAGTTCCTTGTCATCTACAATCGACTGCATTTTCCCAATTTTTCCTTTTGATGAATCTATTCTGGAAATATTTTTCATTGAAAAGTTACCTCGGGATAATAAATGTTACCGATCATGTTTTCCTCCCCCTCGTGAAGAAATTCTGGCAGATATACAGTCTATCTCCCCTCATGATGTTGATTTTCCATTGTCTCCCATGCCTTTGGATCCTGATGATTTGGATCCAGTAGTTGATATGGTGATTTCTTCGGTAGGGTTATTGGAGCCTGATCTTCTTACTCCTATCGTGACCCTTGACATGTGTTCCTTCCCGAGTAATTATCTTCCATCCAACGAAGATATCCTGGAGGCCATGACTGAGTTTTGACCCTTGACATGGTATCCTGCCAGAGCATTATCCTCTTGGCCATGATCAAGAAGAAGTCACGAGCATAGTTTCTCTTCTCTGTAGCAAGCTCGTTAAAAAATGAAATAGAGGCCCTGAGCATAGTTATTTTCCTATGTCAATCTTGTTTAAAAATGAAACATTCAACTCTTTTGAACCTTCTTTTCATCCACCCTTCTCCTTTTTCTCATCCAGTAGAGAAATCGGTGTAAACCTCAAAGTTGGTGAATGAATTGAAGCTTGGAGGGCATGTCTCTAGCCTTTGCCAATCATTCTAGAGTTAATCCACTAGCTTTTCAAGATGGGGGAATACTGAGCTTAGTCTTTGTTCTTTCTTGTGCTCGTAAATACATGAGAATGCATTCGGGTAAAATTTTATCTCTTTTTGGAACCTGTATGGCTACACGAAAAAGGAACCCCCTGGAGTCTCCTTTAAGCTCTTTTCAGACTCTCTAAACATGAAAAGATTTCTTAGTGATCTTGCTTCCTTTCCTACTCGTTAAAAGGTTTGAAAGGGCGTCTTTTGAGTGATAATTTATCTCTTTTTCAGCCTCGCAAGACTAACATTACGAAAAAGGACAACATTGGAGTCACCTTTAAGTTCTTTTCAGACTCTCTAAACATGAAAAGATTGCCGAGCGACCTTGTCCTCTTCACGCTCGTTAAAGTACTTGAAGAAAACATCTGTTGAGCGAAAATTTGTCTCTTTTTCGGTCTCATCAAACTACTTTATGAAAAAGGAACTGAGATTGTTCTCTTTTAAGTGTTTTTCCAGACTCTATAATCATGAAAAACCTTCGAATTTTCTATCTTTGGACTCGTTAAACAAACATCGATAGGACCATACGGAAGAGGGACTTACCAAAGGTGAGTTATATTGAGCATGTGTTACCCTCCTCGATCTCGTTAAATCAAAAATAGGTACTCGTCTATCTGGATGGGGGAAAGAATTGAAAGAAGCAAGCCAAGCAGTTTTTTGAGAACATTACCAAGTAACTCTTAGAGTCTCCCTTGAACATGAAACTTTTTCTTTGCGCACATCTTAATCCACTGAACCTCTGCACTGAACCATTCCTCTGAGTTTTTCTTACTCCTCTGGGTCACCCGATGAAAGTCACATTATCCACTGCATTATCATGTTTTGGTCTGTGTCATGTTTCTACTGTTGTGCCTTAGTGTTCAAGGGAGCTATCTGCCTCGAGAGTTAGCCATCACAAATATATTGTCTCAATACCCGTGTCATTCCATGTTCATTTGATCTACCAATTACATCTCTGGGTCCATTTCGTGTCATTCATGGGGAAAACATCAAGGCCCTCCTTCGACGCGTCTATTCCTGTCGACTTCAACACATTATCCAGGGACTACACTTAGAAACCAATTAGTACTTTGGGACCTTTATGCCTCAATGGAAAGCCTCCTCACATCTGACAGTGGGTTTACATCATTGACCTCTGATTGGATGATTCCACAGATGTTCGACTTCATCTCATCCATTCACTTTCGTTGGAATGTACTAGAGTACCTTGGGAATCATTGAAATCAATGGTGATCTCCCTCGCGCTTGTTAATGGTTTACATCATTGACTGGTAATCAAGTGGTTTCTGCCATGTTCGACATTAGGACATCTATTCACATGGTTAGATTTGTACTACATCGGGATCAGTAAGAAGACCCTAGGTTGAGTCATCACTCTTATATGTACTTTGCCCAGGTTGCGAAGGAATTTATTTTGAACAATGAAACATATACTGTTACATAGATCCACTTTTTATTGGTCATGGCTATGTCTTGTCATCTTGTAGATCCACTGTGTATTCTTCGTGGCTACGATCAATTCAGGTCATGGGAATATAGATCCACAGTGTATTTTTGGTGGCTATACATTTTTATTAATATAATTATGGATCAACAGTGTATTTTATGGTGGCCATATCTTGCAAGTCTTGATCACCCAAGCATAGGTATGCCTGCCTTGGGTTTGAAGCATGTCATAATATTTGTTGGATGTTTGTGTGAAGCTTCTGTCAAGTTCTCTACGTCTATACCCTTGCTTGAAAGTCTGCAAAGAATTTCAGTTATGACTTCTCATCTTCTAACTTCATACTTTGGGGGGTAGTCTATTACACATCAAAATTACTAACTTCGATAGTGTCGCAAGTGTCATCATTACAAGTTTTGCAAGTGTCTTAGTTTGGTCGCAAGTGTCTCAAATGTCAGAAAAATTATACTTCCACAATTCCTATGTCATGCTTATAACAACATCATAAGGACACTTGAAACACCTCAAACATTTGATTTGGAAGAAGAGGAATGGGTTAACAGGGTTATGAACCTCTTGTCATTTGAAAGAAACAATAAAAATTGAGTTTTAGAGGAGAACACTCCCCTATACAACGGTTAGGAGTGCTGGCGCTCCCCTATACACTCTTAGGGAGTGTTATAATGCTTTGTTTTCCCTTTTTAAGGAGTGTTTCTATTGTTGGGAGTGTTGGTGTCCCCCTATGCATTGTTAGGGAGCATTATAGCACTCTGATGCCCCTTTTGGGGGAGCGCTACGTATTCTGGGCGAAAATTGGTTTGTTGAGAAGAATGAGGAAAAGATCTCTTCAATCTCTAAAGGAAATTTTATTCGAATCCTTGGTCAAGCCATGATCTTAGGGAAGATCCCTAACTGAAGGAGGAAAATCCTCAACTTACCCCAAAGATATCTTAAGTAGTTGGGCCTCTCTAAACCTATATAAGAAGGCCCTCTCATGGTGAAAAAGGGGAAGGATTGGAGGCATGAAACCTATGATCTCATAGGAAACACATAGTGAAGTGGAGGAGAATAATCAGTGAGGTTGTTTTCATTCTGATCGCAGGTCTTTTGAGCAAGGGTTAGACAAGGAGGACTTGATGAAGTTGTTGCACTCACATCTATAGTTGTAAGTTTCCTTCGTTGTTGTTCTCATTAATATGATATGCTTATCTTGTTTCTTTCTATTTTGTGCTTAATATCACATGAGCTTGTCTCTAATAGATATATCTATTTCAAACTAATATTAGTAGAGTAGGAAGTGGTTGTACTTTTGTTTGTCTGCAAGGCTTATCGAGGAGCGAAAGATTGGAGCTCAACTTGGACTGTGCAGGGACAATCACCAATAAAAGGTACTTCTTTTCTCCTTCCTCCTCACACATTAGTTTATCTAGATCTAAAAGGAAGTCAATGACCATGATAAGAATCTTCTGTCTTAAGAGTTAAGAGTCTATCTCTCAAGAGGAGATCTACCTGTTTGCAGGGAGATTTTACTTCAACACTTGGGCTACATTTCCTAGCCCAACTTCCCTTGGATCATTTTCATTATTCTTAAAAATTCTCTTACAGTGCTCATAATACAAAATGGATGGCTTCAATGGCTTTAGAATGTCCAAAAACCCCTAGTTGGGACTTTTCGGCACCTATTTTGGCCAAAAAGTGAAGAAGTTAAACTCCGTGGAAGTTTTCCCCTTCAACTTGTCGTACTTTCTCGCCAAAATGCACCTGTGTTTGACTAACCTATATCCCACAATGTTACTGGGCCTAAAACCCAACACACACACGCATCCCACAAAATGGGGCACTTTGTCGAACTGTTACTGAGATTAGCGCCCCCTAGGGTGGAGCTGTTGGTCGCATTGGGGGCATGTGACCACATCCCAACACCTGAATCAGGCCTATTTTCATGCATGATTCTCGTGCTGACAAGTGGTGGGGTTGTACCCATAAAACTCTCATGTGCTAACAAAACCATATAACAAAAAATTTCACGCCAAATCATAAGGAATGGGTCATATGTAATGGTTCCATGTAAATGTGATAGGGCTAGCAAGAACCAGGGGATAAATCCATAACAAAGTATCCGCGCAAGTTATATGGCAAGGTCCTATGCACCGAGGGTTTCCAAAAAGGGGCTACAATAGAGTGGTCTGCGCCAAATATAAAGCACCGAGCATATGGAAAAGGTCACATGGATACGCGTGAGGGTTGAGTCATATTCAATCCTCATGCACACCAAAAGGAAATGCGAAGGTTATATGGAATGGTTCTATGGTATGCGTTGGGGGTTGGGGCCTAGCCCAGACCCTTTACTTTGCAACATTAAACTCCATTCAAATTCAAATATAATTAAACTTTCTATAGGTGTAAGAAACAATTGTTGGTGAGCTGGTAACCCGGCCCTATCAAATCATTCTCCCACACTCAAAGGTCGTGGTTTCGACTCTCGTTGAGTCGTAAACATTTTCCAATTCAATCCAATAGAGGGGTGCCATGTGGCAACCCACGACTGGGCCATGTGGCACCATAACACTTGCCATCAAATAGACACATGTCAATGTATGATTCGACCACATCTGCCACACCTGTCTAGTCAACATGCCACTGTGTTACCACGTCATTGTATGGATGTATGATCTATATGGTCATCTTCCATGTCAGCACTGTACGGACTACACAATCATCAAATTTTTGCTTGTTTGTAAAAACGAAGAGAACACAATATCTTTCTCATATGACATCCATTTGAGCCCATTCAAGTTGTGTTGGGTTTGTAACGATGAAGCCTACACACACATATGATTTGAAGTGATTCCAATCACTTTGAATTTTTATCACAATTTGATCCCTTGGATTATGCTTGAAAATAACTAAAGCACCAACAATAGGCCTAGTAAGCATATCAACAACTTTATCATAAAATTATTGCTTATACCTTATCACCAAGTGGTAAACATAACTTGTCAAGTCATGCAAAGGAGCGTTCTTTGATCTCAAATATTTCTTTCATATGTCTCCTTCAACAATCATACTTGTAGTCTTGTTAAAGGCTCTAAAATCTACCCACATACACCACATACAATATTTCTTCGGTACCAAACCAATTTGTGACCTGCATGACGAAGTTCTTTGTTTGATGACCCTTTTGTCAAGCAACACTTTGGCTTGTTTTCTGTTTTCAACAATCTACCTGACTGACATCATGCACATGTCAAGGTTTGGAAGATGACCTCCTTGCTGCAATAGAATCTCTTGTTAGACACCCATTTTGGGAGGAAATCCCTTTTGTTCTTGAAACATCTCAACATTTTCATTAACAACCTCATGCAAATCAGATTGTAACTTTTTATCACATCCTTTGAGAACATTTTCTTCATCATTGTCTCTGGGTTTAGTCATTATAAGTACAAGGTTATTACTAGCATTGACTAGTCTTTTCATTTGTCCAACATTTGTAAGGGACAAATTCATCTTCTTTTTATGTGCTCTAACAATGTACTCAATTCTATTTTTAAACAAATGATACTTCTTCTCATGATGATGACAAATGGCTGTCCTATCATATATGTATGGAATTCCAAACACAATACCTTAAATATCCAATGGAATGACATCAAGATCTACCTCATCTATATAGTTTACAGTGATGACAAATATGAGTTTACACCTTCTTGTCACATGCAATTTGGCATTGTCACATATCCAACCTACAGGGTATGGTTTAGGATGAGGAGTAGTTTCCAAATCTAGTTTTTTGACAATGTCTTCAGAAATAAGATTTTCTTGGGATCCCATATTAAAAAGAGTGTCTATCTTGGTATGTTTTGAAATTACCCTTATGTGGAAAATCTCTATCCTTTCTTTTTCATGTTGAGTTTCATTGATGGAAGAATTTGAAGAACTAGTACTTGCAACATAATTCTTACCTTGTAAACCCATGGTTTTGATCTTTCTTTCATCTTTCGAATCAGATCCTAAATCTCATTGTACAGTTGCAACAATGTTTGGCTTCTCTTTGTTGTTGAAATTTTTGGGTCTCTTTTCAAGATGAAGTTTCCAACAATGGTCTTCATCATGGCCATCCTTTGAACAATGTTTACAAGAGAGTTTCTCCCTCTCTTTCTCGACTTAATCATTTTTCTTTCCATTTCCTTCAAACTTCCTCTTTCCCTTATCTCCATTAAGAAACTTATTGCTTCCCTCTTGAGGTTCATTCCTTCCTCTTGCATCTAAATGAGTAGCCTACACACATACTTCATCTAGATTTGAAGGATTAAACATAAGTATTGTATGCCTCAAGTAGCTATGTAATGCTCCAATGTATTTGAGCAAAGTATCTTGTGAAGACAAATATACACCCAAAACCAAGGCTCTTCTGCTAAATTCTTGAGTAAAACTTTGCACATCTTTCCCCTTAGCTTGCCTAAAGTTTTGCCAATCCATAATATTTTTTTGCATGTATGGTAATGGATAAAATTGCCTTTTAATTGCAACAATAAAATCATTCCAAGTGGATAAAACTTTACCATGTTTCTTCATGTCCTCTTGAGTTTTGGCTTCCCACCAAATGAGTGTTGCACCTTCCAATCTAAGAGAGGAAAGCTAAACTTTTTTTTCATCATCTTGGATCTTTTCTATCCTACAATACACCTCTATTTGATGAACCCAATTGTCCAAGGTTTCTGCATTCACCTCTCCATTATATATAGGCAATTCAAATTTAATATCAAGATTTAGTAAAGGGGTTTGTAAAGGAGTTTCACCATATTCTTTTGGAGAGCTTGGAGGTGGTTTTGAAATGGTGGAAGAGGTGGAATACGTAGGTGAAGGAGGTGGAGAATCACCACTCCCTCCATTTCCCTTTGGAGTTTTATCACCACTGTCTCCATTGCCTTTTGGATGGTTGGAGATTTCACCTTGCAATCTTGCATTCCTTTCATCAAATAACACTTTCACCATTTCAGCCATATCAAAGAAGGATTTCTTGAAATTTTCCTCCTCTGAAAGAAAGATTTCCATGGATGTCGTCATGAGCCATACTTGGTGAAAATATTCTTGAAACTTGAGGTGATTTGATAGTTCTCCTTCTTGATAGTTGATAACTTGGATCTACAATTTGACCTTCTCCTCTTGTGAGATTCAACCTTGTAAGATCCGAGAAACAAAAACAACTTGCAAACAATCAAGTCTTAAAAAACCAAAGATATGATACCAACTAATATGAAAATGGAATGAATATGTTTCCAATAGATCTTAAAAATGAAGAAGACTTATCTCTTTAAAATTGCAAGTGTAAAATGACATGTGTTTGGGTAATAGGATACAGTTACTAACACATAAATTTGGTGAGTTTTACTTAAACATGAGCAACATATCAGACATATAAAAAACATCAACAATGAACACATAACACAACAAATGATAAAGGAGTTCACCCCTCTCTTGGGATAAATCTCCTGGTCCATATTCCCTTGGATAATTTTCATTACTCTTAAAATGTTATCCTATAGTGCTCAGAATACAAAATGGATGGCTTCAATGGCTTCAAAATGTCCAAAACCCCTTAGCTGGTATTTTTTATCACCTAGTTTGGCCAAAAAATGAAGAAATTACACTCCTTGGAAGTCTTCCCCTTCAATCTTGTTGTACTTGCTCGCCAAAACGCACATGTGACTAACTAACCTGGCTCCCGCAGTTTTACAGGGCCTAAAACCCAACACACGCGTGGATCCCACAAAATGGGGCAATTTGTCGAAGCGTTACTGAGATTAGCGCCCCCTTTGGCGAAGGTGTTGGCCACATGGGGGGCATGTGGCCACGTCCCAACGCTTGAATTGAGCCTGTTTGCATGCGTGAGTCTCATGATGAAAAGTGGCGAGGCTTTACCCATAAAACTCCCCCATGCCAACAAAACCATATAACAAAAAATATTGTGCCATATCATAAGGAATGGGTTATATGTAATGTTCCATGTAAACGCATCGAAGCTAACAAGAACCAGGGGATAACTCCATAACAAAGTACCCATGCGGTTTATATGGCAAGGTCCAATGCATCGGGGGCTACCAAAATGGGGCTACACTGGAGTGGTCTGAACCAAAGGTAAAGCAATGGGCATATGGAAAAATTCACATGGATACGCGTCGGGGAATAGTCGTATGCAATCCTCACGTGCGCCAAAAGGTAATTCGAAGGTTATATGGAATGGTTCTATGGTATGCACTTGGGGATAGGGCCTATTCACAACCCTTTACTCTGCCACATTAAACTCCATTCAAATTAAAATATAATTAAACTTGTTATAGGTGTAAGCAACACTTGTGGGCGGGCTGGTTGATCCGAAAATATCTTTTAATAACAATGGTTGAGTTTTAAAGCATGAATTAAATTACCATTTAGGAATTGAATGAAAGAGGAAGTATTAATGATGAAACATTCCAAACATATACATATTTATAAATCAACATAAAACAACAACAAGACATAACAAGAGAATTTGATAACGGAGTTCGACAATCTTGCCTACGTCTCCAGGCCTTTGTCTCAGTGGGTGAGGTTTTCTTATTTATGTTCAAATCTTTAAAAGTACATCATAGAAGTGCCAAAATGATTCCAAACTGATCTTTTCATGTTCTACTATATCTCAAGAACCCATCAAAACTGATGGCACTGAAAATGGATGAACGAAGCTCCCAGAAATGGCCCGCAAAGGTGCTCTCCTAAGTGGCTTCCCTGCATAAAAATGAATTTGGCATGGAAATTATTCAATATTTCTCTATTCTGAACCTCCTCATGGGTTCAATATCCTCTAGTTTATATAGTCCTGAAGTGGGTAACAACCTCCCTACTTCTCCCCAATATCTGGCCTCAAAAAGGGCCCAAGATCCTCCAAAAATGGACTAAATCTTCAAAACTGCTGAGAAAATCCAATTAAAATCAACATATAGTATAAAACCCACTTTTGGGCATATATTAAGGGAACAACCCCTTTTTCTGTGCTCTTGTTCACCTGGGTGCACTCTATGTGGCCAAGCGTTGAGTGTTGGGTGCACTAGCCCCCTGGATTCCTGGCCCTCGGTCTCTTTGGTTGCCATGTGCCCATAGCTCAGAGATCCACACACTAATTATTATATAGCCCCCATCAGTTTAGCCCACAGTTACACCCTTGGTCAATAGGCTAGCCTGGTTGACTGGGGCTAACCTCTATATATCCACGCTAAAACGGTAACACAGGGTCAAATGTTGTGGTCCTATGCCAAAACGTCAGAGCTAAGGATGTTGGAACAGTTCCCACGTGAACATAAAAGTGAAGGCTCATAGTCATATGGTATGGGTTGCATGAATCGTGTAGGAGGCTGGGGCCTAGCCCCAGCCCTAAACTCCATCGATGGTTTACAAACTGCAACATAAATAAATGTTGGGTTGTATGTGGTTAAGAACCACTGTGTATTCGGGCTGGTAGCTCGACCTACGTGAAGACTCGGTCGCCCATGGAGGTCACAGGTTTGACCCCCATGATCTCTCAATAATTTTTCAATACAATGAACTAATAATTGGGTGCCACATGGCAGCCCATGACTGGGAGAAATGGAAACTTACCACTTGCCCACAAACTATCATGTGTCAAATTTTGGTTCATCCAACTGTCAACATGTGTCTTCCTAGTCAACATCCACCATACCTGCCATGTCATCCATCTTCCACGCGTCATACGACCTTGCCACATCAGAATGTGCAACGTATCACCCTTGTAGCGGTGTCTTGTGTCACCCTTGTAGTGGTGCCATGTGACACACCTTGATTCGTCCATATGTACCTACCCATGTCAATGCCACTACACCCTACCATGTCATCCGTACAGTCGTATGGCATGTACAGTCTGATGCCACATCAACACTGTACGAACTGCATAATCAACATCTTTTTTTTTCCTATTTGACGAAAAAAACAAATCACGATATCTTTCGCATACGACGTTCGTTTGAGCCCGTTCAAGTTCTATTGGGTTCGTAATGATGAGGCTCTCACACACGTTTGTTTTGAAGCCATTCTGAACACTTTGATTTTTAGGCCTTCCTAGACCCATTTTGGTCCCGAGATCTAATTTTGGATAACACTTCCCCACTAAAGACCTTTTGGTCCTCCAAAAGGTTACTGACTAGTCATCAAGTGTAGGATAGGCCACCCCACTTGTTCCATGTCTTTAAACTCTATTCTATGCACCTATCTCATTAATATCAACTGTAAAACAACCATGATAAATGAAAACATATTGTTAGCCACTTGTACTCTGTCCCATCTTACTGAACCCACTATCATCCATGTTGACAAATTACTAATGATAACATCAGAAATATGAATGCAAATGAGATAATATGTATGTAATACTTGCACAGAATTATCTTATTTGAAGCAAAGTGTGATTGATCTTCCATTCTACAATCATTTCATTTTCTTGCTTAAGACCAATTACTTGATTTGAAACAATTATAGGTGTGTTGCTTTCATGAGCTACCTTTCTTAATTGTTCCATTGTTTGAAGAGATTTATTTCCTTAAAATGATGATCATGTACCACATATTCTTTGTCTACTTTGATTAAGTGATATTGATTATGTTCCATGTAGAATATTTCTTTGCAATCATAGAAATAAGGACTACCTAAAACCATCCCACGTTCATTGAGTGGCACCACATCACATGTTACCTCATCCAAAAACTTAGATGAGAATTCAAATTTTAATGTGCATTGCTTTGTTATGGGCAATTTATGATTGTTGCTTATCCATTTAAGTGAGTAAGTCTTATCATGCATCTGAGTGTTTAATCCCAATTGTTTAAAAAATTCTTCTGATATCAAGTTCGATTGAGATCCACTATATATCAATTTGTCGACCTTAGTATGCCTCATAATGACCCTTATGTGAAAAAATTTACTTCCATAATCAAATCCTTCACCAATTTTATCTGTCAAAGCAACCAATGAGACTTTAGATTCATCACCCCAATCTGATCCCAAGTTTTTTAGATGTGTTGTTGCTCCAACTGTTTTCCTCCCTTTCCTCTCTTTGAACCACTTCGGTCTCTTGTCGAGATGCAATTTCCAACAATGGTCCTCATCATGCCCTTCTTTCTTGCAATGCTTGCAAGATGGCTTCTCTTCCTTTCTTGCCACTGAATTTTCCTTCTTTCCATTCCACTTCCTTTTGTCCTCTTTCCTTGAATATGATTCCCCTGATACACCAACTCTTGTTTTCCCTTCCTCAATGTATATCGCTTGAACAAAAACCTCATAAATATTTGTAGGTCCAAACATGAATAAACTATTACAAATATGTGCAGGTAAACCTTCTATATACTTTATAAGAGTATCTTGGGTATGTAAAGGAATATCTAACATTAATGCCATTTTATGAAATCCATCTATGTATTCTTGCACTGTTTGTCCTTTTTTTAGTTTAAGACCTTTCCATTCAATTAAATATTTCTCTTTATAACCCAAAGGATAGAATTGCTTTCTAAGTGTAGAAACAAAAACTTTTCATGATGGAAATACATTACCCACTTTTTGCATGCCATTTTGTAACTTTCCTTTCCACCATATGAGTGTTGTGTCTGCAAGTCGAAGCGATGCCAACTTGATTTAAGTGGCCTCATCCTTGATTTGTTGCACACTGCAATAAACCTCCATTTGTCTGACCCAGTTATCAAGCCTCTCTAAATTGACTTCACCATCATACATAGGTAATTAAAATTTCACATCAAGTTTAAGTAAAGGCATTTCATGTTAATGTTTATGGACATGTTTTCTAGTTGTGGATTTGGAACTTGAAGTTGAAGAAGAAGAAGAAGTTGATGGAGGTGAAGGAGGAATTTGAGGAGGATCCGCTACTTCTTCACTTTTGACCTTTGAAGATTCACCTAGAACTGGTCTCTTCCATTCCAAGTAATCCTCATATAGAACCGTCATCATCTTCGACATGGCGAAGAAAGTCTTTTGAAACTCTTTCTCATCATGAGAAAGTCCCTCTTCCGATGCCATTTTATCACATTGAGAAGTTCTCTTTCTCAATCCAATATCAGGATTCTCTTCAACAAGATCACCTTCTCCAAGATTCATCTTTTCCCTTGTCATCATGCAAACTCAAAATCCAAATGTCAACTACCTCTGATACCACTTGATCCGAAAAGATCTTTTAATGACATTGGTTGAGTTTTAAAGGATGAGTTAGATTACCATTTTGGAATTGAATGAAAGAGGAATTATTAATGAAGAGACATAGCAACCATATAAACATATATAGATCTGAAAATAAGCATAAAACAATAGCAAACCATAACAAGATAAGTTGATAACAGATTTCAGCAATATCGCCTACGTCTCTAGGCCTTTGTCTTAGTGGGTGAGGCTTTATTATTTCCGTTCAAAGATTTAAAATTACATCATAATAATGCCAAAATGATTAAAAACTAATATGGTCGTGTTCTACTAGATCTCAAGAACCCAACAAAACTGATGACACTGAAAACGGATGAACGAAGCTCCCAGAAATACCCCACAAAGGTGCTCTCCTCAATTGCTTCCCTACATAAAAATGGCTTTGGCTTGAAAATTATTCAAAATTTCTCTGTTCTGAACCTCCTCATGGATTCAAGATCCTCTGGTTTATATAGACATGAAGTGGGTAACAACCTCCCAACTTCTCCCCAAGATCTGGCCTAAAAAATGGCCCAAGATCCTCCAAAAATGGACTAAATCTCCAAAATTGCTGAGAAAATCCAGTTAAAATCAATATATAGTGTAAAACCCACTTTTGGGAATATATTAAGGGCACAACCCCTTTTTTCTCTCTATTGGTCACCTAGGAGAACTCCATGTGGCCAAGCACTGATTGTTGGGTGCACTAGCCCCCTAGATTCCTGGCCCTCGGCCGCTTTGGTTGCCATGTGCCCATAGCTCGGAGCTCCATGCGCTAACTTTTATATAGCCCCCATTGGTTTATCCCACGATTACACCCTTGGTCGGCGATCTAGCCCAACCGACTAGGGAAAACCTCTATATACACATGCTAAAATGGTAACATAGGGTCAAATGGTGTGGTCCTATGCCAAAATGTCGGAGCTAAGTCTATTGGAACAGTTCCTGTGCGAACAACAAAGTGAAGGCTTGTAGTCATATGGCATAGGTTGCACGAATCATGTCGAGGGATGGGGCATATACCCAGCTCTAAACTCCACCAACAATTTAAAAACTACAACATAAATATATGTGGGGTCATATGTGGTTAATAACCACTGTGTAGGCAGGATGGTAGCCCAACCTACGTGAAGACTCAGCCGCCCATGGAGGTCACAAGTTCGACCCCCACGAACTCTCAATAATTTTTCAATACAAAGAACCAATAATTGGGTTCCATGTGGAACCTTACAACTTTCTCACACACTGTCACGTGTCAAGCATTAGTTCATCCAACTTTCAACACTTGTCTGCCCAGTTAGCATCCACCGTATTTTCCACGTCAACTAGCTGCCGCATGTTGTATGACCTTGCCACGTCAGCCTGTTCTATGTGCCACCCTAGTAGTGGTGCCATGTGTCTCACCCTGACTCTTCCACCTGTACCTTCCCTTGTCAACGCCAACACATCCTACCACGTCAGGTGCATGGTCGTACAGCCTGTATAGTCAACTACCACGTCAACACTATATGAACTGCACAATCAACATCTTTTTCTTTGCTTGTTTGATGAAATGAATAGATTGTGATATCTTTTGCATACAACATATGTTTGATCCTGTTCAATTTGTGTTGGGTTCCTATCGATGAGGCCTATGCACACGTCCGTTTTTAATCCATTCTGAGAACTTTGAGTTTTAGGCCTTCCTGGACCCATTTTGGTCCTAAGATCCAATTCTAGATCACTGGTAGCTTGGCCCTGCGAAATAGTTCCTCCACACCTTCCAATTCAATCCAACAGAGGGGTGCCACGTGGTAGCCTAGGACTGCACCTCTGGCACCGTAACACTTGCCATCAAACAAACACGTGTCAAGATATGATTCAACCACGTATTCCACACATGTCCACTCAGGATTACACTCCTCTTCCACATCATTGTATGGTCATATGGCCTATACGGTCAACTGCCACGTCAACACTGTACAGTCTGCACAATCATTAAAATTTTCCTTGTTTGGAAAAACAAACAGAACGTGATATATTGCTCATACGACGTCCATTTTATACCGTTAAAGTTGTGTTGGGTTCATAACGAAAATGCCTACACACATGTATGATTTTAAGTGATTCTGAGAACTTTTATTTTTGAGCACAATTTGATCCCCTAGATCAACCCCATTTTGGGTAGTTTGGTGTATCAACTTCCCAGGGGCATAACTTTGGCATATGATCTCCATTTGGGGCGCACAATAGCTCATTGGAAAGGTATATCCAAGGAATACACATGTTTTCATCACACTATCACTAAATCCTATAGTATGACTATGGAAATCCCTAAAAACATTGTTTCAAGCCTCAAAACGACCTAGGAAGTTCAGGACTTGAAAACTAGAAAAAACTGCCAAACTGGAAAACTGTCAGAATGAGCCAGTTGGAATAGGTGGGAGGCCATCGACATCCATATGGTTCATATATATCTTTATCTAAGATTTTGTAGGGACAATTAATATCTAGATTGTTTTTTGTATGAAAAGTAGAGTTAATAAGTGTGAAATCACATATGTCCATATAAATTTTATGAACATTAATATCTGATATATCCATCCATTTGTGTTGATTAAGAGAATACTTCTTATCACGCTGAATGTGAGGAGATACATTCTTTTTTATGTAACAATATATTCCTCCAACCCCTCTATGGGAGGACTTCTTATTCCATGTTGAACATAAAACAAATTGTTCTATATTAGGGACCTTAGATTCTTCATGCTCCCAATTTTCAACCAAGAAAATAATATGAATTTTGCTCGAGGTCTGACTTATTATAGGCCTTTTACTCCATGGAAAACCATGGAAGTTCTAAGAGAGAATTGGAAGTGTCCAAATTATTGTTTATTATTATCTTTTTTGTCTCTATTCCTAATAATAGTCTTTCAATTCCGAATGATTTCCCATTTCCCTTCCTTCCTATATTCTTTAACCTTTTGAACGTCCTTCCTTAATTCAACTTGGTCCTCTGGAATGAGGTCTTCATTGATAAATATTCCTGACCATTTTAAACTTGTATTTTTGCTAAGTATTCCATATTCATGGTCATTAGAGCTTACCTTAACCCAGATCAACCTATCTTTATTTTAAATTATTTTTCCCAACCTTTTTTATTCTATGAGGTAAGTTGTCTCAATTTGTGATTTATTTTTTAGTTCCTCCTTGACTATTGTGAGGGTGTCCTCATCTTTAAGCTCTTTTACACCAAAAAATATGAGTTTTAAGTCTCCTTTGTTATGTTCATTGTGTAATTATATGATCTTGTTCATTTTTTATTTGATGGGTTTGATATCGAACTTAGGTTCCAAACGATTTACAACCAAATTACCAATTATTTTTTCTTCTAGCTCTCTAATCTTGTCCCTAAGATTACAACTTTTTTCGACTTCTCCTCCTCGATTGATTATTTTTTTTCTTGGGTTTTTTTTGTCCATTTATTGTAATATAGCCTTCATTTTGTGTAACTCACTCTCTTACCCTAAAATTCTATTTTTTGTCTTTGTCTCAATCTTTTCTTCAAAGGGTTTAAATTTATCATCAAGCATTATTTCCAACTATGTTTTAATTTTGATTTAATATTTTCTAATGATTCTACATGGTCATACAAAATATCTTAGGTTACATTTTTAGGTCTTCCCTCGATATGTTTTCGTATGTGGGGTGAATTACTGATATTGTGCTAAAAAAAAGAAATAAATAAGAACTACAAAAAAAACTTGTGTACCTGGTTCACCTTGTAGACACAACCATCACAAGTATTCTTCTGCACTTCGCTCACCTTGTAGACACAACCATCACAAGTATTCACCCAAAGTGTGTTCAATATTCTTCCTGTAGGAAGATAAATATTTCCTAAAGTCTTGATTTATCGTATGGATACACCTAGTCTTAGTTTATTCCATACCAATTCACATTCAAATTACCAATTCACACTCAAATTCACTCGAGTATAAACCCATTCAAATTCACATGTATAAATATTTCTCTCTGGAGTTTACCTCAAAGTAGAAAGGCTTCATGTAATGTACCTCAAAATTTACATATAATTTTTTTTTTTTTTAATGGGGTACTTTGAGTTGATTCTGTGTCTTTAAAGTTTCAGTCATTCGTCAACCGTAAAGTACAACAATCTTATTGCCTTTTACTTCTCTATCCTATTTTAACATATTGTCGCCTCTTCCTATTTCGGTAATGAGTTATATACGAACACAGGTACATAGCTAGGGATGTCCTATTTCATTGCAACTTGGTATTATCTACCGTTTCGTTTCCAAAACCTACTTTATGTAACTACTTAGAATCATTATCATATTAATACAATGGTTGTAGATGTAAGGCCTTATAACATTCGTTTTGATATATATATTGTTATAGGGTCTACAAGAAGAGGTTAACATTATTCAGAATATATTTAAACAGACATTGTTGGGTATAAAATCAGACACTAATTTGCACAATTGAATATAAAGCGCCCAGAGGCTAACTTGTGAAGGTTATGGTTATGATCGTGCTAGCATAGAATTACTCCGTAAGTAATGATATTAGGCTATCCGCTTCGGATGGTTAATGCAATGGTAGTTGGAATAAATGTATAACGATATAGTAAGGTGATAAGAGTAACCCTAAGTAGGCCATCCAGTTACCTCATCATTAATACTCTGAGAAAATGATACAGTTTGGAACCCTCATGCCCTAAAGACCTGTTAGCAACATTTAAAGCACTTGGGATACATCTATTCGATTCAGAGTTCGAATGGCGTGCCCCAATGAGATGTCAACACTTACCATATATTCACATGGTCCAAGTACGAAGACCCCATCCCCTTTACTCCATGAGAAAGGTTACTCCCACACTTTCACTTTCATTCTAGTTTTGGTTTGGTGAAGGAGGAAGAACCGTCTCCGACCATTTTTCGTTTTCATTCTGGTTTTGGTTTAGTTAAGGAGGAAGAACTTTCTCAGACCCTTTTTCATTTGTCTTTAGCATCGTGGTCATGAGTTTATGATTCAGCCCTTGTGCCAGATGGGTGGAGATCTTGGAAGGAACTTCTCGACAACAACTCTATGCGGGGTAAGTTTACCCTTGATTGTTCTTTTATTTAAGAATTCGATCTTTCTGCCTCGTAAGTAGGTCTCTGCATGCTCCTGTTCCTGGTCAGTCCTCGGTAGTATTCTCGTTTTACTTCCAGATTACTGTGGTAAAAAGGAGTCGGGGTACTCTAGCAAGGTTTTAGTTCCTTTCATAGTTTTACCCCCTTTCTCTTCACTATCCATCCTGTCGAGGCTGAGCCATTCTCCTCTTGTGGAGGAATGTATCACGGTGTCTGTTATAAATGTGCACTCGGAAAATTTATTTTTGATTGAACCTTTGTTATTGGACCTGGTTTCCTCTGTCGGTTAGTCTCTTAGTTGACAGAGTGTCATGTATGGGTTTCCCTTATTTGAGTGTGTAAAAGACCTTTCGGCACATTATTGATCTTGGAAAACTTCTTTGTTTGATTAAAGTGTTTAATAGCGTCATTGCATTGATTAGAAGTGAAGTTCTAATGGCCGAAGACGATTTAATCCTTCTTGTTTATGTTTGAAATGTCAGAATGGTTTTATATTTACCATGATCGTAATATGCCTATCATTTCCCTGCAATGTTTCTTTGGATTAGACATTAGTATTTATCAATAATGATGGGCCCCTTGTTGTGCAAGGGTACCCATCAGGGAGACACAAACTCCTCTTCCCCTTTCAGTCTGGGAGGTGTAGCGCGATGGCATAAGGAAAAAACCCTCCATTATAGTTAAGTATTCATCGACCCCCTTTCTTATTACATCATGTTTTGTAACTTAATCATATTATTTTGTTGGATATGTTATAATGCTTCACATTATTTTGTTCAGGTGCGGTCACGCTAAAGCATGGGGACGCCCTCTTCACTCCTTCAAGAGGTATTCAGGTTCCAACACAGTGCCCTTCTGTCTAAGTCCTTTCTAGTTTACATACACTGATAGTCAAGGCTATGTCCCATTCCTAATGTCTGAAGATTTTTAGTTCCAAGTTTTGTATTAGTTGATACAGGGTATTCCCTGATTTGTATAAATATTTTGGGTACATAGAACAATACGCCGAGCTTGCGCCTGGTTGGATTTTTGATAACTAGACAGTCGTTCCATTTAAGTAATGTTCTCATTATGTATTGAGTGTCATTTTGATGTGGATACATGATTCTAATCTGTCGCTTTATGTATTTAACACTCTCCTCTGTATATTTCGAAAATGGTTTTGTTATTATAGATTCGAATTCTTTTTTGAGTTATTCTAGTTATTTTTCCAGAATTGAATCTCACTGTTGATTGTACAGACCCTTACCAAAATGATTTGGCCATGCATAGCAGTATGCCTAAGGGTTTTTTTTTTCCATAGAAATTGTGCGATGACTCCCAGATTTTTTTTATACTTATATTTTGATATAAAATTAGTTTTGGGTTTACGCATCGTATGCCATTTACCTTCTGTTTCTATTACAGCTATTAAACAAGCATTTATCGGTCTACTCACCAGAAAATAGATAGCATTATTACTATGACAAAAAATCTTGTGGTTATGCTGTAGGTGCGCCTTTGATTAACATAGTCATTTCTAATTTACTGTCATAACCAGACTGAATTATATATATACTCAAGTCTTTCTATAACGGGGTCTATGGAGTTTTTCGGAATTATTTTCCTACTTATATATTTATATATCCACTTAGTTCTTCTGGATTTTGTTGTAGTCAGTTTACTTCAGCATCATTGTTCCACTGATATAGAACGCCCATTATAATATATATATATATATATATATATATATATATATATCGGTTCATAAAAATAACTATACAGGTTTACATGCATATCAAATAATACTTCAATGATGTAGGGTATATTTGTTTTGAATTTGAATTGTATACTCATTAGAGGAGGCTCATTATATACTATAATCATCTACAGGAAATATAATTCTCCGTAGACATTGACACGCGTGACTTCCCTCACGTTATGTAACCAATTTTATTCCTTTTTGCTCAACAAAAAATTAATTAAACAGATAGGGATGGTTTGGGGTCCATTCTATTAAGATATTAGTAACTTTATAGGTCTCATCTTACTGGTTAATACATTCAATGACCTTACTAGTTACTCAACATCACATATAAATAGATAAGTCCATTTCTAGCTAAAGACTAGGGAGTAAAATGATAGATCTTCCCACCACAGTATTCAACCAAACATTCATACATAGAAGTAAACAGATTGCAGTACATGACATTTAACTAGGATAAGGTAGAGTTGCATATCTGAATCAAATTTGTGGAAAGCCAAAGGGAACAACCATGTTCCTCCCAACCATAGAATAGGGCAGCCAATCTACTTTCCCGATTCACCCCCTAGCCTAACCATGAGTCCATGCGGGCGAATTGAAATCTCCTCTCTAGCAATGTCCTTCAATTCCAGCAGTATCCCTCTTGTCTCAAAATCACACAATAGTGCTCATAACAACATGAAACAAAGAAAATTCACCGTCTTCTTTCCCAGCATACTTGGCAGTGTCTTGCCTCCTCACATATGCTCTTTATTAATTTGCCTAAGACTTTTTTCTCTCCCTTGGGAATTTTCACATCTTTCTAAATCCTTGATTTTCAGGGGCTGCCAATGGCCAAATCACTGATTTTCCACTTGTAACAATCAGCCCAAAATTAATTCCAATGTGTTCCCCACTCATGGATTTATGGTCAACTAAATTTAACATGGTTGTTCCATTTGTCGTCCTGGAATCAATATAAAATATTTTGTTTTCATGCAAGTGTCATAGTCAAATAGTTAGTTGGGTCAAATTAGGTCTCTGCCCAATAGTCATAATAATTAATTACAATCATCAAATTCAAAATTCAGAATTTACATAAATGGCAAAATTTTTCCAAATTCGAATTTACTAAAAACATAATGAATTTTCAGTAGA
>JZKD02S2224866.1:157131-175942 GCA_000966675.3 Picea glauca
TTTTTTAAATTTCTAAAATATATAATTTAAATAAAAAATTTAAAACATTTTAAATATTTCATTTCAATCTTTAAAATTTACAATTTTCTAAATTTCTAATGAATTTTAGAGAAAAAAAAAAAAAAAAAAACATAAAACTTTAAACTATAAGCAGGAGATTACCCATGGGACGAGGTTGAAACGATCACGTATAAGGGAACCTGCTATGGATCACATTAATCGTGCTTCAATGGGCATCGAGAAGGTTAGGACACGTCACTACTGGGCACAGATTTCTTTAGAGGTCACCACAAGCATTTAAACGAGCTTCGCCTTCGCTTTCGCTTTGTGTTTACAGGCCATTACAAGAAGCATGCATTTAGACATACGCGGCATTGACAGAATAAAAAAAAGATGAAATAATATCAAATTAATATGAAAGTGCAGAGTGTGCATTTATACATGCCTGACATTTACATAATAAAAAAGATAATAATATCAAATTAATATTAATAAGAAAGTGCAAAGTGTCAAATAATATAATATAAGATGTTTACACCAAAAGGCGTATATCTATTGGAGATGGGCACAATTAATTAACTTTTAATTTAAAATTCTAATCTGATGGCTAACAATTGAAGATGTTGGCATATTCTTAGTCGTCCTCCCAAATCAATGAATGTGATTTACTCTTCATAACTTCCTTGTATTTTTGAATGCATNNNTTAACCTGTTTACTTTTTAACATTTACCTAATCATATTAAGAAATTACTGTACCACCATATGATTGCCACGTTTAACTGATTAACCTTTGGAATTACCACATTTAAGATTAACTTTCGGATTTCCTCAGCTCTATGTGTGTTTCAGTTATGCGTTTCAGCGTTCACCAGCCGCAACACCAGCCCTATGTGCGTTTTGGCATTCACCAGCCACCAGCCACTTTGTGGTTGTGCTAGTAGATAGCATTTAAAAACAAATGTTGCATGGTGATGTAGTTTTTGTTAGGTTGAAATGGAAATAAATGCAGTGCTACGGTGGGATTGAGCATAGACACGTTAGAAGTAGCTTGAAGTACATGTGGTATCCATGCAGAGGATGACTTGTGGCAATGTGTCATAGGCCAACCACAAGACATTTGGCTTGTAGATGACCCCTAAGGTTAATATGCGAACGAGACAGTTTTTTCCTGGGGTGTGTATAGTTCAAACATGGGACTTCGAAATTTTTTGTCTCAATGACTTGCAATAAAGGTTCCTGGAAAAGAGGATCAAGAAGCATACACATTAAACATTCAAATATAATAATCACAATTTCATGACATCCAACATAGTTGAAGGAAAACAAATTTAGCATTTTCGAATTAGTTTTCTTTGAAATTTATCAAAAATTAATAATGCCTTGTAACAAAGGTTCCTGGAAAAAAGGACTAGGAATCACACACATTAAACATTCAAATATAATAAACACAATTTCTTGACATCTAACATAGTTGAAGGAAAAAACAAATTGCATTCCCGAATTAGTTTTCTTTGAAGTTTATAAAAAATTAATAATGTATGTTACATATTTCTGGAATTTGTTCCATATTTATGGAAATTTAAATGTGTTTGTCATATAGACTGGGATTGGGGATCCCATGGACCATAAAAGAAATACGTACAAGAAATAGGACTGTAGAAAGAAAAAGTGTTCAACGATAGAGAAGGAGACTTGAAAAGAAGAAAATGGAAGTTATGAGTCTTTGATTAGAGATTTCTATTTAAAGAGGTAGAATAACTGGATTGATAAAAAAAACAAGATGTGATCAGTATATAATTACTATGAAGTCGATGCATTTTTTTTGTTGTCATCGACAATCACTGGAATCGTGCCAACCGGTTGTTTCCCTTCGTCGATGAGCTTGTCCATTCTCCATTGAAACCATTATTCATTGTAGCTTCTCATGGGGGCCACGTTGATTTCATTCTAGATTTCTATGTCGAAAAGATCATTTTCTAATTTCCTTAGATCCATAGAAATATTATGGAGAGATTTTTCAATTTCTTCATTGTGTGCCGAATAGTCCAGTAGTCAGTTCTCGACCTCATATACACCATATTCAAGGATGCAGTAAAACTTTTCTAAAGACAACCCCTTTAAAATATCAACTTGTTCATCAAAGGCTTCTTTGGTCAAGGACAAGGATTTGAGGATTAAGTTTGGGTCTTGAACCTTGTTGGTACTTCCGGCTAAGTCTATTTCAGTCAGGTTTCCAAATAATTCTTCTTTTTTTGATATGGCTTATTCACATGATTCGGCAATGAGCTGCAGGTTCTTAATTTTCTTTTGCCAACATGATTTTAATTGTTTGATCCTCTTTGGGGAGGCGAGATCCCCTTGTCTTCTTTTCATATCTGAGTTGCTTATGGCATGGTTGGAAAAAGAGGTCACCATCTCTTCATAGAAACGTTGTTCATTTTTAAAATTTGTCTACAAATGTCCATGCAAATCATTTGCCCTCTTTCTAAAGGAAACTCTATTTTGTGATGTTTCCTAGGCTTCCATAATTAGCTGCATTATTTTCTTGATGTTGGAGGATCCTTTTAACTTGACTACAAGGGTAGCAGGCATGATTTTTGCTAAAGGACTGGAAAACTCTGGGATAGCAATGAAAGCCTCTTCCAATTCCTTGACTCGGTTGTTCAGTCTGGCATTCTCTACGTCAATTCCTCCAATGGAATCATCAAGATAATCACATGTTACGTGGTGAAATCTGAAGACTTGGGAAGGCCACATTTTCCTAAAGTTAATATATGTACGAGATTTTCCTTTCTTATTTTCTACATATCTCTTTTCAATGATTAAATTTTTAGATTAGATGTCAAAAACAATGCTCTGGAATACGAAGGATTCATCTTCATAAAAAATGTCGGTCTTAGTTATTTCCATTGTGGAACTATGGTGCATCGCATCCATGGACGGGGGAACTTTGTGCATGTGCTCAATTTCAGTTTCAAGCTACATGTGATCACTTTCAATTTCAGGTTCTTCTGCCTACCCTACAATGTGTTTTCTCTTCTTCATTAGGGGAAACTTGTGAGAACTATCAATTTTTTCGTGAGGAGGGGTCTTATCTCCTTCTTTATTTGAATATTTATGGGTTGTTTTCTTACCGAGGTGGGTCGTTGAAATGATGCTTCGTAATGTTGTTCTCTTGGGAGTGTTGGTCGGGGACTGGACACTCTTCTCACCGGATACTTTTCCCTGTTGTTTGTACAATTTAGTTGCGCTTTGCAATGTCTCTACATCGAAATCATCAGAAGCAGGAGTGTTTTCGTCAATGTATCTGTCTTTGGTCAGGCGTCTATGGACAAAAGAGTTGCTAAATCCAAGTGATAGTTAATGTTCTCAAAAAATCCCATTAGGGTCGAACCCTTTTATCATTTTAGCATATGTTAGGTTCAAGTTCTTGAAAAGGCCTACGAATTCATCAATCTTGTTGACATTTTTGCACATGAATTCCCTGACTTTCCAGGGTAGAGGAAGGAACTGTTTTTTTCCCTTGTCATGGAAAAAATGAAACCAGTGGTTGTATTTCCTTGCTATTTTTGTTACAAACATCTTGTCTGTGATGTGGCATGGAAGGAAAAAAGGGTTTTCCTTGGAGGAAAATACCATTAGTACACTCTAATTTTCCTTTTGTTGAAGTGTCCCCTTCCTATCCAGAAACTTGGGTGCCTAGGTAGGCATCTAGGGAGCATCCTTTCCTAACAATAAATCTTTGAAATTTGAGACAAAGTCATTTAAAACCTCATAAAAACAATGGGAGGCCTTGTGCCTCCACAAGGCTTGGTACCATAATGTTACTGGGTTGAATTCATAGTTTATTTTCTTGGATAGAGACAATTTTGGAAACGAACAACAATGCACTATTGCAAAAATCAACTAGGATGACTTATAAAATTTATTCGATTCTTTGAATCGTGACAGCTGGGAACATATTTCAATGGAAATTAGTTTCACCCAATCAAAAATGAATTGTTCCTTGACTGTGAAGTAAAAAATATAAATAACTATATGCGAAATGTTTTCTATCGATTCTTGTCTCGTTATTCTTGTAAACAACCAAGCAATTTCCTGGAATGGATTTCTAAAGAAACAGACTTGCAAATTTTTGATATCTTCAGGAATTTTTGTCGGGTCTTCGAGGAAATTAGGTAAGAGGTCCAACTCGTTATCATGTTTTTCTAAGAATTGCTTGCAGTCTTATCCTCTGAAGGTCATTGTTGGCTCTGACAATCTTAACATCTTGTGGAAGACCCAAGGTGACAAAGAAATGGGAGAATGGTCACACATTGGAATAACTCTTTGTCTTGAAATATATTTTTTAGCGCACAAAGAGACCACCTCATTACAGTAAAAAACCTCAGGGACGCAGCCTACACGAGTGATTCCATAGGTCAAAATCACTTCGTTCTAGACGGAACGGGATGCATAGTAAGAGTATGCACTGGACCATTGGAAGTTTTGGTTCTCACATCCGAAGATATTCACTGTATCTCCACATAACTATTGTCGAGCTAATGCCATAAGTTTACAAGAATGTTTGTTTTCTCCAGACGATGTCTTAAATGAAGAGTTGGAAGGGATAATGCAATCTTGCGCAAATATTGGTCCAAACGTGTGTTAATGGAAAATATCCTCGATACTTTTTCTCATTAATGACAATTTCAACGGTTGTTGCATGATGTGTTGTTAACATTAAAGACTAGTAACTGAATACATGGAAGTGTGAACATGGCAGATACAACAATGAGCAATTAAGGATTGGATATTTCCTGAACGGGCCAATGCGATGACTCGTGTTTGAGATGAACAATTGAAAGAGATAATATAACTCTTAGCAAATCTTGGTTTAATGTGTATTGCTGGGATATCTCCTCGAGCATTTCACTCATTAATGACAATGTTGATGGTTCCTGAATGGTGATTTGTTAGCATGAAAGGTTACTAACTGCATATTAAGAAAGAAGTATGAAGGTCACGGGAATGGGAAAGAGAAATTAAGGAGTGTCTAATAATCGAAAGAAATTGGGCGGGCTTCAAAATAGGGTTCCAAGGTACAACTGTTGGAGCTGAGGGCCCGAGGGTCAAATTGTATGTCTCGAAATTTTTTGAGTGAAAAAAACATAACACAGAAGAAGGTATGATGGGACAGTCCAGAGGGAAATTTTTATATCGTGGAAGTCCAGGTAATGTTTGCAGGACACAGAACAATGGAAGTGAAAATGTGATCCCACCTATCAGGGAACCCACAATCGAAAAATTGGCTCAAGTATGGAATAGAGAAACGACTGGGCTGATTCATTTTTGATAATATATTGAAACTTGAAATATATATCCCATTTTGTGGAAAGATCTTTTATGCATGTCTCTCAGAAGAAAAGAGAAAATAAGAGAAGATAAATTAATTTAAATTCAAGGAGTTGAGCATCGTTTAAATTTCACTGTCTCGTCGACGCTTTTTCTTTTTAATGACAACCTATATGGTTGTTTCATGATGAACTGTTAGCATTAATTCCATGAAATGGAAAAGTATGGAAAGTGGTCAGACGAGCTTCAGAATTAGGGTGACAATGGTTCCCCAAGAGACATGACTTATCGAGGGTCAAATTGTATGTATCGAAACTTGAGTGCAAAATGTGTACCACAAAAGAGGGGATTATATGGGAGTACGATGGTCAATTTGTATATGGAAAAGGTGTGGGAGATCTCCTCGAGCGTTTCGCTCATTAATGACATGTTTAAGGTTTATGCATGATGAGGCTTCCCAATTGCATATTCAGAGAAAAGTAGTAAGGTGGCAGGGACAGGGAACAACAATTAAGAAATGGCTAATTATCGAAAGTGGGTGGTGATGCTTCAAAATAGAGCTAGAAGATACAACCAGTAGAGGTGAGGGACCGAGGGTCAAATTGTATCTCTTGAGAGTGTTGACCATAGAATGTGTAACGCAAAAGAGGGCATTATGGTGCATTCCTATGGACAAATTCTATATCATGAAACCTTGGGTATTGTTTTCTAGTCACGGAACATTGGAAACACAATCTTGAGCCCGCCATTCCAAGAACTCACAATAAAAAAAGTGTCTAATTATGGAACAGGGAAGAGGTAGGCTGGACTCGATACACAGTAAATGTACAATTTCATGGAGATACAGTCAACTTGGGGCTAAGTATTAAAATGAATGACAGACATTCGGTCTCGTGACTGGGCATTAGAATAGAAAAATTGTATATCGCAGAACTCCGGGAACTGTTTTCAAGTCACGGAAGATTTGAAGGTCCGGGTGTCAATTGTTTCATACCAGTGTGTTCAGTTGTCACTAGTAATACCATAATCAATGTATTTTGGGAAGGGTGTGAATTTAGTGGAGATGGAAGGAAACGATAGATACTTTGAAACATTTGTGAACCTGGTAGAGTGAAGCTTGCGAGTTTGAGGAGTCCGCGATGGAATTGTAGATCACATAAGTTTTGAGTGCAATATATTTATCACCGAACAAGAAGCAACAGAGTTCGAAAGGGCCAACTCGACAACCAAAACCATAAAATTGGCTAAGTATGGAAAGGAACAATGGTCAGTTGTATTCATCATGTGAGGATATAGATGGAGATGAAGATATGTCATCCCTCCAACCCTGGAACCCGCGATCATAGAAAGGAGACTATGTATATACCCAGAAATCGATAATAGATGGAAAGAAGAAAAGGGAAAATGACCAAGTATCTCACTGAATAACATCTATTGTTCGTCTATTAATGTCAATCTTTTCGAACCCCTGGTCAATCCTCACTAGTAAAAGCATAAGTTGCAGATCATGAAAGTTCTTTGGGTGCAAGATGTATATGACGAAACAGGGGACATAAGTGTTGGATACCGCAAACAGACCATGATCGATCGGGCTCATGGTGTGAGGATATAGATAAATATAAGCATCTTCCAATCTGCGAATGCAAGAGGTCATGATCATAGAGTTGGGACTAAATATAGAGCCAGAAAGGGATAATAGAGGGGGAGAAAACATGGAAAATTTAAAGAGAAACTGTTTATATTTATTTCAATAGTACTCATATTAATATATGTTAATAGATTATTTCTGGTCCAAATGCAAATCATATTCCAATTTGCAGGATGTTGTTCGGTTCACAAATTTTGTTGAAATCCATAAGAAATAGAAATAAAAAATAATAATGATAATATATATATATATGATGCAACATTTTTTATATTCACGGATGTTATTAAATAGAAGAAGTTGCAATATATGCAAAATATTGAACAAGAACATGACGTCAACACTTGAGTCTCCTTGTTGTAATAGAGTCATTAATTCATTCTATTTACGGGACCCCGAAGAATGAAAGTAGGACGGGTCCTCCCATTTCTTTCTTTAAGTATAGGGCGGGTGCCACATAAGTATGGCCTATTACAAATTACTCTTCTCTGTAAAAAGTAAGGAGCGAATAGAGTGGCCTTCAGTTAAATCGAAGTGTTGGGTAGCAGAAAGAAAAGCTTTTCGTCCATGTTCAACGACACACAAAAAAAGGTACAAAATAAAATAAAAAACAACACCAGAGATTGGAAAACACCATACAAAAAACTTAAATATTCTATATTCAAATAAACTGGGTTACAAAATAGAGCTGAGATTATTTTCCATAATGACCGCGATTGGGCCTGCCGTCGACAAGAAAAAGCAAATGTGTACAATAATTAAGATTGCAGATAGTCTTTTATAGATTTCAACTTGACCATCAAATGATTGATTCGTAAAGAGCAACGAGTTTAATATCAATTTCAGGTCTTGGAATTCATTGTTGCTGCCAACTAGATCTATCCCAGTTTTTTGAATAGCTTGTCTCTTCTAGATATGGCCTACCTACATTGGTTGGTTATTCAACATTCCATGCTTTGTTAAGTGTTAATTTCCCTGTTTCGTCGAAAACTTGGGGTTTAAGGTGTCTTCCTTGTAATGTTCTTGATCATTGACATATGAGACAACTTTGAGATAAGATTTAGGTCCAATTCAAATATGAGGGAGTGGTTTTATGTGACGTCATCTTTGTGGGAAACAAATCATGCTCGCCAACAAAAGATGAGACAAAAAAAAATTCAAGTATGTTGTGACCGCTATTATCCCTATATTCAATCATCTATTTGGTTGAAAAGCCTTCCTGGAGATTTGTACGTTGAACTTATTTGTTTTATTACTGTAAATTGGAAGGGACGTCCAAGTTAGCTGCAAAATGTTCCTCTGTTGAAGTACACAACTTCTTCCAACAACATAGATCTGACAAGTGTATCAAATGTTGCAGATCACATCATAATATATCTTTTGTCGTAGGGGTGGTAGACATGTTGACCCACAAAATGGTATGGAATGTTTGGAAGTGATGCCAAATATTACTCCATGCCCGGATACACTCATAAGGAAATTATAAAATTGGATACCCACAAACGTGAGAAACTGTATGCGCATTTGAATCAACATTATAAAATTACAGAGAGTTTATGCCAAAGTTGTAGCAGACTTGGTAGATAGTCAATTTCTATGTCAAAGAGTGTTGAGCGACCTTTGGACGCAGTAACAAACTCGACATAGAATCGACTTTCAATCACTACTAATACTAATGTCAAATGCAAGGAATCGTGATCGTAGGCTCTAGGTAATTTCACCTTTAGGTATCCACACTAGTGTTGACCCTAGGCTCTAGATAGCTTCAACTTAGGACATTGACATTAGCGGTGGAATTGGGATCAATGCTATTGATTGCAGTGCGGAAATGCGATGAATAAGGAGGGTTGCCATTGTCAAAGGACTTAGACTGCAAGAGTTCCATACCTGCAAAGAACATTGAAGTTAGTGTTGCTTTGCCATGACAGCTACAATGTTTCTTTGATTCCATAAATATTTGGATGTTGGGTGTCCTTTGCGATAATGACCTTGACATTAGGTACATGTCAGACATCTATTATCTGACATTACAGTGTTAATGAAATTGCCATAGTGGACGATGACTCAATTGCATTGGCACAAGAAATATTAATTGTGTGATTAATTAACATCCTTGAAGGACATTAATCCCAAACAATGCCTAAAACTTTTCAAACAACCATGGGTTTAAAAAATACATTGTTATATATTTAAAAAAATAAGAAATTTTAGGTGGAAACAACTCTAGAATACACCACTACATTAAGGCCTCTTCTAAATAATTAAATAAAATGATTACATGAAGGTGGTGGTAAAAGGTGATTTACAAAAACCAAATCATTACCTGAACACCTGAAATTTCTTGCATACGGTGGTAGTATAAATTAATCCTCAGAAAGGGTTGCAAAGTCCATACTCCAAAATTCCTTCCCATTAACTTTTCCCACTAAAATGTCGATGCAGGCATTAGAAATTTTTGAGAGTGTCGTTCCCTGGTTATATACCCACCTTCAAGTAGGAGGAAAATATTCGTGCAAATAGGGGCAATCTCATCGACCCATATGCAATCATATGCATATAAATAGTAAAACAAATTGTGCAATGGCGATAGCAAGTTGATTTTATGTGGATTCTGTTACTACATCTACAGGAAAGTGAACAAACTTTGACAAAGAATATGACCTTATTTCAAGTCTGTTACCACACCCAGAAGTAGCTCAACAAACTTTGAAATAGAAACTTCTATAATTTTATGATGTCGATTCAACCACCCATACCGTTTCTCATACTCGCGACAATCCAAATTTATAATTTCCTTTTGAGTATATTGACAAATGGAGTAATATTTCACATCATTTTTGAATATTATAGACCATTTTCAAGAAACGGTATGTGTGAATCCTCTGACGAAAGATAAATTCTTGTGTGGTCTACGGAATTTGATACACTTACCAAATCTGTGTTGTTGAAAGAAACTATATACTTCAACGAAGGAGCATTTTCCAGGTGACTTGAAAGTATCTTCCCAATCCCAGTAATAAAACAAATAAAATCAACAAACAAATCTTCAGGAAGGCCTTTCAACCATCCAAAGCATCAAATACATGGACAATACCAATCACAAGACATTTGATTTGACTTTTTTTGTGTCTGACTTTTTGTTGGCTAACAGAGTTTTTTTCGCTCAAAGATGGCATCACATAAAACCATTCCCTCCTCTTTAAATTGGGCCTTAATAGAATCTCTAAGTTATATGACATGTCCATGACCAGGAACATTACAACAAAGGCACCTTAAATCCCAACTCTTCGATGATAGAGAGAAATGGGAATAACTATTTAAAATCAACACTGGAGGATGATAGTATAATCTTCCGTGGATTTTGGTTTAATTTGTTTTAATGGCAGATTCACTTGATATTTACACTTATTAATGCCAATATTCTTGAATACGTGTGTTGAATAGTCACCAATAACGTGAGTTAACATTCCCATATGCGAGAAAATTCTCAAATATGACAACCTATAACATATGCACAATATTAAACAGGGACATGACATCAAGACCTCTGTGGATGACACGTTCATGGATGGCAGTGTGGTAGTACAATATTTCACTGTTACTATGATGATGCCTTTAAAAAACTAAAATAGCCAACACTTTTTGCAAATTCAAAATGGAGACAATTTTTTTTATCAGATCCCATAATATTCACCTCTTTATGCATTTTAATGGGAGATGTCCTTGAGATTTCCACTTATTAAAGACAATATTTTCGAACCTGTCTAGTCGGTTGTCACTAGTAAAAGAATAATTAATTTGCATTGGGAAGGGCAGAAGGTATCGGGGATGGAGGGGAGTGAAAAATTCTTTTAACGTTTTTGAACCTGGGAGTGCATGAACCTATGAAACTTTGAAGACTCTAATAAGTATGGAAAGGGAGGATGGACAGATGGAGTCATTGTAGGTAGAGGTAGGATTGCAAGTTTGAGGATTCTGGGGTCGAATTGTAGAGAAGGAAAGTTTTGGGTTCAATATGTATACCCTAAACATGGGTTACCAATGTTCGATAGTCCCTATCCGCGAACCCGTGTTCATAAAATTGGCTAAGTATGCAAATGAACAACGGTCGGTCGGACTCGTGATGTGAAGATATAGTAAGAGATGAATATTTATCAGTTCACCACACTGGGAACCCATGATCACATAAACGTGAAAAATCATAGAACCAGAAACACATAATAGAGGGTAAGAACAAAAGGGAAAAACATGCAAGTTTAGAAGAAATTGGCTAAGTATGAAAATGAATGGCGGTCGGTCAGACTTGTGATGTAAATATATAGATGGAGATGAAAAATTTTCAATTTCCCACCCCGGGAACCCGCGACCATAGAAACATGACAAAGTATAGAACCAAAAATGCATAATAGAGGGGAAGAACAAAAGGGAAAAATGAGAAAGTTTACAAGAGGAAAAATAAAGGGAGAGAAGAACTTTATCGCTCATACAACAACACTTAGTCTCATAACTATGAATCCATAAAGATACATTAACTATGGGGAAAACATCGTCATCTATGAAATATAGTTGGATCCCAACAATCTCTACTTCATGCCATAAGATATGTTGTTTACATCCACTGCAAAATTTTTCATATTATTTTATCTTAATAGTTGGAACCCAACATTGCAAAGTTCAAGCAAACAAGAGAAAGAAACAAATAAAAGACCAGTTAAGAAGCACTAAAAGGCCCAACTGCAACTGTCGGACCTCAACCTGCAAAGTTGAATCAAACAACAATAAGAAACATACAATGAACCAAGAAGCAAAAACCAACCAACCGAATAGGAATTTCGGTGAAGAACAATATTGGCCAAATTCACTGCACACAAGATTGTATCAAAACATTCGGAGGAAAATGTATTGTAACACATCCTTTAACCAAATATTTCAGGTTGTGAGACCTGTCAAGTAATCATTGAAAGCTATCAGGACTGTCCAAAGGCCTGCCACTGTGCAAGAAATTAAGAAAGGTGTTGTTTTCACAGCTGGTATCTTTCAATACCGGGAGCTATAAAAATTCTCTTGCAGTCCATCTTTGTATGTGATTACTATGACTAGAGAAGGTTCTCGTTCCTAATATCCAGTGTTTGACACAAAACCTACCTCCATCAAAGCCACAATGATGCATAGGAAAAGGAAATCATATTTTCTACTCACATACAAAGATGTTATCCAAGAGGATTTTGACTCAGGCATCCCCAACAATCAAATTTCCCACCTGCAAACTGCAAATAGAATGCGAAGCTAAACACGATACCCAAACCCGTGCGTCAACAAGGAACGACGTAAGGCCAATGTTCAACATAGAACCTACCTCCAACACGACCATAATGATGTATAGTAAAAGAAAACCATATTTTTTCCTCACATACAAAGTTTTTTTGCAAGAGGATTTCGACTCAAGCATCCCTAGTTGTCACATTTCCCAACTGCAAACTGCAAATAGGAAGCAAATATAAAGATGACACCCAAACCCACCCATCAATGGGAAATGACAGTAGGGAAGTTCCAATCGTGGTTGTAGAATCCCAAGCATGCAAACTGCAACAAGACCAACAAGAAAACAAGAACAACAACAACATGCAAATAAAAAATTAGTGAATAAGCAAGAAGAAAGCACGAACCTGTGAACCAACAATGTCGCTGAAGAACAATATTGCCCATATTCACTGCAGAGAACATTGCATACAGAAAAAAATAATGGAAGAAAATGTATTGTAATATGCCTATTAAGTAAACACTTAAGGTTGTGAGTCCTGTTAGGTAAGAATTTAAGTCTGTCAGATATGCTCTATAAACATTTAAGAAAGAATGTAGTGTGGCAAGTCTCTTACGTACGAAAAAACATTTATTATATTATTTTATAAAAATAAAAAAAATTGGTAACAACAGTTCGAACAATAGAGGCTATGCAAAAAATAATTTTTTCAAAGGAGAAACTAATATGAAGTCAACTAATAAAATATTGACTCTCTATCTTCAAAACTTTGGATAACCAAACATTTCAAGAAAAAAATAAAAACTCAAAATGACCGTATATGATCAAAAACTTTGGATGTGCTAACATATCAAACATTGGGAATAGCGAAGCTGGAAATAAGACCTCTAATCTGTTATCTAATCAGATCATGACATATATGGTATTTTTTATTAAAAAAAAGAAATGTTTTTTATTTCCCTAGTTCCAACAATAGATATTATGCAAATATTTTTAGTCAAATGACATTCAACAAGGACTAATAAAAGTAACAAAAAATAGAATAAATATTAAAACTATATAAAAGGTATCAATATTAAACAATAATTATTACATTAAATGACAAGGTTAAAATATGAAGTACTATCAAATTAATGTAGTACTAAAGTATCATTTAATGGAGTATGGAGTAAAGAGATTAAAATAATCATATCTTTTACATCTATAATTGATTAAAATAATGATATATCTCACATCAACAATTAATACATTAAATGACAAATTAAAGTCATGGCTAGGTGGCACTTTGAGGGATTTTTTAATTTTTAATTTTTGAATTAAATATTTTAATATGACAATCCATATTAAAACCACATAAAATTAGTTAGTCTCTTCAACCAATAAAAAATTAAAAATTTCAAATTCCATACAAGAAAAAAAAATTATTTAAAAATAAAATAAAATTAATAAAATAAAATAAAATTTAAAAACTTTATAAATATGTATACAATGACAAACAACTAATTGAAAGTCAAAGAAAATTGTCATACGATATACATTGCCATAGACATGTATAATAATCTCTTTAGCTAAGCTACTATTATATCGCATGCACATCTATACTATCAAAATGACTTATATCATAGGCATATATATACTATCAAAATAACTTAAAACTCATATCTAGATTCATTTACAATTACTAATACAAACATAATTACCATATTACTTGTTAATTGAAATTGTTTTCCATAATCTAAGGTTAACAAAAAGTATTGCAAATCTAAAACCTTCTCCATTTAATTGAGATTGTTTCGCAAATAGTTTCAATGAGTGGCCATAGGATTGTAGTTTGGTAGTTTTTACTTCCTTCTCCATTTAATTGAGATTGTTTCACAAAGTTGTTAACGATTGGCCATATAATTATCATGTTACTTGTTAATTGAAATTGTTTTCCATAATTTAAGGTTAGCAAAAGATCTAAAACCTTCTCCATTTAATTGAGATTGTTTCAAAAATTGTTTCAATGGTTGGCCATAGGATTTTAGGTTGGTGGCTTTTATTGCCTTCTCCATTTAATTGAGATTGTTTCACAAAGTTGTTAATGATTGGCCATATAATTATCATGTTACTTGTTAATAGAAATTGTTTTCCATAATTTAAGGTTAGGAAAAGTATTGTAAATGTAAAACCTTTTCCATTTAATTGAGATTGTTTCACAAATTGTTTCAATGATTGGCCATAGGATTGTAGTTTGGTGGCTTTTACTTCCTTTTCCATTTAATTGAGATTGTTTCAAAAAGTTGTTATTGATTGGCCATAGTATAGTTTGGTGGTTTTTACTTTGAAAAAAATATGTGTACAAATAGTTAATAAAATAATTATTAATCAAAAACAATATATAAAAAATCAACGCATAAGCGAATAAAAACATATTTGCAAAGTTATTTTTAGTTTCAGTTTTGAAAGAAATAATCAATAAACATACAATTTTATAAAACTCACATAAATCAAATTCAAATTGTATGTTAATCTTCTTGTTGGCATGCTATCCACCTTATGCTTTGATATACCTTTGAGATACATACCTCATGGTATGAAGACTATGATGTGATTGAGAATATATGATGTGAATGAGAAATATTTAGAAGATAAAAGTTAGATGGTGACCAAAATTAAATCACCTAGATGAATTTGATTTCATTAAACATTATGTTAAGGTTCAACTTATGATACATGCACATCTAAAAGGAATATAGCATCTGAAGTGTGAGGGCCGAGGTGGAACACTAGGAGGGTCAAGGTCTCGAGTACCAGGGCCTACTCATTCGGCTAGAATAAACATCTTTGTTTTTGCGAGGGAAGCTGGTAAGTCGACGGGAGGGACCCTGTGTGAGGTAAGTCGAGTGGGGGTTAGTACCTGGGCATGCATGCTCACTTGTTTAAAGGTTGACTAGGATGGTTCTTACACCTTATGGAGGAATATGAGCTGGCTTTAGCCACAAGCTTGGCGAATGAAGATTTGTTGAGCCATGAAGGTATTTATAAATCTGCCGATGATTACTGTGCATACCTCATAGCGGACAGGTGGAAAACGTGTAAACCATACCCTCTTTTAAATTCCTTCCGACAAGACGACACCTCCAAGAGATCCTAGCTAGCATGTGTTGATTCTGATGGTTAATCGGTGGACACGAGGTCCATCGAGATTATCAACAAACTTTTCGATGTGGAGGCGTCGTGAGGGTTTTTTTTTCCATTGCTACCAAGCGCTCCACATAGCTCTGGGTTAATGTCACTTGAAATCGATTTCTCTTTCATATTAAATAGGCATTATGAATGGTTAATGTCACTTGAAATCGATTTCTCTTTCTCACGTTCTTTCCATGACTCCTTTCTTTGGTCTTCTCGATCTCCCAATTTCCCCTCGAACCTAACCTTTGAGTTAGATCCTCCATCATTTCTAAAGTGCCTAAACATTATTTCTAGAGACCCCATGAGGAGGTTCATATTGAAGTTGATATCATTTTCCTATGCTTCTAACATCCCAAATCTCTCTTCTACTAGATCTCGAGAAAGGATGATTTTAGGGGCTAAATTTCACTCATGGACTAATTTTGCATGGTTTTTCCCAAAAAAATATTTACTATTATAAAAATGAATCACCCAAATTCTATGGGATAAAATTATTTTACCTAAAAAATCGTAAAAATGTTATACAAACTATATAAGATCCTTAGAAATTTGAATATTTTTACAAAAATATCGCCAATCATTTATAGTTTTCATATGAAGGATTATTAAGATTCATCAAGGTTTCTACATTTTAAAATAAATTTCCAAATCATCTTTGATATTCTCGAGGGTTGTTATGAACAAATTCATCTGTCATAGCTAGGGTTTTTGCAACTTACCTTTAAGTTGGTTCTTAGATCCTCCTACTTCCCACAAAGACCTAAAATAAATCCTTTCTTGATACCAATATGATATGTAAACCTTAGTGGATATTCCACTGGAATAGTTCATCAAAACAAATCTGATAAATAAAAATGAAATCTACAATATCAAGGTTAAATTACTTTAGATTCCCGAATCTTTAGTGATTTATTTTTTGCTTATCCATAAAACAAATAGAATGTGCAAAATTGAGAACAATAAAATACAATAACACAACATTTACAAAATAAAATAGATTTTTTCTTTGGGAAACCTTGACAAAAGGAAACACAACTATAATATGAGGTTGTTGTGATATGTTTTCTCTGGTATGGAAATAATGCGAGTACAAAGGACAAGGTAATCTCTATGGAGTTACCTGAGAACTATGGCCTATTAGGATGAGACAAAAAATTAAAACCCTTTGTTATTCTCTCTAATTTTCCCAGTCCTATTTTTTCTGCTATGGTTTGGAACAAAATACAATAACATAGAATGAAACCCCTTGTCCTCCAAGCGGCTTAGTAATTAACATTTCTCGATAGTCGTCTAGTGTTAGAGTTTTTAAATCCTTTACCCTCAATTGTGATGAGTTTTTGGACCTTCTATAATATCTTTTAAATTCCCCATGTGGCTATCTATATATGCATGACTAACTAAGGCTGACGTGGCATCCTCTCGTACCATGGTGGTCAACATGATAAGTTATCTTTCAAGATGCATAACAATTGCATACAAGCTCTGGATACTGCATGGTATGCACTTTTGGAAAGGTGTTGGAGTGTAGAACACCATGAAATGTGTGTGCATAGACTTTGAGCACAAAATCACCCCCAAATTCCATTTAATACCTCAAAATGGGTTTTGAACATTCTAGACCCCAATTTTCGAAACTAGGACCTGCCACTAAAATGGCCCTGCAAGCTGATTCCTCCATTTTTTTCCAATTTGAAAGCATAAAGATAGATGAAAAATAATATAATTATCCAATCCATATCAACAAGACACTTTACTAATTAAATAAAGTAACAATAGATAAAACACATTTGATCAAGATACGACAACAATAGATGCAAAATATGGGAATCAACAATGTTTTTTGGTAAGCATCGAAACCCTAAGAATAATATATAAAACAATCATGGATGTACATGAAAAAGGGATATATCCAATTACATAAATACCCCATTTTATATTGTAACTTAAATACACCCAAAACTAAGAGCACATAACCCATTAAAAAAAGACAAATGAGTTCCAGTTTATAACACTAAAGTTTGACTTCTCTAATGGTCATGTGAACTATAAAACCTAAAAGGAATGAAGTGGTACATGACCTATATATCCAGAAAAGGTTTTAAAAAATAAAGCATTGACTTAAACAAAACCCTAGCTTCATATAAAACTCAAAAATTGGCCCACCAAATCAACAAATAAACAAAAGTTGCGGAGTATGGATTGCATTCTTCGTTTGTATTTTCCCAGGGGATATTTCTATGTGGCATAGGCCTATACTCCACTGTCTCAGATATGATACATATATCCTAATATCTACATTAGAACACAATATATGAAGAAATACCCTCCAACATAGTACCCAACTTCCAAAAGAACCATTGTCATACCCAGAAAAAGGCTAGATTCAAACAACAATCCATTTTTTTTTATTTTCATATATCTATGTTTCATATCTTCACTATAAATAAATTAGGAAGGCCCATATGCATTTAGAGTTGGAAATTTTTCTATGCTACTATATGTCTAAAATCTAATCTCACAAACCTAAATAAATAGGTACTAGATCTGATAAAATAGTGATACATGAGTAAATATTTCATCACTTGCAAGGAGTATGCAGTGAGAAAATTACCCGTATACCACATACTTATAATATGGTGACTTTTCAAATGTACCAATACTTTGATTGACCACAATGAATCTTTATGGTAAATTATTATATATTTTGGCTTGTGCCTTACAATACACAACAATAATGCATTTTCTGGGATTTGATGCATCAAAAGACCAATTTTTTTTTCTATAAAATGGGCGCTACAATAGGTTAATAGAATTAATAGGTGATCCATTTTCCTTAGAGCATTATATTTTTTTTAACTGATCCATTGTATGTTATAATGCACCATTTATGGGGTGTTCCAAAAATGCACCGCTATGTTAATTTTTCGACATTTTAGTGGTTCCATTCCATTAACAACATTGATGCCTTTATTTATCATAAACACATTGTCAATGAGGCATCTTGTAAATTCACACGATGCACCAACTTCCGAGGTGAGAAAAATATTTTGGACGCGTCGGGGAGTCATATGCACGTGAACGAAGTCATTTTGTTCGGTGTCTATTTTTTTTGTTAACAGTGGATAACGATGCACCTTAATTTTAAATCACCAGGGAATTTTTATAATCTGTGCATTGGTGCATATTTACTTGATAGGAACACCACCAAAACAAACTATGCTAAAACCTTTGACCACTTTTCTCCTCTAACAATGTCTGCTATAAATGGAAAAGTGATAATTTTTTCTGGGAGTTTCCATAAAAAACTCTGCTACAAAATGTTTTCCTTGCAAGGAAGAGAGATAAGGACAGGGCCTGAGAGAGGGAGGGGGGAATAGAAAAGGGGAGTGATCGAGAG
>JZKD02S2224866.1:176301-194499 GCA_000966675.3 Picea glauca
AGGCAAGGAGGGGGAGAGGAATCGAGGGAGGGAGAGAGAGGAATATGAAGAGAGTTCGGGGGAGAGTGACTGGTGTAGAGAGATATATAGATGGAGGGAGAGAGGGAGATATTTAAAGAGATATAGGAGTGGGAGGAATCAGGGAGAGATAGATGTAAATATGGAGAGAGTCGAAGATAAGGGGAAGAGGGGGAGATAGAAAGTGAGTGGTCAAGAGAGAGAGAGATATGTCAAAGAGAGAGGGGAAGATAGAGGGAGTGAGGGAGAGAGAGAGGGTTAGAGGGAGGGAGGGAAAAATGGTTTGGTGTGATGTAACACTAGGGTGAGTGAAATCAATAACATGGATATATGGATTACTCATGACATGCCTACAACATAGTATAACATGATTATGATGTACCTATAAATATGTAGAAAAATAAAGGTAACCATAAGGGAAATAGAATCAAAGGGAGGTTAGAAGAGGAAGACTTAGGAATTGGAGCATGTACACACTCTAGAATGCACATGTGTTCCTAGAATGTGTGTGCGTTCCTAGAGCGTGTGTGATTTCCTAGAACATGTGTGCATTCTAGAGCATGTGCACATTCTAGAGTGCATGCTGTTCTTTTCATTTATTTATTTTTTACCAAGAGTGACCACTCTAGCATACATTTTTGTTGTGTTGGTTGCCAGAGATTTAGGTTTAGGATGATAAACCTAGTGGTTTGGTGTGCAAACACAATAAAACCTCAATTTTTATGAATACCTCTAAACATATATATATTTTTATGTTATTTTTCTATACACTACACAAATTCGTTTTCGTTGAAACTACAAACCAATATAGAGTTGACTATGCATATTCCAAATATTTAATTTAAAAATGATAATAATATTTTTTACTATTTTTATATAAATTTGTTTTGACATCTATCATAATCCTAGAACATGCACCTCTTTGATTTATGATATAAAGTTTTACCATTTTAACCATTTTAAAAATAAGTTATACGTTACACTAGAAGAGATTGAGATCTACAATCTCAAAAAATAAATTGTTTGATACTGTTATGACCCTTGTACCCTGCACTAACACTAGACCTTGTAATTTCAAGGATATAATGACATTCATAATTTAAAAAAATATAAACTTAAGTTTGGAAATTTTGAAGCCACGGTAGAACAATGGGTTTTGTACAATTATACAAATTTTTAAGGAAATTCCATCATTTAGGTATTGATCACCGTGCTAACAAAGACATATGCACTATATTTCTCTTATAAAATAGCATACCACTGTTAGAAAAACTCAGATTTCACATGTATTATTCACAAATTCTATAAATAAAAATATATATATTTGGAATTCTAATTCAATTTCTTACATTTCATCCTTTTACGCCATATTCAAATTCATTGTAAAATTACCTTGAATAATCTCTTTGAGTTAACATATTGTTGTTTTTCCATGTTTTCATTTCCACTAACGTGTCATGAGAGACCATGATTGGCTTGCACCCACGCGTATTCTTTGAAAGCTCCTTTTTTTGTTGGGGGAGAGAATAAATTATTTGTATTTATCTAATGGGAAGGCAATCAAAACAAGAATTATATCACTTGAGGGGAGCTACATAAGTGGTTTGCAAACTCTCTTTCTAGGATTTTTATTTTCTTCCTTTGATGGGTTTTCTCTATGATGTCGCACAAAACCCATGTCACTTCCCCTATTTTCATGACATGAGGAAATTTGGGTAGCATGAGGATAAGAGAACTCAATAAAGGTGGATCGAAACAAGTGTCTTTGATGCAAGAGCATCTCTCCACATCAGCCAACCAACCAGCCATGTCAAGCGCGTGCATTCAAGGATGAAGAGAGGCACAACCCTCATCCTCTATTTTGTAATTGAATGTAATTAAATGTCTAGGTTGTTGAGCCATAGAGTCGTGCCTTTGTGCAGGCATTAGGTAGGTAGGCCTTAAATGTTTTGTAAGGCTGAGATCTAGATCCAGATAACGGACTAGACAACCCATTCAATGTAATTGAATAGGGTAGGTTGATTTGGAGGGAAGGGCTCGAAGAGCCTCCTCATGTAAAAAGATCAATTGTATCTCTTGAGTAGTAGTTGTAAATAGAATAGGAGAGAATCTGCCAATAGAGAGAAGAAGAGAAGGAGTCGAGACCTTGTTACAGGCCGTGCTCAGGAACACCTTTGTAAAGAGGCATTTTTATTAATATAAACAGAAGCAGTTTTTCCTGCATGTATTTCTGTATTATGTGGATGCCTTGGTGTGTTCTATTTTATGATATGAATGTATGTTGTAGATGTATGCTGTAGGTTTTCATTTGCAGTAGTGTGTCTAATTTCAGGTGAAGGTATTTGAGGTTTCATGCCATGAGGGCATGACAAAGCACTACGGTCTCTGAATATCGGTGCATTGAAGCACTTCTGAATACTGCGGGTTCAGATGAAGACATGCTGCAACACAATAACTAGAATCAACAACTCGACGAAGACCTGTGAGGTTTATAAACACCTCATGAGGTAAGGATGTGGGGAAGGAACACAGTTGCAGACAGAAGCTCTCAAGAGTTCTGCGAAGCTCTGCCAAGTGGGAATCGAGCCATTACAAGGAGTGTACAAAGATAGAACTCTGCTATGAGTTCAAGGAGAACCAGGATCACTGAGGATTCTGAGAGATCTTCCAGGTGGGCATTGACCAGGTGCATAGGTGCATAGGAGACAAGACTATTGGATGTTCTGTGAGAAGATACTCTGCCAGGAGGGCATTGAGACAATGTGCAGACAAACACAGGAGAAGAGAACTCTTTGAGTTCTAGAATTGAAGGAAGAATCCACTGAAGGATCTTCACAAGGTTGTTGAACACCCTACAGACTCAGCAAGAGGTTGCTTGAGAGAGAAATAGCCAGGAGGGCATTTCATTCTCCATTTGTGGGAGAAGAAGGATAAAATCCCTTAGGGGACTGATTGTTTGAGAAGCCCAGGAGAGACAACACCTTTTGAGTGCATGTAAATACTTTGTGGAGGTGTAGGAGTTGAAGAATCCTTCAAGGATTCGGAAGGAGCAAAGCTCAAGAGGGTCAGTGTTTTTATACGTGCGGAAAAGCTCCGAGTCAAGAGTTCGCGGGGAAGAAAGACGACAAAGGGTCGAGGCCTTTTGGATCTTTTGGAATTCTTACAAGTGCATGAAGAAAGTGCGCAAGTCAGGGGGAAGCACAACAACCATCAAATCGGCTGGAGAAAAGAGATCCGGACCATTGGATTTTTCCCACATCCAGGAGGGAGCAAGAGGAGCGCATAGAAGAGGAGATCGTGAGCCATAGGATCTCATTTATATACCCGTCAGTCGTTGGATCGACCTGAAGTTTCACGAGGTTTAAGCTTCATGAGCGGGAGGAGGAAAATCCCGACGATAGGCATGGTCATCGGGATATCGGCGTTCGTGAAATCAGAAATCCCGTGAATAGAAGATCGGGAAATCTCTAAGGTGAAAGTCCCAGGAACGATCTTGATCGTCCGTTTGTGGAGACACGTGGCGGGGATCGAGCGACCCATTGGTATATCAACTATCGGGGTTTTGAGTTGACAGGGAATTTATGTCATCGAGGTATCAGAAACTCCGAAAACGTGAGATTGGATTAGGGTCATCCATCAGTCGAGATGCGTGGAGAAGATCCAGATTATTGGGGAAAGTTCCGATAGAAAATTCAAATCGGTGCATCGGGGTTCGACATTTCGCGAATCCCGAGGACAAGACTTTCGGAGCATTAGAAGTCTCGAAATTGCGAGAGGCAATCAGGACCATCCATCTTGAGGGGACGCGTGGCAGCGATCGAAGCCTTTGGGAAAGGTCCCGATAGGAGAGTCATGTCGGGAAATCAGGACTTGACATATCGGGAATCCTGATGACAAGAGTTCTATGCATTTCAGCATCAGAAAGCTCGAAACCCCGACGAGAAATAAGGCTGCGGTCTTGTAAGATAGTGGTCACGTGGGCCAGGAGTTTATCCAGGAGGGATAACATGTAAAGGTGCAATCGGCGAATTGACCCATCAGAGATCGGAGATTCAAGAGGACAAGGAAATCTTGACTTCGGGGATCACAAAACCCAGAAACCCAAAATTATCATCAGGGAAAATTAATAGGTGCGTGCAGAGGCTGTGACAGGGAAAGAAGGACCTATGGATCTGGTTTTGACAAAGATTCCACTGTGGAATCTAAAGAGCTGCTCCGGCTCAAGGAAATTTAGATAGAACGATCCTTTTGACCGGGAGGTCGGGCGCAGAGACCCTGCAGGGTATGCGACTGCGTCAGTTTTGGTATCAGAGCAGGACTTCACTTGTATATTTCAGGTGAAGAGAGAAGGTAAAGGAAGACAGAGCGCTGGATACTCTGTGGTGATTGTTTGCAGGAAGGCAACAATCAAGAAGACAGTCAGTGGAACTATAGGATGAAGTTGGAAACACTCGGGTTGCAGAGTGACAACAGCAGGTTTGCTAGGAGGGAAAACAAAGATAGCAACATGGATACTGAATCCCATAGGTATGCTGGGATGAAAAACCCGGAGCTGATGAGTGTAGCCGAAAATGGAAGAGATGGAACTACGTATGCGGCAGAATACCAAGCAGAGATGGGTGTATGAATGGCCCATGAAGAAGCCTAAGATAAAATGGCCAGTTAAGGAGTTGATGGCTAGAAGACAACGTAGGTTGTTGAAAGGATGGTTGAGGTATGCTGAGAACCTAGACGGACCTAAGAATATGGTTCAAATATGTGAACCAGAGACTGGGAGAGACCTCAGTAAAATGAGATCAGTTGAGGATCTCAAGAACTTCCAGGTGGGAAGAGAGGAAATTCTAGTTTGCGAGGTGGTCAATGAATTGAGGTCACTGTGGGATCTCATGGACTGTCATGAGGACAACCAAGGAATTTCACATTTCTAGCTGGGCAATGAAATGAGATCGTTGTAGGATCTCGAAGACTTCCAGGAGGGAAGTGGAAACATCTCATATTTCCAGGTGGGTAGAGATGAACATTCGAGACTGTTTGAAGGTCTCATGGACTCGAAGGTGAGTTCAATTCAGCAAGGAGTGCTGATGAAGATGGGATCAGTTGATCTCATAATCTGCCAGGAGGACAGTGAACAGATCCCATATTGCCAGGTGGGCAGGGATGAGTAGATGAGTTGGAATCAACCAGAAGAGATGACAGAGCAGGTGAGCTCAGAGATAGATTTGGATCAATAGATGCAGTTGATAAAAGAGGAGGATCTGAAAGACCTTCTAATGATTGGAGGAATCAAAATGTTCCTACCATTTACCCAAGAGGAGGCAGAAGTCTGTGTTGTGAATGTTGATGCAGCAATAGCAGAAGAAGGACAGCCAACTGAGACTGTCATGAAGGCAGTGGAGCAAACTTTGGAAGCTGCCCAAGCAGAAAGGGAGGATTAGCATTTTGAGGAATGGCTCAATGCTTTCAGCCAGGAATATGAGGAAGCAGAAGAAAAGAAAACTGCAACACTGAAGCTAGCAGCAGAAGAAAAAGAGCAGGCAGATAGATTGCTCACTCCATGGGAGAGGGAGGTAGATGTGTTGGAGGATTGGCTGAACAATCTATAACCAACAAGAGAACTGATAGAAGTTGAGTTGTCAGAGAAGGTGACTGAATAGAAAGTCAGTCAGGAAGAGACTACAGAGCTGAAGTCTGCAGCAGAGTGGCAACTTGAGGCCACAGATGAAGATGAAGAAGGAGGCGTCTCAAGAGGGTCAGACTATAGTCCTTCCTGGCAGTTCTTTCTGGCAGTCCTGCTGCTGCTGCCAGGAAGGAGAAAATCTGCCAGGAAGGACTGCCAGGAAGGACCAAATCTCAAGAGGGTCAGCGTTTTTATACCCATGGTAAATCTCCGAGTCGAGAGTTCGCGGGGAAGAAAGAAGACAAAGGGTCGAGGCCTTTTGGATCTTTTGGAATTCTTCCAAGAGAAGGAAGAAAGTGCACAAGTCAGGGTGAAGCACAACAGCCGTCAGATTGGCTGGAGAAAAGAGATCTAGACCATTGGATTTTTCCCACGTCTAGGAAGGAGCAAGAGGAGTGCACAGAAGAGGAGATCGTGAGCCGTTGGATCTCACTTAGATACCCATCAGCTATTGGATTGGCCTGAATTTGCACGAGGTTTAATCTTCGTAAGAGGGAGGAGGAAAATCTCGATGATAGGCGTGGTCATCAGGATATTGACGTTCACGATATTGGAAATCCCGTGGACAAAAGATCGGGAAATATCCAAGGTGAAAGTCCCGGGAACGATCTTGACCGTCCGTTTATGGAGACACGTGGCGGGGATCGAGCAACCCATCGGTATATCGACTACCAGGTTTTTGAGTTGACAAGGAATTTATGTCATCGGGGTATCAAAAACTCCAAAAATGCGAGATTGGATCAGGGTCGTCCATCAGTTGGGACGCGTGGTGAAGATCTAGATTATCGGGGAAAGTCCCGATAGAAAAGTCAAATCGGCACATCGGGGTTCGGCGTTTTGTGAATCTTGAGGACAAGACTTCTGGACCATCAGAAGTCCCGAAATCGCTAGAGGCGATCAGGACCGTCCATCTTGAGAGGACGCGTGGCAGTGATCAAAGCCTTTGGGAAAGGTCCCGATAGGAGAGTCACGTCAGGAAATTGGGATTCGGCATATCAGGAATCCTGATGACAAGAGTTCTATGCATTTCAACATCAGAAAGCCCAAAACCCCGACGAGAGATAAGGCTGTGGTCTTGTAAGATAGTGGTCACGTGGGCCAGGAGTTTAGCTGGGAGGGCTAACACGTAAAGGTGCGATCGGCGAATTGACCCATCGGAGATCAGAGATTCAAGAGGATAGGGAACTCTTGACTTCGGGGATCACAAAATCCTGAAACCCAAAATTATCATAGGGGAAAAGTCATAGGTGCATGTAGAGGCCGTGACAGAGAAAGAAGGACCTATGGATCAGGTTTTGACAGAGATTCCACTGTGGAATCGAAAGAGCCGCTCCAGCTCAAGGAAATTTAGATAGAACGATCCTTTTGACTGGGAGGTCAGGCGTAGAGACTCTGTGGGGTATGTGGCTGCATTAGTCTCTCTGGTATAATGTTGGATGCATAACCTTAAAATACAACTACTTCTAGAAAATGGAGGATAGAATCTATCATTTATATATTTTCATTGAGGTGAAACATATAGACATCGGACTGAGAGTCAAATATTCACCCATGCCTCACCCATGTGATTTCATTTACAAGTAGTATGGGCTTGTACACATTCATTGGGTGGATAATTTGAGAGGTATGTGCTTCCCTTGATCCGCTAGGATCTTGAAGTGACTTGGGAATTTAATGGGCTATGAAACTTGTTTCAATCACACTAAAATAAAGACTACATGTATATTAAAGGAATACGCATGCACTTGTAGAACCAATGGTTTGACGGGTTCTACAGTTATTTTTTTCCCTAGATGATGGGCTAACTTCTTCATTGGGTGCATGATTAGGCTATCCTATATTTTTTTTCGTGGATTGGTAAGGTATATTTAAGAAAATTCACATAAGTGTCGTAGGTGGATAAAATTTGTGTCATAATAGGTGCTATTTCATCCAGGGGCCTTAGGATGTTTTGCATCAACTTTTTTCATTGTTAACCATAGAGGTTTGAGCGCAAGTTAGAAGGATGGTTCTGCAAGAGGTTTTCAAAATAAAATATAAAGAAAATTCGATGCATGGTGGACTACCATTGGACTAAAAAAACTAGGATACATAGTGTTGGAATATACACTCCCATTTTTTTTTGTTTGTTAATTTGGCCGAACTTGTTGGCATCGGGATTAACCTGTGGCTTGAGAAACCGCGAATCAAGGGCATCTAAGCCGTCAAAATCACCTGGGGATCGCACCCGGCCTGAGCCACACCAACCCTTAACATGGTTGGATTTTTTGTCCCAGCAGGTTTCGAACCGATGACTTTAACATCACGGAGTGGCTTAACAACACACTCCATCACCGACTGTCCTACACCTCGGGGACGAATATACACTCCCATTAAATACAAGAAAATGAATTAATAATACTATTTAATATCTCAAGTAATTATTTTGATACTATTTACAATAATTTAAATTTTTTTAAATATGTAAGCGAAGGTAAAAATTCAAAAATTATAAAATGTATCCAAAATCTATTAATATATTCAAGGGCTATACATGTTTCAAAATGAGTGACTAACAAATTATAGTCGTAGGCTAAAGATTCTACGAAATGGAGATTTTTTCCAGGGATATTTTCTCGATATCCAGTGAGAAATTGTCGGATTCATAAATTTGAGTGATTATTTTTGTAAAATCTAAGTGACCTAGGAGTTTTTGAGCATGTTGAATCCATTTATGCATTCAACAATGGATTATGATCAACAAAAAATACTGATTCGTGTAAATTTATATTTTCGTATTCTGGCAAAAAAAAAAACATTTTGTATACCAGCTAGCCAAGAGGTCATTATTACTAAGATCTTGCTTTTATTGTTGTGATTAATCTATTTACTATGTTTAGAATCAAGTTGAAACAAAATGAATTGGAATGCCAAAATATGAAAATTGAACTTGCAATCCGATTAAGAATGGTCGGATTTGAGTGCTTATTATCCTGAATAGGGGTTAAGGATGGTCGGATTTGAGTGTCTCTTAACCCACGAAGGAATATTAAGCCATTGTAGAAAAATGGCATGTAAATGAGAGTAAGAAATTTGTACTTAATTTTCTTAATTTTAATTTTATAAATTTCTTGTAAATGTTTTTCAAAATACTCCACCAAATCCATCTTCGTAGAAAAATTGAACTCTGTAAAATAAAACAAGGATTTTCATACCTCTTATTCTATATAAAACTACCAAATCCATCTTCACAAAATAATTCATCTCTATAAAATAAAGGACTTTCATAACTCTTATTATTCCATAGCCCGCCAAGGGGCTATAGATTTTTGTATGAAGTCAACTACCGTTGACTCCTTACTAGTGGGTACATTCTCAAATATTAATAGGTATGTTTTGGTAAGATTTTATAGGCCTTATCAATGCTTTGGCATTTTTTTTTTAATTATGATTTATTAAAATTAAAATTCGATTTTTTCAATTTCAAAAAAAAATTATTCGCATTTTATCATTGGCTCACACCATAATGATGGGACTAAATAATCCAGGTGGAGGAAAATATTATTTTCCTATTTGTCAAATTTTTTAATCCATTTAAAAAATTATTAAAACTCAATTATATCATTGGTTACCCTCCATTCTCACACTGCAGTCGATGCATTATGCTATCTTCATCGTCTTTACATGCATGGTTACCTTGCAGGCTCACACTGCACTTGATGCATTCTGTTTTCTTCAATTCCTTTACATGTATGGTTACCCTATATGATCACATTGCACTCGATGCATTATATTGTATTCACCACCTCTACATGCATAAGGTTTTCTTTGACTCTATCCTCATTATGATTCATCATCTTCATGTCTTCCTCCATCCTTCTTGTCTGAGAATGGGCCTTCTTAACATGATTTTTCATCATCTCATCATCCTATCGCATCATCTTGGTCATCCCTTGACCTTCTTGTGGAGTCCATAATCCTCTCACTCTTGAATTTCAAAAGAAGATAGATATATCAATCAACAATTTGAGACAAGAAAGTCAATATCTTAAATGAAAAATACCTTCTTTGCGAGAACAAGTCATATTGATGCCATAATTGCAAGAAATTCAATGGAAGGGGAACACTAGATAGATTATGAGAATAACCATGAAATGGAATTTAAGTCTACCCAAAGTGGTGGTGCTCCTAAATTCTTAGGTGTTGAACCTGAGAAATTATATGTTATGAGAAAATCGGAGAACCAAGACAAATGCATGTCTGGAGCGCAGTGAGTGTGTTTTGGTAAATAGAGTTTTTGTCTTGATGAATCTCTTGTTTTTGTGATTTTTTCTCTATATCATTATTTAATAATTTTTAAGAAAACAAAGTTGTAAAAATATGTCTAAGTAGGTTTTGTTGCAGTGGGTGGGCAGGATCCAACCACCAACGATGAGGGTATTGAACACATGCATAAAAATAACTAGTTATAGATATATGCATAAAAGAGGTCTATAGAAAGGAATGTTTTTTTTCAACTCAAGGTAAAGGTGTTGATTTTTCACCTAGATTCTCTTTTTCATAGATCCTCATCCAGTGGAAGAAACATCCTTCCCAGTAGAAGAATTGGTAGCATTATGCTCTCCTTTCATTCACCTGGATTTTGAAATCTACCATGCTTGATCTCGTGGTTGAATGTTCTAATGGATTTATCAACTTTAGAGTATCTAATGCATATGGTGTGCTTCTCGTAGCACCTGTAGGCATGCGAAATTCATCTATCCTTCCATTGAAGAGAAGCTTGTGTTCATCATTATTGAGGCTATTCAAAAGTACCCGAAGACGAGAGTTCTGACTCGCTAAGCCGACATCGTTCCCAAAATGAGCACTCTGCATTTAGACCATGTTGTTTTTGTGTATGAACGCAACATGATGATGACGTTCTAACACATTATTCCCTCTACAGGGTTGGGTGGGTGGTATGGTTTTCCATCATGAAATGTTGTATTGACACAATTATATGCATTCCAAATTTCCTTCACTCCCCCTTCGTAGGTAGGTATTTCTTTCTAAGCAGTCATCCAGGGTCCTCTAGCTCTCAGTCCTGTCCCTTCCATCGAGGGTTCAGTCACAACTATCTCCCCTCTCCCAAAAATTTGATAAGAGAGATAATATATTGGGTCTTGAGAAAACCTTTAGTCGACCTACCTTTTGAGGCAATGAAAAAAATAAGTTATTATAAAATCCTTCTTGAAGCAATGATTCGAAAGAGTGAAGTCTCTAAATCCCTCTGCTCTATGGCACATTTTGGGCATCACCTAATAATACTAATATAAGATATGAGAGCTTCCACACCTTGCTCATAGCTCCAACTATGAAGACTGTGAGGAGAGGAAAAGAATGAACCAATGGGGGAAATGTCAAGCCCAAATGAGTGAGATAATAATTTTGTTACACATTAAAATTACTCAGCTGGATAAGTGTCGCATGTTCCTCTCAATTGTCGTAAGTGTCACATCTTCCTTACAACTTTCGCAAGTTTCGCAAGTTGGTCACAAGTGTCAAAAATGATGTTCGAACATACTGCCATGTCAAAGACACTAAGGAGACACTTAGAACATCTCATATGCTTGATTTGAAGAAGGAGAACTAGTTTACTGAAGTCAAATAACTCTTAACACCTGAAGAGAGCTCTGAAACAAAGGTTTTGAGGGGGAGCGCTCCCCTATATCATCCCTAGGAGCGTTGGTGCTCCCCTACAAGGATCAAGGGAGAATTATAACGCTCCCCTGCCCCCTCTGAAGGAGCCTACTCATCTTAAAGGTGCTGGCGCTCCCCTAAAGCTTACCAGGGAGTGCTACAATGCTCTGATGGCCCTTCTAAGGGAGAGCTGCCTAATCTGAGGCAGTAGTTGGCCCCTTGAGGAGAATAAGGGGAGGATATTTCGAGATTAGGAGGCAGTTGTATTCGAATTCTTGGTTTCATCAAGAGATCCCTGATCTAAGGAGGAAATTCCCAACTTGTTCTAAAGATAACTCAAGAGGTTAAGCTCCTCTTAACCTATATAAGCAGGCTCTATGATGGTGGAAAGGGGGGAGGAACGGCTAGTATGAAACCTATGATCTTGGAGGAAACACACAGTTAGCCAAAGGAGAGTGATTAGTGAAGCTACTGTTATCCAGGTTGTGGATCTTTCAGGCAAGGGTTAGACAAAGAGGACTTGACGAAGCTGTCACATTCGCATCTACGATTGTAAGTATTGCTATCGTTATTCTCATTAATATGACACGCTTTGCCTGTTTCTTTCTAGTTTGTGTCTAATGTCACATGAACTTATCATTAATTTATAGATTTATTTTCAAGCTAATATCAATAGAGTAGGAAGTGGTTGTATCTTGTTTGTCTGTAGAACTCAGCGAGGAGAAAAGGATTGGAGCACAACTCGGAGCGTGCAGGGACAAACGTCGATAAAAAGGGTACTTCTGTCATCCTTCCTTCTCATGTGTTAGTTTAGATAGATTTAAAAGGAAGTCAGTGTCCACGTTAATAATTTTATGTCTTAGAGTTAGGGTCAAGCTCTTTGAGGCAATCTACCTATCCACAGGGAGATTTTCCTACAACAGAAACTGGCGACTCCACTGGGGAGATAGCCTTAAATCGAAACTTCTTGTTTTGATTTCTCCTCATTGACCTTGTTCTACCCCTTGATTGTTTCAGGCCTGGTTCACTCCTCTTTTTATTGGTTTCATGAGCTGATTGGCTCGTTACTCCATCATACTCATCATAGTTGTCGAGTTTAAATTGCAATTTTTGGATTTTTTTGACATTTTTGGGAGTTTTTGAACCTGGTTCCCCTGTCCCAGTGTTAACAGAGTGCCAGTGCTCCCTCATAGCCTTACACAGAGTGCTATAACTCTCATTTCCTTTGGCAACAGAGAGACAACCTCTTTTTGTCCAAAAAACCTTCCAGAACTGCATTTTTCAGGGTTTACCTCTGTGTCTCTCTTGCTGAGTGACCTTGTGAGTCAATGTTCCTTCTCTTCTAGCCTTGGAATCTGTCTTTTGCTTGAAGAACAAAAATCTCACTATTTGGATTTTGTAGCCTTCTTCACTATTGACTTTGAATTTTCTATTGAGTGAAGTTTGAAACCCACGCATTGTTTTTCTCTCCTCATTAACTGAACAAAAACCCTGGTGAAGGTCATTAAAGGCCTACAGACCTCTTCATCTTGATTTTAGTCAATATCATTGTTCTTCAACTTTTTTTTTTTTGGGTGTGAAGTTTTTTTTCTCTTTGATTGTTTCTTTTCTTTCGCTTTTCGTTTTGATTGCAACGAAAGGGTGTATTGTTTGTATGATTTTTGCTTCTGTTAGTTTGATTTTCATTCACACAAGAAGATAATTAGCAAGACAACCGTTGTATTGAATTGATCATTATTCATATGCAAACAATAAAAGCATATTCATGATTGATTGTGCATGTTAGAAGGCATCTCAAAAGTTTTAGCATCACATCAGGATTTCATTGAGAAAAAGAATTGTTTGAGGAAACTCCTTGTTTGTGCTTGATTAGTGAAAAGAACTCTCTCTCTCTCCCTTAAATAGATGTTCATCGAAAAGAAATGAATGCTTATCATATTTGATGCATTTTTGGGACTGAGTCATAATTCCATTCGTTTCACTTCCATGCACCATTTTTGCGTAAAGAACATCCATAAAATCAATGCTAATTAAAAATTATTTAGAACTTTTTCTTTTCTAGGATCCTCCACCAACAGTAGATTAGGCTTAGTACTTTGGATTAGGCTATGAGCATAACTCTCCAAAGTTTCCAAAAAAAATAGTAGGATCCTGAGTTAGGGAGAGTCAAATCCAATCATCGTATAAGTCTGGTTGGGATCCCCCTCTAACACAGGGGTTACACACGAGGTCGCATTCGGGTGAGCTACGGGGACTAACCCTCCGTGGTTTAACTGATTGTGGTGGTCATATCGTATTATGGGGATCACTTCGAGGTAAATACAAAATTACTGCGTGGAAGCCTTTTAGTTGATTTTGGGCTCGATACCCTGCCGATACGTTCGGATCGGACTGTCGACTGTTCCCGCCCAAGGGATGACTACAAATTGGTAACCTTAGTGGCCATAATCTTTAGGGTCTTACACGAGGTGACAGTGAAGGGAATTCTCACTATACTTGGAGCAGACATTGGTCAAACTCACTCGGGCTCCTTGGAGGGTAAATCCACAATTACTGCGTGGAAGCTTGCACCAAGGCATAAGTCCGTTAAGCAGGTTGCCATTGTAACTGTTCCACCCTATCCCCACCCCTTCTAGACTTGATCACACGATGTTGGATTTCATCACCAACTAGTACGGTCATTGAGAGAAGGTCATGTTTGATTGGTTGTGATTCTTAGATTCTATTAGCGTATGTTGTTTCTTTTACTTAGTGGACCTTAGGTCGAGTCAGTGTTAATGGCATCGAACCTTGGGAGTACCAATTGTGGAACCCCTTCTTCTGGGGAACCTTATAACTTTCCTTCATTTGGAAACTTTGGTCCTCCATATGTTGCCACACTGAGTCTTCCAGGACTCACTATTGGATTACCAGTTTGGTTGTTCCCCACTTCGGTGATCCCGAATGCTCCCAATGTTTCAGTTGCACCTAATACTTTGGATTTCAATACACCACCCACACATCAACCTCATGTTGATTTTTCGCCTTCTTTGCCCATCAAGTCTCCTTCCATTTCTGCTTCTTCGCCTAATGAAAGCTCTAAAGCAAGTAGCCAGGTTGATCAGAAGAAGAAGAAACAGAAAGAGAAGAAGAAGAAGAGCCCGAAAAGGACCAAGGCCCCAACAACATCAGATGTTGGCTCTAAGAAACTAGTTACTGTTAATAGTACTGGGAGTGCTGAGAAGGTCAACAAGATTAAAATGAAGAATCCAAAACCCAAATTCCCTTGCAGTCTGTGTAAGGGTGATCACTTTCTGAGGGATTGCCCTCGTCTTACCTAGGTCTTAGAAATGTGGTCCTCTACATCATCAGCCTCTGTCAGTCATGTCGATGATACCCTATCAACTAGTGATGTTCAAGTTGGTAAGAAGAAGAAAACTGTCAAGTTCCCTTGCATGTTATGTAAAGGTAATCATTAATCTCACCTTTTTCCTCGCATGGAAAAGGATTATTCTCTTTTGGAAAAAATTCAACTTCCAAAAGGTTATCGTAGGATTTCCTCCAACCCATCATTGTTGATGGACTGGTCAATCCGGTTCCATCCCCGGTCAGTCCGGTTGATCAAGTGGTCAATCTCGTTTCCTTCTCGAGTAAACAAAACACCTCAGTAGATGATCCAATTCTGTCATCGATCAACCCCTCTCTTCATCAAAAGAGTTACACCAAAGTGGTCGATCTATTTCCATCCTTGGTCGACCCCACTCTCTCGTTAGAGAGTGACACCAAAGCGGTCGATCCGTTTCCACCCGTCGACCCCATTCTTCCTTTGGAGAAGGAAACTCAAGTGGTCGATTCGGTTCTGCCATCGATCAATCCCACTCCTCCTTTAAAGAATGTCAAAGTGACTGATCCAGTCCCTTCCTCAGTCAGTCCCACTCTTCCTCTAAAGAGTACCCAAGTGGTCTATCCAAGTCCAGCATTGGTCGATCCTATCCAATCATCGGTCGATCCTACCCTCCTTCTAGAGAGTAAACCCGATACTGACCATGTATTTATCGTTAATACAGACTCTACCATACCTGGGGGCATTCTTCCTCCTCCTATGGAACCCCCTCCAAGTAATGAAGCCATCCTTTTTGATTGGGGTGCGCTAACTAGACCTCGTCTTCCCTCTCACGTTCCTTTCCAGATTACAGTACAGGTTCATGGTCGGGACATTCCTCAAATGATAATAGATGAAGGTGAGTCTGTTAGTATTTTATATTTTGTTGCTTGGTACTCTTTGGGCTACCCGCAGTTTGCACCGGTTACACAGAATCTGTTATCTTTTAACAAAAGAACTAGTCAACCTTTAGGGATCCTTCCTCGGTTTCCTGTAACTTTGGGAGGGAAAATTGTTTTTATCGATGTCATGGTAGTCCGAGGCCCCTTGGATTTCTCTTTACTCCTTGGGCGAGATTATGTCTATGCTATGAAAGCTATTGTATCCACTCTTTTCCGTGTGATATCTTTCCCTCACAATGGAAGAATTGTGACTATTGATCAACTTTCATTCATCGGCCTCGACTGGGTTACCTCCCTAAGTGGTTCTTATATGCAGACAGTATCACCCCCGTCGCATGTCAATTATGTGGTGTTGTCTCCCATGACCTCAACTTCCAATGATTTGGATCCGGTAGTTGACATGGTGATCTCTTCGGTAGGGTTATTGGAGCAGGATCTCCTTACCCCTGTCATGACCCTCGACATGTGTTCCTTCCAGAGTGATTCTCTTCCATCCAGCGAAGATCTCTTGGAATCCATGACCGATTTTTGTCCCTTGACATGGTATCCTTCCAGAGCGTTATCCTCTTGGAAGCCATGATCAAGAAGAAACCACGAGCATAGTTTCTCTTCTATGTGGCAAGCTCATTAAAAAATGAAACAGAGGTTACGAGCATAGTTTCTCTTCTCTGTGGAAAGCTCGTTAAAAAATGAAACAAAGGTCTTGAGAATAGTTTTCTTCTCTGTATAAAGATCGTTAAAAAATGAAACAACAATCTGGGGATCGAACCCAGAACCCTGAGCATAGTTCTTTTCCTATGTCAAGCTCATTAAAAAATGAAACAATCACCTCTCCTTTCAAGTTGAGTCTTTTGCTAGATCTCATAGATGTCGAGTCGAGTCTTTCATTAGGTCTCATTTTTGAACCTTCATTTCATCCACCTGTATCCTTTTTCTCCATCCAGCACAGAAATTGGTGACAACCTCAAAGTCCGTGATGAATTGAATCTTGGGGGGCATGTCTCCAACCTTTGATGATCATTCTGGAGTCAAGCCACCAGCTTTCAAGATGGGGGCATACCGAGCTTAGTCTTTGTTCTTTCTCGTGCTCATAAATACATGAGAATGAAACCGGGTAAACTTTTATCTCTTTTTCGGACCCGTATAGATGCACGAACACACGAAAAAGGAACCCCCTTGTAGTCATCTTTAAACCCTTTTCAGACTCTCTAAATATGAAAATATTGTCGAGTGACCTTGCTTCCTTTCACACTTGTTAAAAGGTCAGAAAGGGCATCTTTCGAGCAATAGTTTACCCATTTTTCGGTCTCGTTAGACTACTGTACGAAAAAGGAACTGAGAGAGTTCTCTTTTAAGTGTTTTTCCAAACTCTATAATCCAAAAAAACCTTCGAGTTTTTTGTCTTTGGACTCGTTAAAGAACACATCGACAGACCCATATGGGACTGAACCCTTACTTCTTTCGGTTCGTTAAAAAAAGGAAGAGGAACTTACGGAAGGTGAGTTATATCGAGCATGTGTTATCCTCCTCGAGCTCATTAAATCAAAAATAGGTACTCGTCCATCTGGATGGGGGAAAAATTGAAGGGATCAAGCCAAGCATTCTCTTGACAACATCATCCGACACTTCTTAGAGTCACCCTTGAACACGGCACTTTGTCATTTGTATATATCATAATCCGTTGAACCTCTGCACTGAGCCAATCCTACGAGTTGCTTTCACTCCTTTGGGTCACCCGACGCAAGTCACTATACCCACTGCATAGTTTTGGTCCATGTCATGTTCTGCTATTGTGCCCCAGTGTTCAAGGGAAGTATCCGCCTCGAGAGTCAACCATCCCAAATATCTTGCCTCAAAACCTGTGTCAGTCCATGTCCATTTGATCTGCCAATTACATCTCCATGTCTGCTTCATGTCGTTGATGGGGGATACATCAAGGCCCTCCCTCAACGAGTCTATTCCTGTTGAATCCAACACATTATCCAGGAATTAGGCGTAGAAACTAGTTAGTAATTTGGGGCCTGCATGCCTCAATGGCAGGCCTCCTCACATTCGACAGTGGGTTTACATCATTGACCCCTGATCGAATGATTCCACGGATGTTCGACCTTAGCTCATCTATTCACATTCGCTGGAATGTACTAAGGTACCTTGGGAATCATTGACATTAATGATGATCTCCCTTTCACTTGTTAATGGTTTATACCATTGATCGATAATCAAGTGGTTTCTGCCATGTTCGACATCAACACATCTATTCGCATGGTCAGATTCGTGCCATATTGGGATTGGTAAGAAGACCCTGGGTTGAGCGATCACTTTGCTATATGATTTTCCTAGGATGTGAAGGAATTTCTATTGGACAAAGAACACATACACTATAGCATAGAAACACTTTGTATTGGTCGTGGCTATGTCTTGTCATCTCGTAGATCCACTGTGTATTATTCGTGGCTACGATCAGTCTGAGTCATCAGATTATAGATCCACATTGTATCTTCGGTGGCTATACCTTTTTATCAATACAATTATGGATCCGCAGTGTATTTTATGGCGGCCATATCCTGCTAAGTCTTGATCAC
>JZKD02S2224866.1:194549-216789 GCA_000966675.3 Picea glauca
TCCACATTGTATCTTCGGTGGCTATACCTTTTTATCAATACAATTATGGATCCGCAGTGTATTTTATGGCGGCCATATCCTGCTAAGTCTTGATCACCCAAGCATAGGTATGCCTTCCTTCGGTTTTGAATTATGTCATGATACTTGTTGGATGTTTGTGTCCAACTTCTATCAGGTTCTCTAAGTCTATACCCTTGCTTGGACGTCTACAAAGTATTTCAGTTATCAGTTGACATATTCTAACTTCATACTTTGGGGGGAAATATGTTACACATCAAAATTACTCAGCTGGATAAGTGTCGCATGTTCCTCTCAATTGTCGTAAGTGTCGCATCTTCCTTACAACTTTCGCAAGTGTCGCAAGTTGGTCACAAGTGTCGCAAATGATGTTCGAACATACTACCATGTCAAAGACACTAAGGAGACACTTAGAACATCTCATATTCTTGATTTGAAGAAGGAGAAATGGTTTACTGAAGTCAAATAACTCTTAACACCTGAAGAGAGCTATGAAACAAAGGTTTTGAGGGGGAGCTCTCCCCTATATTAGCCCTAGGAGCGCTGGCGCTCCCCTACAAGGCTCAAGGGAGCATTATAACGCTCCCCTACCCCCTCTGAAGGAGCGCTAATCATATTAAAGGCGTTGGCGCTCCCCTAAATCTTACCAGGGAGTGCTACAACGCTCTGATGCCCCTTCTAAGGGAGCGCTGCCTAATCTGAGGTAGTAGTTGGCCCATTGAGGAGAATAAGGGGAAGATCTTTCGAGATTAGAAGGCAGTTGTATTCGAATTCTTGGTTTCATCAAGAGATCCCTGATCTAAGGAGGAAATTCCCAACTTTTTCTAAAGATAACTCAAGAGGTTAAGCTCCTCTTAACCTATATAAGCAGGCTCTATGATGGTGGAAAGGGGGGAAGAACGACTAGTATGAAACCTATGATCTTGGAGGAAACACACAGTCAGCCAAAGGAGAGTGATCAGTGAAGCTGCTATTATCCAGGTTGTGGATCTTTCAGGCAAGGGTTAGATGAAGAGGACTTGACGAAGCTATCGCATTCGCATCTACGATTGTAAGTACTGCTATCGTTATTCTCATTAATATGACACGCTTGGCCTGTTTCTTTCTAGTTTGTGTCTAATGTCACATGAAATTATCATTAATTGATAGATCTATTTTCAAGCTAATATCAATAGAGTAGGAAGTGGTTGTATCTTGTTTGTCTGCAGAACTCAGTGAGAAGCAAAGGATTTGAGCGCAACTCGGAGCATGCAGGGACAAACATCGATAAAAATGGTACTTCTGTCATCCTTCCTTCTCATGTGTTAGTTTAGATATATTTGAAAGGAAGTCAGTGTCCACGTTAAGAATTTTCTGTCTTAGAGTTACGGTCAAGCTCTTTGAGGAAATCTACCTGTCCGCGGCGAGATTTTCCTACAACAAATTTCATTGTATGATTGATTGTTGGGCCCTATTCTATTATTGACTGCATTTCAAGCATCTGATTCCCCCTTTCCAAGAGGGGATTAACTCGTGTGTATATAAACAGATTAACAATTGTGGATAACATCACGATTATCCCTACATTCTTGTTTGGCACATGATGTTTCAATCTTGTTGATGACCGATGGTGTTAGTTGTTTGACATTCTCAAAAATTAAATTTAAAACATAAAAAAAATATACATAAACTCATTCTCTTTCGCCCACCCAATAGCATAATCAAACTAGAAAAAATAAAACACATTCTAATGCACAGAGGATCAATCTCAATTCACACACAAAAAATCCATATGGGTTTTGAAAGAGGAGGCCATTGAAATGAGATATCACTGCAAATGAAGACTATGAGCTACAAGAAGCCAAAAAAAAGCAGATATACCTACAAATGAAATGAATGTACGACAATCTACAAGAAGCCAAAAAAAGACGTGTTCAACCACCAAATGAGCAACATTACTTTTGTTGGAATAAACATCACTGACATTGATCACATGGGTGGATGATGGCTGGAAAGAGGGTTGTCTTATCCTAGAGAAAATCAATAAAATGATCCTCACCGTTGCAAACCCCGCGACAATGCGAATGTCGGTGAAATTAACTCCTACTTCTAGAGAAATTGACAGTTGGCATAAAATACATCGTTGAATTCAATGCTTTCCCCTTCTCTGCCAGATCATCCAGTCGCTCGGTCTTTTGAAATCTTTTTACTGGGCTTAGATTTTTGTGTAATATTGGTCTCAATTATTTACTTGTCACTATCTATTACTTTATAAGGTTAAATTAAGGATCATCATTTATGTTCCATTTGTTTATTTACTTGTCACTAAAGGTTAAATTAAGCATTATTATTCGTGTTTGTTTCAAAGTTAAATTAAATATTTGAAAGTTAAAATAAATTTATGATGATTTATTTTATTACAATTTTTTATAATTGTTTAATTTAAAAAAATATTATTATAATTATTTTTTTTTAAATTTTTTTCCACTTCACCCAAACCTTTTAATCACCAAGATGACAATTTTAAAATGATTTTTTTCATTATTTTTCAATTAGTGATTGCTTCCATTATTTTTGTTTGAAAGTGAATAATAGTTTAAAATGATCTTTTTCGTTATTTTTTTTCCAAGTAGTGATTGTTTCCATTATTTTCTCATGGTGTTAAATTCATAATAGATGGAAAGAGATGATAACTAAAATATGAACCATTAGTATTCACCATAACTAAGTACCATTTGTATTGAGTGGTGCATTATTAGTATTCACCATAGCTAAGCACCATTTGTATTGAGTGGTGCATTATTGGTATTGTGGAGGAAGATTTTGTTGGAAACATGCCAACGAATTTTCCCATGTGGTCAGATGCAAATGCACATCTACGTGCATGCAATCTACTTATGAACTTTTCGTGTAAATTTTCTATCTATTCATGATTAGTCTATGTAACTGAGTGATAGATGTTATATATATGATCATACCCATAGAGGTAGAGGACAATCTGAATGGGAGGACAATGTGAGGACAATGCGAGTGCAAGCGAGTACATTGTGTGAGGAGAGGATGGTTGTATGCTTGGAGTGGCTACTATAATTTGTTAATGTTTAAGCCATTATTATAGATGTTTTCATTTCATTAGATAACAATAGAATAATCGAAGATCACTGAGAAATACACAATCACAAGAGACACAACATTTATCCTGGGAAACCCTCTAGGGGAAGAAAACCCAACAAAACTTCATTAATATAGATAGCCAATACAATGCCAAGAGATCTCTATGCTAAAACAGAAAGTCCTCTTCAAGATATGCGCCACTCTGTCTCTCCTTTGCTAGTAACAGATCAAAACTTGTCTCTCAAACTGAGAAAGTGAGTTATTTTCAGGTGAGGTGCTAGCCTCCTTTATTTATACAAGTTTGGCATGTGTGAAGTGTCTCTTCACTGGCAGGGCCGACTTCTCCAACTGGGTGGGTAAACCCACCTTTATTATATTTCTGGGTCTCTTTATTAACTGTTGGGGCTGACTTCTTATTCTGCCTATTATAATTGTTTGTTGACCAATCCGCAAAAGGGGATTTGGTCCTATTACAATAACAGACATGATCAATCCACAATGGGGATTGATCCTATGAATAATATATCAATAATAATAAGAATACTCTTTTCAGTTACAATATTTCAACACTCCCCCTTAACAAGAAGGGTATTCTTCAACACCATCATGCGAGAGAAAGAGGACAACATCATCAACAACATCAAATGGGAGGACAACATCATCAATATCATCTTTGTTGGAGTATCTATAAATCATCATAATTTTTCTTCATCAACAACATCATCATTCTCAAAGAAATTCCATCATCATATGCATCAATATGTATAACTATTAAAACTGATACAACATCATCATCACAGCACAAGGTTGTCTCATCATAAAAGAAGACTGGCTTTACATCAAAATTGTCAAGCTGGAAGCACAGTGCTTGTCTCATCTTATCGTCTTGCTTTACGTCACAACACTCAAGATGGAAGCAAGATACTCTTCCTGCTTTACATCACAACCATCAGGTTGGAAGCAGGATACTAGACTAGCTTTACATCACAACTATCCAGCTGGAAGCTCAGTGCTAGTCTCATCACATCATCTTGCTTTATGTCATACAACTCGGTCAAAAGCAAGGAACATCTCATCTTGCTTTACGTCTGACATTGGGTCAGAACCAAGGAGCATCTCATCTTGCTTTACATATGACAACTCGGTCTGAAGAAAGGAACATCTCACCTTGCTTTATGTCTGACAACTTAGTCGAAAGCAAGGAACATCTCATCTTGCTTTACATCTGACAACTCGGTCTGAAGCAAGGAACATCTCATATTTCTTTACGTCTGACACTAGGTCAGAAGCAAGGAACATCTCATCTTTCTTTACGTCTGACACTAGGTCAGAAGAAAGGAACATCTCATCTTTCTTTACGCCTGACAACTCGGTTAGAAGCAAGGAACGTCTCATCTTGCTTTACGTCTGACACTGGGTCAAAAGCAAGGAACATCTCATCTTGCTTTATGTCTAACAACTCAGTCAGAAGTAAGGAACATCTCATATTGCTTTACGTCTGACAACTAGATCAGAAGCAAGGAACATCATCACATATTGCTTTACATATGATAGCTAGTTCAAAAGCAAGGAACATCATCACATATTGCTTTACTTCTGACAGCTAGGTTAGAAGCAAGGAACATCATCACATTTTTCTTTACATCTAACTACTAGGTCAGAAGCAAGGAACATCATCACATCTTTCTTTACGTCTGACAGTTAGGTCAGAAGCAAGGAACATCATCACATCTTGCTTTACATCTGACAGCTTGGTCAGAAGCAAGGAACATCACATCTACTCCCCCTTTCGAGGAAGGTCCTTTTGGACTATGCCAATCTTATCTCTAAAGTACTCAAACTTTACACGAGATAGAGGCTTGGTCAACACATCAGCAACCTATTCATCCATACTAATGTATTGGAGCTTCAAGGCTCCTCTCTGTACCATGTCGTAGATGTAATGATTGCGTATCTCTATGTGCTTTGACCTGTCATGGAATACAAGATTCTCTGTCATCTTTATGCAGCTCTGGTTGTCACATAGGATCATGGTTTCTCTCATTTCCAAATCAAATAGGCTAGTCAACAACTTTCAAATCCATATAGCTTCACAGCTAGTAGAACATGCAACAATGTATTCTACTTCCGTCGTGCTGAGAGAAATAATAGATTGCTTCCTACTTTGCCACAAGATCATAGCTGATCCCAAACTAAAACAACATCCTGAAGTGCTTTTCCTATCAAAAACACTTCCTGCCCAATTTGCATCAGTATATCCACTCAATGTGAAATCATGATCTCCATCATAGCTGAGACCATAATCTATCATACCTTTGAGGTACCTCATCACGTGTTTTGCAGCCACTAAGTGAACACGTCTAGGTTCTAGAAGAAACTGACTCAAGGTGTTCATGGAAAAACAAATGTCTGGTCTGATGTTCGTCAGGTACATTAGTGATCCAATAATCTATCTATAGAGTGTGACATCAATCAATTCTGACGACGTATCGACCAACTGCTTCAACTTCGCTTCCATGGGTGTATTCATGGGTGTGCATTCCAGCATATCGAATATCTTTTAGATTTCGACCATGTACTTCCCTTGGTTAAGGAATACCCTCTTAGGACTCTGCCATACCTCAAGACCTAAGAAGTAATGCATTAGTCCGAGGTCTTTCATTTCAAATTTCGAGGCAAGTCTCTTTTTACATTCAGTAATGAGATTTTCTTCTCCAGTTAAGAATAAGTCATCCACATATAGAAGTAAGATTACTAGCTCATTATCCATAATTTTGAAGTAGATATTTGAGTCTTCTTTACTCTTGGTAAAGCTTATTCTCATCAAGAAACTGTCTATATGGCCATACCAAGCTCTAAGAGCTTGCTTCAATCCGTATAAGGCTTCTTCAATCTATAGACATGAGATTTTCTTTCTTCAACCTCAAATCCTTGAAGTTTCTCTATATACACCTCCTCTTCGATGAAACCATTTAGGAAAGTTGTCTTCACGTCCATCTGGTGCAACTTCCACTTCATCTTAGCTACAAGAGCTATGATGGTCCTGATTGAAGTGTATCTGATCACAGGAAAGAATGTCTCTTCATAGTCAATGCCTTCCTTCTGGGAAAAGACACAAGTGACAAATATTGCTTTATACTTCTCAATACTTCCATCAACAACATGTTTTATTTTGAAGATCCATTTGGAGGATAACACAAATTTATCCTTTGGTCTGGGAACTATTTCCCATAGTTCATTCTTCATTATGGATTCGTATTCCTTTGTCATGGCATCTGCCCATTCTTTTCTCTGGATGGATTCTTCAAAGTAGGTATGATCCTCTTCTAGGAGGTCACACATCAAAGCTGTATAACTCGAGAATGGATTTGATCTTTTCACCTGTCTCGTGGTTCCTTGGGGAACACTGCACTTCTCTCCATCTTGAATAATCTCTCTAGCCTAGGATGGCTTTGTTTTATGGAGGATTGTCATCTGAGGAGGTTCTTTTACTTCTACTATTTCATGGTCTTCTAGAAGTTCCTCATCAGGGGAAGTTACGGCTTTCCTCTCTAGTTCTGCAGCTCTGGGAACCTCCCTCATTGCAGTATGGGGGATTACAAGTTCCTCTTCACATACCTCTTAAAGCTGGCATATTTTAGATTTCTTGAGCATTGCATCTTCATCAAAGGTCACATCCCTGCTGATCTCAATGTGATGTTGACCTGGTATATAGATTCTAAAGGCCTTGTATACCTCAAAGTATCCCACAAATATTCCCTTCTTTCCTGAAGGGTCCAACATGTTTCTCTTTTATTTAGGTATATGAATAAACACTAGACAACCAAATATTTTAAGATGGCTTACCTCTGGCTTCTTTCCGGTGAACATCTCTTCCGATGTCTTGAGCCCAAGTGCACTATGGGATAATTGGTTCTGCACATAAACAACTTCCATCGTTGCTTCTGCCCATAAGCACATAGGAAGATCTTGATCATGGATCATAGTCTTCACAGCTTCCAGTATTGTTTTGTTCTTCCATTCAACTACACCATTTTGTTGGGGATTATAGGGAGTAGTGAGTTCCCTCTTGATTCCAACAGCTTTGCATAAGTTCACAAACTCTTTTGAGGTGTATTCTCCTCCATTATCTGACTTGAGAATCTTGATCTTTCTTTCAGAAAGGTTCTCTATCAAGGATTTGAATTCCTTGAACTTGTTGAACACTTCATCTTTAGTCTTCAAGAAATGTATCCAGGTTTTACAAGAGTAATCATCAATGAATGATACATAATATACATACCCGCTAATGGAGGATGATGGCATTGGGCCACACACATCTAAATGAATGAGATCTAGGACTCCTTCTGTCTTGTTGTCCCTCTTCAGAGAAGGGTTCTTGATATCCTTCCCTTGTGCACATCCATTGCATATGCCTTTATGATCACCTTTAAGTTCTGGTAAACATGTGACCGCCTTGCATATGTATGGTAGCGCATTGTAGTTGATGTGGGATAATCTTCTATGCCAAAGCTCACATAATTTTTCAATAGCATGGGTCATAGCAGCCTTTGAATGACCCTTTAATTGATACAAGCCATTTTCTTCATTGTCAATGACGATTGCTTGATTTAAGGTTTCTCCTCTAGCCCACATAAGAACTTCTCCATATATAAAGGAAACTCGCCTTTCTTCTCTAAATTTGAAATGGAGAGTAGGTTCTTCTTCAATCCTGGTACATATAGTACGTCCTTCATTTTTAGTGAATTCCCTTAATTCAGTTTATGGTTTGATTCTCCCACTCCCTTGATGGGATACTGATAATCATCACCGAGTGTCACTTTCTGAGAGAACTTCTTCTCTGAGATACAAGAGATAATATTTCTTTGTCCCATCATGTGCTTGGATGCACCACTATCAATGATCCAAGAGTCCTCTCCAGGTGTTATAGATCCTAAGAGGGTTGAAATCAACACATGGTCTTTGATCTCTTATCTCATAATCTTTGAGGGTGGATCTTCGTTTTTGGCTACATGGGCTTGAAGCTTCTTTTGTTTTCTCTTGTATTCTTCTCATCTGGCTGGACAAAACTTCACAATGTGTCCCATCTTATCACAATGATAGCATTGTACAAATGAGTAGTCTCTTTCCTTTCATTGTCCTTTCTTCTGAAATCTCCTTGGATGTGATTCTTTATGATTGAATTTATTTGATTGTTGAGGCTCTTTATGAGTCTCCTTTTGGAAGTAGGGTTTCTTCCTTCCTCCTTTGGTGTGAGTAGTTAGGGCTTGATCATCATCCCTTGCTAGTAACGCTTCCTGATTTGTTACTCTTGTTTCTTCTTGGATGTATTCTTCCCATAGGCCGTTGAACTTCAGTTTCTCCTTTCTATCACATATCGTCCGGATGAAGGCATCCCAAGGTCTTGTGAGACCATTTAGTGCCATCATTATAAGTTTGTCTTCATCTATGGTATCTCCAATAACTTCTAGTTTCTCTTTGAATTCTGAGATTCTGGAGAAATATTCATGAATCATTTCTCCTTTCTGCATCCTTGTATTCTTCAGTTGGGTTATGAGATTCATCTTCTAGTTTATGTTCTTTCCTTCATATAGTTTGGTCAAGGCATCAAACATTTATTTCAGGGTCTTCTTATATGACAAATAAGGGATCATATGGTCTTTGATTGAATCTGTAATGATTCTTTTGGCCCTTATTGTGTCCTTTTGATGTTTAGCCTTTTCTGCAGCATCTTTGGGTTTTGTTAATTCTTCCTTGATGAATCTTGCTAGGTCATTCTCTTCAAGAATGAGGCCAATCCTATACTTCTGGGTAGGAAAGTTTTCCACTCTTTCTAACTTGTCAACAAGCTTAATGCTTGTAGACATCTTTACCTGGAGCTAGGAAAGTAACCAAAAAATGAAAGTGCTCAAAATGAAAATTTGAACTTACCAGAAGATGTGCTTGGCTGAGGCAAGCTTCCTGGTGTGTTTAGATATAATAAAATCCAACTTTTTCCCCTTCAAAGCCAACCTGTAGATTTCTGGACTGCTGCTTCTGGTACCTCTGGTACTCTAGTACTTTTGGTACTTCTGCTACTGGTTTTCTGGTACTTTCTGGTACTTTGTGAAACTAGGGTTTCACTTTCCGGGAGATCCAGCCAGTCAAAAGGTGTGCTAATGATGCCAAATTGATCCTTAGGGGAGGGCACAACTTTCCATATAGTTTTAGGGCTGAAAAGATTCACTTTTGAGAAAACCTAATTTGCAGGTACTACAACAATGACGTTTTTCCTCTTGTGAAATATGCTTCCTTCAGCTTGGCTCTGATACCATGTTAATGTTTAAGCCATTATTATAGATGTTTGAATTTCATTAGAAGACAATAGCATGATCCAATATTACTGAGAAATACACAATCACAACAGACACAACATTTATCCTGGGAAACCCTCTAGGGGAAGAAAACCCATCAAAACTTCCTTAATATAGATAGCCAATACAATGCCAAGAGATATCTATGCTAAAACATAAATTCCTCTCCAAGATATGCGCCACTCTCTCTCTCCTTTGCCGATAACAGATCAGAACTTGTCTCTCAAATTGAGCAAGTGAGTTGTTTTCAAGTGAGGTGCTAGCCTCCTTTATTTATACAAATCTTGCACGTGTGAAGTGTCTCTTCACTAGCAGGGCCGACCTCTTATTCTGCTTATTATAATTGTCTATTGACCAATTCGCAAAAGTGGATTTGGTCCTATTACAATAACCGACATGATAAATCCACAATAGGGATTGATCATATGAATAATATATCAATAATAATAAGAATACTCTTTGCAGTTACAATATTTCAACATAATTCTCCCTTGAATAGAAGAAGACCGATAATCATTGCCCGTGTTTTTTTTCCGATTTGGGTTTCCACATAAATCATTGCATCAATTATGTGTTTGCAATTATTGGTTTAATGCGTGTTTAATCTTGATTTATTATGCTATAGTTTTATTCTATGTTTTTCTTCCGCTTCCCAACAAGTGGTATCAGAGCTTAGGCGAATTAAATAGGTGTCGCAGGTGAGCCAAGGAAAATTTCATGCAGGACTCCGGAGAGAGAAAGAGACATGATTGTGTGTTTCAAGTCATCAATTATCCCTAGACAGTATTAGAGGCACGTCGATTCTCTCACACTTAAGAAATACCAATTTTCAGGAAATCGATGCACACAGTTTCTGTACCATAGAGCGTCGACACATTGACACTCCCCCATCCACACTTAAGGAGCACTGATAGTTCAAACTAGCACTCCCCCATCCATAGTAATGGAGCATTGATTTCCAAGATAGAGCTCCCCTTACACCCATTAAGGAGTGTCGATCATAAAAAATCAAAGTTTTCATGGTATTCGTATGGATGGTATAAACTAAAGTTTTTTTAAGGTTTTTATTTTATTAAAAAAGGATATGGTCATGAGACTTAAGACATGCTTATGGGTTTTATAATATAAAAAGGTGGAGGTCTATTTTAATGTGAGATATAATATAATAAAGGGTGAGGTGGATACCTTTGGTTAAGAAGTGGATTTTTTAAAGGTTTTCTAAATATATTATATGCATTTTTTGGATTAAACCTTTTATTCCAACTTGTTTCTTCATTATAAGATCCTGGTTTATTAGAAGCTGTGATTTTGTTTTGGGCGGTGTGTGCTAGTGGTGAAAGTGCATAGTTCTAAGTTTGAGTTGGATAAATTCAATAGTGAGAATAGATTTGTGCTATGGAAACTCAAGATGAAGGATCTACTTGTGCAACAAGGAATGCAACAGGCATTGGCTGGAAAGACAAAGAAACCAACAAGCATGACATGCGAGGCTTGGGAAGACCTGGATGCAAGAGCTCTCAGTACTATTCGTTTGTTTCTGGAATATGAGGTGTTATTTAACATCGTCAAAGAGGAGGCAACAACAGGTTTTGTGGACCAAACTAGAGAGTCTGTATATGACATAAAACTTGTCAAACAAAATATTCTTGAAGAGGTAGTTGTACAACTTGTAGATGAAAGAAGGTACAAAAATTGTTGATCACTTAAATGTTTTCAATACTCTTTTTTGTCAATTAATTGCTATAGAAGTAAAGTTCAAATATGAAGACAAGGAAGTTACTCTATCGTGTTCGTTGCTTGAGTCTTGGGATCATCTGGTCACAACTGTGTGGTTTAGCACAACATATACCATTGATTATGAAACTGTTGTGGGAGTTTTGTTATGTGAGGAAATGAGGAGAAGATCTAGTAAGGAAACCTCAAAAGAAAAAGAAATGTGGTAAGAGGTCGATCTACATAAGGAGGGAAAGATCAGAAAGGTATTGTTGGCCCTTGACCAAGTTTTGAAGTTACTTGGTCATATTTGACCATTTTTGGGACTTCGACAGTTTGTTGAAGATGGAGCACCAAACAATGCAGAGATCAAGGGATCTCGACCCACTTTCGGGTCACTTTTTGAGTTTTGGGACAATGTAATGGGAAAGGGATGTTGACTCATGGGTTTACCAACGTTTAGGCCCACTTTTGTAATGTATAAATAAACATCTAGGCATCTAGTAGAGGGGGGGGGGTTATCTATGTGATGTAAGCTACATGATAATAGTCTATGTAAGTGCTATGTGCATGACTGCAGAAGGTTTACAGAGCTAAGTGAAAGTTGTTGTAGAAGTTATAGAAGGATTTGTGCTATAAGAACAAGGAAGAAGGATCTAGCGAGCTGCACAGTTCTTCTATCCTATGCGAGGAAGGGTTTTTGGTAGTTTTGTGCATGTAATTGATTGGAGATGCTAATAAAGAATAAGAGTTGGTGGGCGTATCCCTAGGGTGGGGGTGAACAACATAAATATGTGTGTTATTCTATGTACTTTGACTTGATGTGTTTATATCTACTTTGGCTAAGTGCTTTGATATATTCAAATAGGTTTATTTATGCTTTATGCTTCAATAGATGTATATGAATAGTGGATCTGATATGTATGAATATGCTTAGTGTTGATCTACTATATATGACTTATTTTACTATTGCTAAGTGCTAAATTACCTTATATCTAAGTGAATTTTGTGATGCTTTGTGCTATCTGAAAAGTATAATAAGGGTTGAATATTGATGAATAATCGATGATAAGTGTTTTTTAAGTAATATAATCATAGACCTATCTACCATCTAAGGTTGCAGACACCTGAGCCTTGCAACCACCCCTGCCTCTACCTCGGGTGAGACAACATTTGCTTCGCAGGTGTTGCCGAAAGGGCCAATAGTTAGGGTTTTGTTGGTGTGATGTTGTAGCGTTGAACCCTGGGTTTGCCCCTGTGCCAACAAATGGTTCTATTGTCGGGACCTGAAATTGTGATTGCTAGGAATGAAGGAAGAAGAAGCTTTGTGCAAAGATTCATCCTAAAACTGTGGAATCTTTGTGCATGGATTTGTGCCCTAGTGCACAGTAATCCACTTGATTTGAAAAGCGTTGTGCTAAAGAAGGAAGGACATATCTGAAGAAAAGAAGTGAGATATAAACACTTTGTGCTCTAAGAAAGGTAAAATTGGAAGTTTCTAAAGAAAAGAGGTAAGATATGTAATCTATGTGCTCTGATAAAGGTAAGAATAGTCAAAAGTTTTTAGATCTGGAAGCTTTGTGCTCGACAAAAGTAAAATAAGTGACATTTTTTTGTTTCTAGAGTATTGATCTAGGTATGTTTGATATATTTTGTCCTAGCTTGAAAATTAGGGCTATGATAGATGAAATAAATCTTGATATGAATAGATCTGCTAAGTACAGTGATATATATGTTATACCTATGCATAGAAAGAATGTTTGGACTAACAAATTGATGCAGGATCCTAGAAAGATGTTTTTGCAGGCTAGTTACCATGATCCTAGTGCGCAGTATAGAAAAGGTTGGGGATCATTTAAAAGGAAGAGAGGATTAACCCTATGTTACAGTTGCAGAAGACCAGGACATCTTGCTAAGGAATGCCCTGGTGGAAGATCTAGTTGTCTTTGTTGCTAAGCTTTGGACCATGAAGTATTGGATTTCCCTAGAATGATTGCTAATCTTGAAAGAATGAATCTGAATGAAGAAAACCCTAAAGAAGCTCTAGAAATAGATGAATTCCAGAAAGAATATGAGAAGGTATTACTACAGATGAAAGACACCTTGAACAACCACCGACATTTTAGGTTATCAGAGATATTTAAAGAAAAAGAATGCATCGAAGTAAGAATAGGGGACTTCGACATTAACTGTGTTCTTGATGAACAAACACCAGTAAAAATTATGCCAGAGAGAACTTGGGAAGCTATAGGAATTCCTACTATGATCCCTTCATTAAGAGGAATAGGGCTACTCAGAGGAAAATTGGTGAACTTATGTGGAAGGCTCACTCAAATATCTATGAATTCTAATGGGACTTTGACAAAGAAATATTTTGAGATTATCAAGTTTATTGAGGACAACGCCCCGTTTACTATGTTACTTGGAAAACCTTGGATTGAGAGAGATCAAGCCAGAAAGAAGGAAAAAGAAAATGTTTTAGAACAACAGAGACAAGAGTTAACAGATTTCATGACCAGAAGGATCATGCATATTGAAGAATAAGAGAACAAATCAAAGCTAGTTTCCACCCGGAGCCCATATGTCAAAGTTGCAAGAGCACTAGAGGAATCACAAAAGATTGCAGTATCTTTCTAAAATATAGAAGAAGTGTTACCCCTAAGTCTTAGGAGAGAATCTCAGCAGCATGAAGTGACTATGTCCAAGGAAAATAAGAATCAAAAAGGGAAAAGAATCACCAAGATGAAGCTCACTGGAAAGAAGGATAGGAAGCTAAGTAAAAAGAGAGCTAAGATCGATAGGCTACAAAATATTCCAGAGGGAACCTCGCAGAATGGAAAACTTGTAGAAATTGAACTTCGTCGAGATATCATACTAGCGACATAGGCCACTTTGCCAAGGCAAAGCAATATAGCCGTTGGAAGCCGATATAACCATTCGAATGCCACTCTGAATGGGTCGAAATGCATTGATGGTTCACCACTAGACCGTCAGACCATGCCATAATGGATAGAACATGAGTTAATGACGCCTCATACCCATTACAAGAAGACCGTTGCTAAGTTTCTTACTTAGTCCGCCATGCCACACACCAAGAATATTTTTTGCTAACTAAGAATTTGAGCCCACAGCCTGAGATTATTTTTCACTTTGATCATTGCCTTGTTCCGGTATTTGTAGTCTCTAAATTCAGCTCACACCCGATCTAATTGACCCTGAGCTTGTATTTCGTACGAGCTCAGTGTCGCAGAGAAAGTAGTCGAAGAAGTTTTGATTGATTTAATGACTGACAGAGGCATGTCGAAAAGAAGGATGTTTGCAGGTGTGCAAGCATCATCAACAGGAGGAGTCCAAGCTTCTCCCTCAACTGCTCGCGAAGTAGGAACTTCCATAACCACGACAGAGACAAGAACAAAGCACAGAGATGACATTGTGAATGCCAAGCTTATTATGCGCATTCTACCGGCCTACCTACCACCTCTCAGCAGCGCCATCAACTATGACAATGTCGCTCAAGACTTCGAGTATACATTGATCACCGCGTACCTTCTGAAAGGGGTGCATGTAGTTCGTGCTGACCAAGATAAGCTTGCAACATTGAAGTTTAGCAACTTCAAACTTGGCGACCGGAGGTATTGTAGCATGCTCGCCCCGCACAAGTATCTAACTGGGACTAAAGGAAAGAATTCCAAGATCATCCCGTAGTCATGGACCCAAAACCTCGCGCAGTCCATGCTACTAAACATGATGAAGATTCTGCAGTTCATACGACATTAGGAGGTGAATGCATAAATTTACTACTGTCATTCTATCATGGAGAAAACCTATGGCTGAACTGAAGCATCATTGTAGATCCGACCTTGATCAATCAGATCACAGGGCTTAGCATGAAATGTCCTGACCCATAGGAGTTCTACCTTGGAAAGAACTCAAACCGAGCATTAGTGCAGGGAATTAAAGAAACTTATGGTGATGTTGAGAAGGGCACATGAGGCTACAAGGTAGACTCTATCCAGAGTGGAACAATGCATCTTTCCTGTCAGTTGATCACAGGCAAGCTAGTTTGCAAGAATAGACCAACTCAAGTAACTAGATTTGTGGTCGACCTCGCAGGGAAGTACGCAAAGGGAATACAGATGAACTGGGCACAATACCTTGTCAATCAAATAAAGCTTGATTGAAGAGAAGCACAATACCGAGGGTATGAGTTCCACTTTAGTTGGCTTCTCATATTGATCACTTTCATTGCCTGGGAGCTACCAAAAGGTGCCACTTTTTGGGATATCGAACCCTTTGAACCACTGGCCATGAAGTTTTGTATGCTGTGGTATTCCAACAACATGAACAAGAAGTGGCAGTCCAATTCCATCTTCCACACCTATTACAACCAGTTAAAGATTGCAGTCCAGTCTACACCATGCATCACCACAAACACACTTCACAGGTTTAGAGCCTTAATGAAATTCAGCGTGGACCACCTCTTCACCTATAGTATAGCGTGCACTGAGGAGCATAAATAACAACTCCAGTCATATTACAAGTTGACAGAAGATGAATTAGAGGAGATTACCAAGGAATGGTTGGTGGACCTCCTTGTTCCAGGGGACCTCGCAGAGATGTCCGACGTGGATAGTCTTGAAACCATGAAGGAAAAACCTGGACCAAGCAAGACGAAGAAAGATGACGAAGTACATGATGTCCATAGCACATCGGTGAAGACCAATTCGATCTCACTTGAGAAGGGAGATTATGGTGGAGAGCTAGGTGGCACATAAGTCGAGAAAAATAAAGGTGAAGTTACTCCACCTAGAGAGGAGGAGGATCCATCCAAGAAAAGGAAGGTTACCCCACCGAAGCCTTCATCTCGAGAAGAAATATAAATCCACTAGGACTACGTTTAAGACTAATTTCACCTCAGATGAATTTGACTTCTTAATCACTCCATTGAATAACGCTTCAATGAAGATCGTTGAAAAGAAATAAGTGAACCAGGAGGAGGTATTCAACCAAATCAAGGGTGAACTTCAAGAGGTGCAGTAGGCACTACAATCCATCCACGCAGTTTATATTGCACCCTCGACAAGTGGAACAAAAGAACCAGGAGATGAGCCAACCCAATTGCACCAGATCGCCGATAAAGTTGAAGCTCGCCTTTGAAAAGCTTAGGAAGAGACAACGCAAGCCACCAAAGATTTGACATAGGCATAGTAAGATTTGTTAGAACAACATAGTAATGCAGAATGGGAAAAACTAGATCTTCAAGCAAAGTGGGAGGAAGAGAAAGAAACGCTACTGCAAGACAAGGAATAGTTGCTCACAGAGAAACTCAAAGTATAGGAATGGGTTCACATATCACTTCTCTCTATGATAGTCATTGAAGTCTAGACATAAGAACAAGTCCCACAACAGGTGGTACAACTAGAAGGAGTGATCCAACAGCTTCAGCAGTGCATCGAAGACCTAGTACTTCACACTGTGCCCGAGACCCCTCAAGAAATAAGAGATCTAAGAGAGGCAACTTTCTGCAATGCAGTTGACTAATTAAAATCGTTTCCTTTGGAATACAAGTAATTGAGCTCCAGGAGTGCTCAGACGTATGAAAACCTCATGAAAAAACTACAGTTATAGGCGTTAGAGTCGTAGCTCCAACACGTAAAGCAACAGGTAGACACATTACAAGCACAGCTGAAGGCCTTGTCACCAGTTGAGAAAATGAAGAGGTTTCCAGAGAAACGCATGGCCCAACAGCAGGTACACAGGATTCAAAGTAAAGTAATGGAAGTCTCTAAATGACTTAAACCAGTGCAAGAAAAGGCATGCCAAATGTTCATCGAAGTTGAAAACTAAGGAGTAGAACTTGAACAGGTTGTGAGTACAACAAAAAAACATCTAGAGGGACCAGTCAGTGATGCACTCATCTAGGATTTCACTGAACAAGAGGTCATTTCACTGCAGCAGGTCGAAGTAGCTGGAGCCAAACTCGAGGCGTTCGAAGAAACATTTCTCAGACCAGAGTGACTCAGGATGAGTCACAAATGAGTGTTGGGGGCCTATTGGCCATTGACCAAGTTTTGAAGTTACTTGGTCATATTTGACCATTTTTGGGACTTCGACAGCCTGTCGAAGATGGATCGCTACACGAAGCAAAGATCAAGGGATCTCAGCCCACTTTCGGGTCCCTTTTTGAGTTTTGGGACAATGTAATGGGAAAGGGATGTCAACAGGTGGGTTTACCCATGTTTAGGCCCACTTTTGTAATCTATAAATAAACATCTAGGCATCTAGTAGACCTGGAACTTCACACTATGCCTGAGACCCCTCAAGAAATAAAAGATCTAAGAGAGGCAACTTTCTGCAATGCAGTTGACTGATTAAAATCATTTTCTTTGGAATACAAGAAATTGAGCTCTAGGAGCGCTCAGACGTATGAAAACCTCACAAAAAAACTAGAGTTACAGGCATTAGAGTGGCAGCTCCAACACGTAAAGCAGCAGGAAGACATATTACAAGCACAATTGAAGGCCTTGTCACCAGTCGAGAAAATGAAGAGGTTTCCAGAGAAACGCATGGCCCAATAGCAGGTACACAACCTTTAGAGTAAAGTAATGGAAGTATCTCAATGACTTAAACCAGTGCAAGAAAAGGAATGCCAAATGTTCACCGAAGTTGAAAAATAAGGATTAGAACTTGAACAGGTTGTGAGTACAGCAAAAGAACGTCTAGAGGGACCAGTCAATGATGCACTCATCCAGGAGTTCACTTAACAAGAGGTAATTTCACTGCAGCAGTTTGAAGCAGCTGGAGCCAAACTCGAGGCATTCGAAGCAAAATTTCTTAGACCAGAGTGACTCGAGATGAGTCACAAATGAGTGTTGGGGGCCTATTGGCCCTTGACCAAGTTTTGAAGTTACTTGTTCATATTTGACCATTTTTGGGACTTTGACAGCCTATCGAAGATGGATTGCTACACGAAGCAAAGATCAAGGGATCTCAGCCCACTTTCGGGTCCCTTTTTGAGTTTTGGGACAATGTAATGGGAAAGGGATGTCGACAGGTGGGTTTACCCATGTTTAGGCCCACTTTTGTAATGTATAAATAAACATCTAGGCATCTAGTAGAGGGGGAATGTTTTATCTGTGTGATGTAATCTACGTGTTAAATGTCTATGAAAGTTCTATGTGCATGACTGTAGAAGGTTTACAGAGGTAAGTGCAAGTTTTTGTAGAAGTTATAGAAGGCTTTGTGATGTAAGCGCAAGGAAGAAGGATCTAGTGAGCTGCGCAGATCTTCTGTCCTATGCGAGGAAGGGTTTTTGGTGGCTTTGTGCATGTAATCAATTGGATATGCTAATAAAGAATAAGAGTTCGTGGATGTAGCCCCAGGGTGGGGGTGAGCCACACAAATCTGTGTTATGCTCTATACTTTGACTTGATGTGTTTATCTCTGCTTTGGCTAAGTGCTTTGATATATTCAGATAGGTCTATTTATGCTTTGTGCTTCACTAGATGTATATGAATAGTAGATCTGATATGTACAAAGATGCTTAGTGCCAATCTACTATATATGACCTTTTTTACTATTGCTAAGTGCTAAATTTACTTAGATCTAAGTGAATACTACGATGCTCTGTGTTATCTGCAAAGTATAACAAGGGTTGAATATTGATGAATAATCGATGATAAGTGTTCTGTAAGAAACATTATCATAGATCTGTGTCCCAGCTAAGGTTGCAGACACCTGAGTCTTGCAACCACCCCTGCCTCTACCTCGGGTGAGACAACTTCTACTTCCTAAGTGTTGCCGAAAGGGTTGATAGTTAGGGTTTTTTTGTTGTGTTGTTATAGCATTGAACCCTGGGTCTGCCCCTGTGCTAACAAGTACAACCAGGTCTAAGTCAAAAGACAGTAAGGTTAAGGAAAAATGTTGGTTTTGTGGAAGATCTGGGCATCTCAAGAAGGATTGTTGGAAATGACAACAAGCATCCAAAGAGTATTCCACAATAGAAGCAAATTCAACTACAGGTATGGTTGATGAAGTTTTGTTCACATAGAAGGTTCAGGGCGATGATGATTGAGTCACCATGAAATAATAAAAAATAAATTATTTACTTTGCAGTTGTAGAAATTATTGATTGCATGTAAATGAGAATATGTCTATAAGACCTAGATAGGCATGCATACCCATGATTTATCAGATAACCTATATAAAGTATAGACATAGATTTAGGTAGATTGAATATTTGGGGGGCATGTATGTTGGGTTAACCTTGACTCGGTGAAAGAGTTAATGAGTTAAATCTGTTTTTAGGTCAAAGCATGTGGTTTTTCGGTTCCATGTTTTTTGGGTATCCCGTGGTATTGTGTTCATGAATTGCATGTAATGAAGTCTATAAAAGGCTTGGCGAACGCCATTGTAAATGGGCGTGGAGGTAAGCGATGAAGGCTTACTTGGCCGGTTTGGTTGGATTTGGTCAAAGTTGTTTGAATGCAAAGTTTGAGGTGGAGCAATGTTTGATGAATCTCCTTTTATAAGGGGATGTATATGGAACAACCAGAACAATTAGTTCAAAATCGTAACAAAAGATTTGTTTTCAAACTCAAAAATCATTGTATGGCTTGAAGCATGTTAGGCAAATGGTACAATATGTTTGATTCCTTCATGGTGAGTGTTATAACCCTAAATTGCACCATTCATGCTTACCTGGCATCAGGCCAACTCATTTCCCTTCATTGCCAAAGCCATGCTGAATAGAATCTTCAAAAAACCTCTTAAACCAAGTAACCTGCGCCCTAACCCACTGCTGGGCACGTTGGAACGCTGGCAGGCCTTATACTGCACACGTTGGAACGCGGGCTGGCCCACTACAGCTAGCGTTTACCTAACAAAGCAAAAAATCAGGAAAGTTTCTGCCGGGACGAAAAGCTTTTGGGTCAGTTAACTGGAACTCCCAGCCATGCATGGCCGAGAGTTCGTCTAAAACCCTAGCTCCTTCTAGCCTATAAAAGAAGGGGTAGGGGTACTATTCAAAGGAGGGAAAATCATAGCAAAGAAACTCTGCCAATTGTCGAATCCGTTTTGTCCCAACCCTTTAGCCTTTCCTCAAGCTTTAGGAGAATTCAAGCAAAGAAGTTGGAGGAAAAAGAAGAGGAGGAGCCCAGGATCAGGATCAAGGAGCGGTGGCCGGTCTCTATAATCATTGTAAGTTGATTCATCTTAAGATTAATAAAAAGATACTTTTCCCATCCCAGATACATGAGTCTCATATGTTTTATTTGATTTGTGTTTAATCTCTAATCCTCTAGTAGAACAATAACATGCATGCGTAGTTTTGTCTTGATTATAGGATCGCTTTTTGGAAGGAGCAGCCGAAGCAAGGGGACAAAGCTCAATGGAGGATCTACACCAACCGTCGATAAAAATGTTAGTTGATTCTTCCCATGTGTGCATGTGAAAAAGGGTTTTAGATTTGGGGTAGAAGGTTAAAAGTAGCTTATGAAGGGTCATGATCTGCATACAAGTTTAAGCCCTAGCTTGTTAGTCCGTAGGGTAGAATACCCCACAACAGAATTTGCGACTCCACTGGGGATATTTTACTCTTAGGGTTTCCAGATTTCATTAGAGGTTTTTGGGTAGTTCAAAGAAGTTCAGTTTCTGTTTCATTGTTTATTTTGTTGTCTGTTAGGTCAATGCTAGCAGGGAACCTGGTTATCAATACCAGTTTTTCCTTGACTGTTGCTTGACATTTATTCTCGGGACACACAGAGGTACACGCGTCCTGAAGAAGGCCTGCACGTGTGTAACCTGCGCCCTAACCTTCTACAGCCCGCGTTTGAACGCCTGCTGTGGTGGTTTCAGTAGCGTGTAGAGCCCATGAAGCTTAAGAGGCAATCTCCTCTTCCCTGTCAGAAGTTTACCTTCTTAGGGGGCTTTCCGGATCCTGTCTGGGTCTTGTTGGTTTGTTGTCTTGCTTTCAGTCTGCCTTATTGTTTTGGTTATTCTTAGCATTTTTTTTCTTTTTTGCAAATTTTTCCTTTTATGTTGAAGTAATAGCATCCAAGCCTTTTTAGAGACCCTGGTTGTCAATACCAGAAGCCTTTGTTAGGTCTTGGCTGCCTGTGTGTTGTTTTATCTTGGCTTTTATATTGACCCACGACCTGTTTAGGCTTAGCCCGCGGGTACCCGCGCGCTGTTGTAGCTCAACATGTGTTTGCACGCGTGCTGTCTTGGTGACATTCGCGGGCTTGATTGGAAGCTTTTTCAGCCTGGGTGGGGCAATCATCCCTTCCTGTGGTGAGAAGAGATCCTCTCAGGGGTATAGATTTTGGAGCTGCACAGTCAGCAGGTTAGGGAATCTCATCCTTAGCCTGTGTTTGTTAGTTGATGTTTTGATAGAAAAGACAAAAGAGAAAAATATTTGTTTTATGGTTTTTAGGCAAGTGTTAGAATTGGTGCTGTCTTAATTGCTTTTCGCATTTTTGTGCTCTGATTCTGTTGCGATATGCGCTTTAAGCCAGAGTTTTCTTTTCATTCTCTTGGTTTTGTTCTTGTCAACATTTTTCCTTCTTGCATTATTTTGCAATAAAATAAAATAAAAAATCCCTCTTTTTCATTTTCTTCTTGGTTTGAAGATTGTGTTGTTGCATCAGTAGCTAGGAAAGAAGTCTTTTTGCATAAGTTTTTGTAGTGCATTTCGAGTATAAGTAGCTCGCAGATCTGAGCGAAAGTTCTCCTTATTTAGTGCATGAAATCTTAATAATTTTGAAAAGAAAAGAAGTCTTTCTTGTTGAAAAGTTGTTGGTTTTGCATTTTAGCAAAAGTTTTTGTTTCCAAGCATTTTTTGTTCATTTTGCTTTGAGTCTTTTTACACACCATTGGTTTCACTTTCGTACCTTGTGATTTAAAGAAGCCCATTAAAAGCAATGCTAATTAAAATCAATTAGGCTTTTCGGTTTGTAGGGTGCATACACTAGCTCAGGAATAGGGCCTTGGAATAGGTTGGAGAGTAAATTCTCCAAGGCCACCCAAACCAAACATTGGAGTCTGTCAATAGGGAGTGTATAAGT
>JZKD02S2224866.1:223272-234321 GCA_000966675.3 Picea glauca
AAGATCTTCGTGGTTTGTTTAGTTGGATAGAATCTGCGGGGTTGGTTTTGCATATATAATAAAAAATTATTGACAAAAATTGTTAGTATTATAATTTTCACTCGCCGACACGATATGTGAGGAAATGGGTTGACATTGCGGGCGGCATAACTCAGATCCCTTTATTCATTTATCCAATGAATAAATAAAACAAAACCCTTTCTCATGAACTTTATCAGCTGAAATATATACTTTATTAGTCACTCATTTTGAAACATGTATACTCCTTAAATATATTAATAGATTTGCATACCTTTTGCTATTAGTCTCGGTTAGTCACTAACATAAATATATTTGTATACATTTAATGAGGCATGGGCCAAGATTTGATTCCTAGTTCCATGTCCATCCCTTTCATCTCCAAAAATATATATATATATATATATATATATATATATATATATATATATATATATATATATATATATATGAATATGAGAGCTTATATTCCCCATTTTTCATAAGTAGTTGTATGCTAAGGTTATGCTGCCAACACTATACCAAAGATTTGTTTGTTAAGGTTATGTTGCCAACACTATACCAAAGATGTGTTTGTTAAGGTTATGTTGCCAACACTATACCAAAGGTTTGAGATACACTTGCTTCCATCCACCTTTCTTGAGTTTTGTTATCCTCGTGCCCCCCTTACCAAAGGGGAAGTGAGGTGAGTTTGTTGCAACGTCACAGAGACAACTCATTTGTTATAGCCATAATTTTGACCTTACACTCCAAAAAGGGGGTTCAACAGAAGATGAAAGCCAAAATATATGTTTTGCTTGAGATTTGGGCCGATTTTGGAAGTTATTGTGGTTCTCATAAAAGACAACATAGGATAATCATTGCACATCAGATATGGTGCAACAAGTGATGATCTGTGAAACCTTCTAAATTTGTGGAGTTAGGAATTCTAAATTTGTGGAGTTAGGAAGAGATATGCGAGGGATGAGTCTATCACAGTGGCATGGGCCTTGGAACTCACAACATTTGAGTCTCTAGTTGTCTCTAGAAAATCTAGAAGCTCTCCCAAGCCTCTTCCAAAGATCTATATAACAAAGGCAAGTGTGGAACAAGAGGTAGGAAGAATTAATTGTAGACTTATGATGTTTATTTGTAAGGGGGATTTTCCTATTCACAATAGCCAAAAATCATAGTTCCTATCCTGGTCAAGAAGCTTGAGGAGAAGAAAGGAGTAAGGAGCTAAAGGAGAATTGCATCATCATCAAAGTTATGAGGTTGGTGTAATTTCTTTATGTTAAATAATAGATTGCTATTTTTCCCACAAATTGTTTTCGTTTTAATCATGAATGGTTTGGATTTGGTATTAAGAGTAATAGATCAAGTTATATCTAAATATAATTATCGCTTTCTAACACTAGCAGAAGAAGGATATTTGGTGTTGTTTGTTTCTTGTGTGCATAAACTAGGTTGCAAGAGCTAGAGATGCATTTGAGGAGCTGCAACATCGAGGATACACAAGGACAACCTTCAAAGATAAGGTATGCTAATCTATCCTCTCTCGCTTGTCTTAGATCTAGGAAGACCAAAGAAATATAGCTCTTTATGTCTAGGATTGATAGGAACATCCTAGGGAGATATTAACATCCATGTCGTGAGATCCATATGATATTTTATCGCATAACAGAACTAGACCATACTAGGGAAGAATATTCTCTATTTTGGGTTCCCTTAAGAGTCGACCCTGTGCATGTTTGTGATTTGGTCTTGTTTTCCCCCATAGAATCCTACTAAGTTTATATATATCAGATGTGATAGATATGAGACACATATGATAGATATCGAATAGATATTTACTTCTATAAAAAAGGAAAAATTATATGCATCATCACGGATTGCACTACAAGGGTCATGCGATGATCATCGCCTCCTGTTGACTGGCTCACATCACATGATGATATTTGTAAACTGCAGAATTGCATAGATTCCTAGGCCCTTCATATTAGATTGGTTCTTCTAATCCATAAGGTCTCTAATTTTCCTTCAAGTTGTGTTTGGAGTGTATTTGTGTGGCTTGTCTTCATTTTGTGGGTAGGTTCATTTTTTGTCTAAGAGATCTAGTGAAATTGGGCATTGAATACAACATATCTGAACAAATCTAGTAGAGTTTGGTACTATTAGCAATTGTTTTTCCTTTTATAATTGTTATTCATTATTAGATACATACTCTTAGGGGATATTTGGTTGTGATCTTTGTAGAGACATTGGAGTGGGTTGATCAAACATCACTTCCAATTTCCTACAACACTTTTGCTTCTTTTATTTTTTGGTTTTCCTTATGTATTTCTGTTATTCATTAGATTAATAAACATCTGCATTTGATTTGGAACAATATATAAATAAATAAATAATCATGCTTGATTTCTTTTAAAGCATTAGTGAAGAGAGTACATTGGTTTGTTGTTTGGTTGCAATCATTGAAATGTTTTAGATCTAAACTATTTGTTGGTTGTTTGGGGTGTAACAACTCCTATTCAAATATTTTCCCTCCCACATCTAGATTACATTGAATTGAAATATTTGCATTAGCATATTTGCATTTCTTGGTTGGGTCAAGAGTCATAACATCACCAAAAGAGTTTCATCCATCTCCTTCTGACTTAAAAAAAATCCATTAAAAAGAATTGTGTAATCTAAAATTTATCAGAAAATTCTATTTTATTGTTAACCAACATTAGATAGACTTAGGATTTTGGAATAGGATTAGAGAGTAAACTCTTCANCCTCCTTAGTAAAAAAATTATCAAAAATATTTTTTTATCTCAATTATAAAATTGCAATGGTTAGACAATTACAATTTACAAAACATATTACACAAATTGTGTAATCTAGTAAATTATTTAATCTATTAATTTAAGCTCAATATTTTAGTCATATAGTTGAATCTTGGATGGCTAAATCTTACAAGTATCTCAGAACAACTACTAATCTTGAAGGCCTTAAAAATACAAGAAAAGAATATACATAGATTACGAGTGTTTCTTATGAATGCTTGAATATAGTGTCTAATTGATTTTCTAACTCTAAAAAATTGTTTCACTTAAAAAATGAATTACAAATTAGTTGATTCCTTTATTTGTTTACATTGATGATAATTAATTAGGGAATATTCAGATTTAAAAGTAATTCCCCTTTGCAATGTATCAATGTTAAAAAAAATATAACTCAATTGAGGAAGAATAAATAATCATTACATATGGTATCTGAGTCAGGTTCAACACACTAGGACCATGGAATCACTAAAACTTTCTTCCTTGCAAGAATTGAATGTATATAATTGTGAAGTAACCAAATTGAATTTTATATTATGACAAGTAAATATGAAGAGAGGAGGAAGAAAAGGAAGGGGCAATATTCGTGGGGGGCAATCTATGCCTCCTCCAAAACAACCTACATAGGAAAATTCATCACCCAGAGTGGAGGAGCATGTTCTAGAACAAGAACACATTTCTTCCAGTGAAGTAATGAAATTGATGAGGTCATTCCATAAAATGTATGATGCATTAATGAATAGATTATAAAAGGAACCAGGAAAAGTATCCACTTCTATCAAAGGATCACAAAATTCTTCCAAAAATCACATGCATAGAGAGTTACAAAAGGTGAATTTCCTAGAGTTTTGGGGATCTACTTATGGATACACTATCGAGGCTTGGTTAGACAACATTTAAAAAAAAATTCCCTAATGGATTACACATCGAAATCGAATATTCACATGTGTATATTCCAATTATAGGGAAGTTCCTTACTGTGGTGGAAGACTCTTCTGTCGTAGCTGAGGAAGGACACATTAAATATTTTATGGGAATATTTTGAGGAGTGTTTGAAAGAATTCTACCTATATGTTATATCCTTAATTTCCACCTTATAGGCCAGAGAAAAGTTCATAAGAATATGAAATCCAAAGTGCATGCAATGCTTGATATTTGGGCCCTTTTTGGAGGTCATTATGGGTCTCATACAAGACAACATGTGATGATCATCACACATCATCAATAGCTCAATAGATGATGACCCTTGAAGCTTCTATAATCGATTTGTTATGAAGATATATGAGAGGGATAAGTTTTATATTCATGGGATGATCCTTGGAAATCACATCATTCAAGTCTCTACTGGTCTCTATAATATATAGAAGCTCTCCCAAGCCTCTTCCAGGGATCTATATAAAACAAGGAAAGCCTTGAGAAAGAAGGAAGAATCATTGGTAGTGTTATGTTGTCCATTTGTAGAATAGCTCTTCTTATCCATCACAACCAAAAACAAAAAGTTCCTAGCTTGGTCAAGAAGTTGAGGAAGAACAAGGAGAAATGGTTCAAGGGACAATGGCATCATCATCAAAGTTATGATCTTTATGTAAGTTATCTATAATCACTAATAGATTATTATCTTTCCCCAAATTATTTGTGTTGGATTCATGAATGGTTTGTATTTGATTTTATGAATGGCAAATTAAGTTAGGTCTAAGGTATATTAATGATTTCTAGCACTAGGAGAATAAGTAGATTATTTTTGTTTGTATCATGTGTGGAGGAAGCAAGTTCGAGGAGTTGGAGATGCAATTTAGGAGCCACAATAGCCAAGATACACAAAACCAAACTTCAAGATTAAGGTATGCTAATATATCCTATATTGATGTAAAAAGATATTGCATTCTATAGATATAGGAAACCATATAAATCTATCCTTCGTTCTGTCTAGGATTAACAAAAGGATCATAGGGAGATCTTGTTGTTTACTTAGTGAGATCCTTATGAGATTTATCACATAACAAAACTAGTGACCATATTGGGGAAGAATCTTATCTAGTTTGATTTTATTTGCCAATCCTTTCCTCTCCTTGTTTTTTATTTAATTTTGTTTTTCTTCCATTCATTCCTCCAAATCCTATATCCATTAAATCTGATAGATCCAAGGAAAATCTAACATATCTAGAACAGATTCACCCTTCCCTAATTTTTTTTTTTTTCTACATCATCAAGGTTTGGAGCACAATAGTCACACGATGATCATCGATTGTTGACTTGCATGTGTCCTGTGACAATATCAAGCATGTTTTACACATGTGAGTCAATAAGCAATGATCATCGTGTGACTATTTTGTTGCAACCCTTGATGATGTAGAAAACTATTGAGGGGGGCGTGAATCAATATTGAGCACGTTTTACCACTTTTAATTAAAACATGTAATCATCAACTTATCAATCAATTATAACTTATGATTGCATTTAGAATATCATAAACATATAACCATAAAAAATGTGTCACATCATAACAAATACACATAGTACGCTTACGTGGAAACTGAAATGGGAGAAAAAAATAGAATGCTTTCGTATATATCAAAATATTAAATTCATAGGATCCAACAACTTCCAAACTCTCCATCAATGGAGACTTCGATCTACTACCTTGCACCACCTTGTCACCCTGAAATATAAACAGAGACTCAAACTGTCACCAAAACTATCACTCATAATCAACATGTCATCGATAATCAACCTATTATTGTCAATGATGTTGGTACATCATTATAAACAACCACTTAAAGTCATATTGTGATCTCCAAGAATGTCCTCAAAATTATGTGCTCTAAGTCACCATGTGCTTAATAATAAAGATGCACTCACTTAATAATAACTAGAGTATAGTAGGAGATGAATTTTTGGGAGAGGGGAAATAGCTTAGTCGGTTAGAGTGTTGTTTTTACACACAAGGGAGTTTTGGTGGTAATGAGGGCTACAAATATTGGGAACCTTTACAAGATAGATGGGAGTACTGAGATAAATGAAGAGATGGTGTTAGCTAAAAAAGCAAATGAACTACTCATTTATGATATCATTGACTTGGACATATGAGTGATAAATGCATGAATTTACTTATAAATTGTAAGTTACTTCTATATTTACAATATTTAAATTTAAATTTCTGCAAGAATTGTGTTTTTTGAAAGCAATGTATATATAAGTTCAAAACATGTACTGAAACAAGTAAGGGTATTGTAGATTATATTCATTCATATTGTTTGGGAGCCATCCCTTAGAATTTATTTTAAAATATCCTCATACTTTGTAACATTTATAAATTATCACTCTATAAAGGTGTGGTACTATATTCTCAAAAGATAAACTCGTGTATTTAATTTATTCAAGCAATTTAGAGTTTTGGTTGAAAAGAGAACTAGTAGGTCAATCAAGTCTTTAAGAACAAATAATGGAGGAATTCTCACATCTTTGGAATTTGAAAAGTATTTTAAGGAAGCTAGGATAAAAAGTAATAAACCACAATTTATGCTCCTTAAAAAAATGGTGTGGTTGAATGCATGAACATGACTCATCAAGAGAGAGAAAGGAACATCCTTAGTAATGTCGAGTTGCACTAAGCGTTTTGGGAAGAAGAAATCATTACAACTTTATATCTATTAAATTAGTTTCCATTAGTTGCAATAGATTGTAATATTTCTAAAGAGGTTTTGACAAATCATTCTTGTAATTAGTCAATTATAAAAAAAAAATTGTGTGATGCTACACTCTTGTTTCTAAAGATGAGTGTTCTAAGTCGGGCCCTAGATCAAATAACTATATATTTTATGGTTATGCTGATCTTTTATGGTTATGGTGATGGAGTTAAGGGATACATATTGTGGGATACGACTACTCATAAAATCAAACATAGTAGATGTTGAAATGAAATAGGAACAAGTACGAGGAAATAAAAGAATCTAGTTGGAAACCCATCTATCTAAAAAAAATAGGGAGCATGAATAATATTTTGAATAAGAAAATGAGGATGATAAAAATATACAAGAAAATGTGGAAATTCTTGTAGATCTAAATAGGCACAAAATCATCCTAAGAGGTACAAAGATCATATTTCATCTATTTCTTTAATTTATAATGATGAGGAACCTTGTTGTTTTTAGTAAATGAAGATTTTTATTGAAAGTGCTATGTGAAAAATAACAATGAAGAAACAAATTGATGCTTTGGAAATGAATAAAACGTAGGACCTGGTAGAACTATGAAAGGGCAGAGAAGTTGTTGTTTGCAAATGGGTCTACAAACTAAAAAAAGGTGTTGATGACATTCATAGTCATAACCATAAGAAACAATGATCATGGTTAATCATATTAGTCATTTTCAATAAATGTATTAATACTTTAATCATGTATTATTAAAGTATTGCTACTTTAGTAATATTCATGTATTATTAAAGTATTGCTACTTTAGTAATATATTTATTAAGTTATTACCTCTTTAATACTATATTGTCACTTTAATAATGTGTTATTAATGAACTTATTAATGTATTACTTTCATAGAGTATTAATAATTTAGCAATGTATTACTTAATAATGTATTAATGTATTAAAATTTTAATAATGTTTTACTAAATATATTAACTTCAATGCATTACTACTAGGCCTAATGGTTAAGAACATGTGTTTCCTCTTAAGAGGTCACAGGTTCAAATCCAAAGGGGTAGGGTATGTATACCTATAAATTACTAATGTATTAATTAATTAATATATTTATTGATATATCCATTATTTAATAATGTATTTGTTGATGTGTTTACTAATGCATTAATACTTTAGTATGTATTTATTAATTCATTTAATGTATTTATTGATGTATTTAAAGTATTACTTTATTAGTATATTAATACTTTAGCAATGTATAAATTATCAATGTATTAATGTATTAATTAATTAACACATCACATTATCAATGCATCCATCAATTTATATATTAAATTTATACATTATTATTATTATATATTACATTAATACATTAATGTATTACATTAATATATTATTATTATATATTAGCCTATAGGCGTCCTTAGTTTGGAAAGGTCTATAAAAGTTAACCATGGTTAATTTTAATGTATAGTCATAACCATCTAATCTTATAGGCTTCCCCCTATTAAAATTAATGATTTAATGAACCTTTTAATTAAAAATTCCTATCTTACAACCAACCAGGTTAACTTTAATGTATAGTCATAACCATCTAATCCTATAGGCTTCCCCCTATTAAAATTAATGGTTCAATGAACCTTTTAAATACAAATTCCTATCTTACGGCCAATCATTAAAGATGTTGTCATATTCCTTGTTTACTTTTTCACATTTACTTAATAAAATTAAAAAATTACTACCTTACTACTATATGCCATGTTACAATAATTACCAAGAGTTTTCTTTTGCCACGTCCTAATAATTAACATCGATTAATTTTACGAATAATGACCAAGTTTTAATGACATTTCTTAACGGATATACACTTGTTTGTAGGATGGGTAGCCGAATATTCCTTCACTTCTTTACCAATACCCATGAACGGATTGTGTTTTGTTATCAACGGTGTACAACTACACGGCCTTATCGTTTTGTGATGTTTGCAAAACCACACATATACTTTATTTATATATATATATTTATATTTGGTTGAAGGCGCCGAATTTTTTATACATTGGAGAGGTTCAAATATTGTATCGTAAGTTTCTATGCATTTTAAAATGGTCACCGAACCTGTGACACAGTCGTATGCTTTTTGTTTTTACATTTAGTTGTTTTGGCATATGCTTGACTAGGGGCTGACAAAATTGCGATCGGGAATTAGCACCTCGATGTCGTAATTGTCCTCACAGGTTAACCCTCGTGGATTTCTTAGAAATAAAATAATGTTATATTATGCAGGTCAAGACAATCCATGCATTATGATGTGCTAACTCAATCTCTAATAAATTAAATGTGCTATTTTCGAGTAGGAAAATGCAAACATTCAATTAGAAAATGATGTAATATTAGGCGCATTCAATCAATTGGTAAATTTTAACTTTAAAGAAAGAAACCCAACCGTAAGACCTATACCATGTTCGAGGGAGATAAAAGTTAGAGTTAACGTGCACAAAGTAGTGATTAATACTGTTATTATGAAATTAGTTAATGGTTTTTGCTTGCCATATTACGGTTTTTGGAAAATTTTTAATACTGATAATATGAATTTCTACTAGAGGAAATACTGATAAATAAATGACGGTTTTCGGAAAAGGTTTAATACTTATAATATGAATTTCAACATGATGATTGCCTAACATATTCACTAAATTAATAATTAAACTTACCAATGCCACACTATAGGTTAATTGAAACGTGGGTGACAACAAAATCTAATTCAGACTATGGAGCATTCTTTGCCAATATCAAAATTTAAATGAGGTCAATAAGTTAGTTAAGGTTTGAAATAGATGTGAAGGATATGCGTAATAATATATTTATCAATAAAAATATTAAAGAATATATAAAATTAAATTAAATTTTTTTATTAAAAATATTAAACAAACTCATATTAAAGATTAATTTTAATTTTTAATTTTTTAAATATTTTCAACTTAATTGTATTTTTCAATGTTTAATAAATCTATTTAATAAATGTATGGTGATGTTTATCATCTCAAGATTACACTTAACAAGTCTTACTTAACCTTCATGGTCGTTACACGGATCTCACTTTCTTTCACAAAGAAGTTACACACCACAACAATTACAATATCAGGAAAAACTTTTGTACCGTCAACTATTCAAACCAATAGACTATGTCTTCAAAACATTTACTATGTACCTATTTGAATCCAAAACAAAATTACATTTGTATATGCCTTGGGTATTCCATCTAGAGCAAATGGAAAATGAGGTAAATAAATTATATATACACTTTCAATTAACTATTTTATTATATGAGTTTTCAATCAACTATTTTATTAAATGTGTTTTCAATATATTTTCATATATACATAAATTTTATTATATATGTGTTTTTAATTAACTATTTTATTATATGTTTTTTTAATCAACTTTTTATTATATGTGTTTTCAATTAATTATTGTGTGTTTTATTTTATTATATATGCTTTTTATTTTATTATATATGAAAAAATATAACGTTGAAATTTAATAATAAAGAAAAATAATGAAAACAAATATAAGGAAAAATATAGACATTTATTAATGAAAACAAATAAAAGAACGAGTAACATATAATTATGAATGATAAATGATATACTTTGCAAAGAGTAAATTAGTCATAATGTGTAACTTCAATGCATTATGACTAATTTATTACTTTTCTGTTGTTTTGAAATTAATATTTATTTCTCCTGGGTTTGGAATGGGCATACTAGATCTCTGCTGTTTTGAATGAGAATAATACTTCTCTTTTTTTTTTTGTAAGATTATATATCTAGGGTTTTCAATGCCAATAATGTTTATTTTTTTTTAAGGAGATATTTTATTTATAAGATTATATATCTATGGTTTTGAACATGAATAATCTATGTAGTTTTTACCTTTTTTACCGAGAATAAATTATTTTTTGGCTTCTTCAAAGGGTCAAACATTTGGACATCTGAAATGAAATGAGGTGAGTCACTTTTTACTTTGATTCAATTTTAATTTTATGTAAAGAGATTTAAATATATTTTATTTATTTATTTATTTTTATTTTAAGTTTCGGAATTAAAAGTTGATTTGAGAGATAAAGTCAATCCATAATAATAATTGTTACATCTTTTTTATCTTCTTTTCAATATGAGCACTCCACCACCTATTCCAAAAACTCACCCTAACAAGGGGAGGCCCCCCAAAATCACCCTAGAGATCCTTTACGATTAGTAGAAAAAAAAAAGAGAAGAGAGAGATGCCAAAATCCAAATAGAGTTAGAAACATTAGAAAAAAAGAGTGAAGAAGGAGAAGTAAAACTCAAAATAGAGCTAGAGGCAATGATTGATAAACAAATTAAAGATACCATTCAAAATCAAATAGAGGATAGATTCTTATGGTTTAAGAGTGAATTGCAGACAATGAAGGATAGAATTCAAGAAATGGAAAACCATAAACAATCAACCCAAGAAGGAGGGGTTGAAGAAAATCACAACTTGAGAGATGGGATTAAAGAGCTAGAAGAAAAACTAACCAACAATTTGACCCT
>JZKD02S2224866.1:317712-332627 GCA_000966675.3 Picea glauca
ACCTAGAATATTATGGAATCCAAATACCCTTTTCCATAGAATATACTAACTATATCCAAAAACCAAAGACATGAAATATGGTATAACTACACATATTATATAAATATATTATCAATAAAAAAATAAGCTAAATGCAATTTGGACATTTGAAAAAAAAATTACAAGTTAAATGAGTACATGAATAAAAGATAACATACTAACCTTGCAAGTTGAAAATCCGAGCTATGTAGATCAAGAATTGGATTTGTTCAACTGGTGGGTGACGGAAAAAATAAACAGCTCAAACAAATGCCAAGAACAGTGTCGCAACTATAGCAATTGTGTCGCAAAGTCTCTTAAAGCCACGTATATATAGATAAAATAGTCAACTATCCCTTAACACCGACCAATGAGATAGACAAAATTTTCGTCACTATTGCCACGAAAGTTTGTCGCTATAGCGATGAAAATCCTGACTAGGTTAAATTAATATTTTCGTTGATATTGCGACGAACTTTCATGGCAATAGTGACGAAAATCCCGCCCTGTTTAAAAAAAATATGAAACTAGTGGAAGCGTGGAAAATTTTTGTGGAATAATCCTCCCATATGTAGTAGTGGCTCCAGACACGTAGAGGGTTTTTTCTCTCTGCATTTCATTTCTCTGTTGTCTGGTTGACAAAAATGGACAACCCAATTATGAAGATCAATATGAAGGGAGAGGCTTAAGGCGGTTTCAGTTCCCTTACTTTGCATGAAAGGTAACCCATGTATCCTTTAACTTAGGCATACACCAAGTTTGGCATTGTAATAGATTTATGCTTCTATAAGTATTTCATCTCGGTCTGCTCCTCTCGATTTTGCAATTTTTGGAAATAGGGTTTATAAATTCCTTTGGTTATACACAGTCTTCCGGTTACCTGGGGTATTATTTCACCCTTCTTGTATGCCTGTTTGTAGCATTAATAAGCCTATTACTCATTATTACCAGATTTTTTGTTACTTTTGTGGAGTCATCCTGTAGCCCTACACCCTATGAAAAGTTCCCTACCTTTGTATACTTCTAAACCTATTCTAGAATTGACTAGTTGGTATTCCAAGCGATGAGGGCATGTAGGAGTATGTGCCTACAATTTGACCTGTGTTGTTTCACGTGTTGTGGGTTTTACAACACAACCTTTGTGGGATTTTTTCCTTCTCTGTGTGAACATATGTAAAAACCTACTCTAGAAAACCATTTAAGGGTCTCGTGGATGCTAGCTGGTAGTCTCAATATCTCTTGTAAAAATAAAATATGTCTAGATAGTTTTCTGGGTATTCATCCTAAATCGTACGTTGTGATAAAGGTAAGACTCAGCCCTATACTCGCATATTGTCATCTGAATTTTTCAACAGTACTATATACCAATTAAGTATTAAACCTTCTATCTATAAATTTCCCTTGGTGGAAGGTCGTAATGGTAATGATTTTTCTCTAACTCTGCAAGGTAGCTAGAGAGGTAGTGGAGGGGCTCAGAGGGCTCATAGTGATAATAGTGGAGGCTATTCAATGTAAGATGGACTAGGTAAACTATATTGTTAAATAAATCCCACTATGGTAGTTAGATATAATAAATGGGTAATTAGATATAATAAATGTAAGAGGACTTCTTAGAAGGTTCCGCTTCTAGAAGATTCTTCCTCTAGAATGTTCTTAGGTGATGGTAGCACTATATAAAGGGGTTCAAGAAATGTAATGGGATATGAAGAAAATTATTGTATTGTGAGCTATACATCAATAGGAGGAGTCCCCCTCGAAGATTCAAGTGAATAGGAGAGGATCCCTTCCATAATAGGATCCATTGTATGGTGTTTCCCTACCTCAAGGGTTTCAATATAATAAAAGAGATTTTGCATATTGTTCTTGTATATCTATTGAGGTTATTTTGCATTTAGTATTTGGTTTTTAACAAGTGGTATCATAGAAATTTCCTTGGCAGACATTGTGGGAAAATATTTTTTATTTTTGCATATTTGTTTTTGGAGAAGAAAAAAGAGGGTTGCGACATTCTAGAAATTTTAGGTATATTTATGTGAAAAATTTGCAAAACCAGGTTTTAAATCTGAGTTCCTCTTAGAAAAAAACCCAAGTTAAAAAAAAAATCATCCGAAACGGAGTCTGTGACGTCAAGATATTGAAGTTTTAAAATCTACAATTTTCAGGGTTCTTTCCGCGGACGACAGGATGATTTTTTTATTTTATTTATGTAGTAGTTGGAGGCCGAATTTGCTCAAAAAAATTATAGATCATATTTCCTCTCAAAATTTCACACAATTAAAAAAAAAAAAAAAAACGAAACGAAGTCTGGGAAGTGAGGTTATGAGCATTTTAAATTCAACATTTTTTCAGGGTTTTTCCAGAAAAAGCCGCGATTTTTTGTCATAACTTATTGTTGTATTTTTTGTGTTTTTTCATGAAGGTTGCAGGACTGAAGAGGTCATAGGGTGCTTGGATGGATATTTCTTCTCAAAACCTCAAAGAAATTCTACAAATTACTGAAGCATTCAAATCTCAATTGTATAACACATTGGATGCCAAATTGGATGACTTTGTAGATGGTCTCACAAACGACCTCAATGATCTTTTTCATAGTATTCAAGATTCATTGGATAGCATGAAGGAGATATTTATTATGGTGGACATCAATGATGAATATAATCAAGAAATATATGCTTGGTATGATTTGGAGGCGGATTGTGATGATTGATATATGAATAGTTTTCATTTCTGGGATGACAACCACTTCCATATTTTATTTAATGACTCTAATCCACCTTCTGTATAGAACATCAATGTCCCACATCAAGAGATAGTTATTATTACCAAATTCCAACCTGCATATTCTATAATGGTATTGTTCCTTCCAGATTCAACATTGACCCTTTCCCACTATGTGGCTGGATATTCTTAATTGGATCCACACGATAGGTGTCAGTATTGGGAGGATCATTTTCAGTTGTTTATTGGGTAGAGATATATTCTGTGTGGAGTTCACATGAGCACTTGGACATGAGATCCTGGTTTACAATGGTGGTTTCACTACTTCAGTATGGTGGCTTCCATTTCTCAATGGGACCCTCGTTCTCTAGTTTACTTCAGCACTATGGTCGACACTTATTCATGGGACCCTGGTATATGGTTGTACATCAAGTGTTGAGGACAACGCTTTCATAAGGGGGATGGAATTTAAGGTAGCTAGAGAGGTATTGGGGGGGCCCAGAGGGCCCATGATGATAATAGTGGAAGCCATTCAATGTAAGATGGACTAGGTCCACTATATTATTAAATAAGTCCCACTATGGTAGTTAGATATAATAAATGGGTAATTAGATATAATAAATGTAAGAGGACTTCTTAGAAGGTTCTACTTCTAAAAGATTCCTCTAGAATGTTCTTAGGTGATGGTAGCATTATATAAAGGGGTTCAATAAATGTAATGGGATATGAAGAAAAGTATTGTATTGTGAGCTACATCTCAATAGAAGGATGCCCCCTTGAAGAGGCAAGCGAACAGGAGAGGATCCCTTCCATAATAGGATCAATTGTATGGTGTTTCCCTACCTCAAAGGTTTTGATATAATAAAGAAGATTTTGCATATTGTTCGTGTGTATATGTTGAGGTGCTTTTGTATTCAGTCTTTGGTTCTTAAAGAACCTTCTAAGAAGTCATCTTACATTTATTATATCTAATTACTCATTTATTATACCTAACTACAATAGTGGGTCTTATTTAATAATATAGTGGACCTAGTCCACCTTACATTGAATGTCCTCCACTATTATCACTATGGGCCCTTTGGGTCCCCCCACTACCTCTCTAGCTACCTTACAAAATCTCTGTTGCATAAATTGATATATGTGTTTTGTGCAGCGTAGGCATACATATCCCCTACACTAGCAACCCTCTGTCCGAGAAGTCTATGTTTTCCTCACAAATTAATTTAGATTTTACTCTGTTTTAAAATCATCCATTCGTAAATAATTTCCAGAATGGATAGGGTAAAGGAGTATTCATTAATCATATCATGTACATGTATTTACCTTTCAAAGGATTATTACTATGGATGAACCTGTATTATGATGTGGAATAATAAATCGGAATTCTCCATTCTTTGTACCTGCAAAATGATGTATACATGTATTGAAATCATAGATGTTCTCATGTTATTTCATACTGAATTCATTTACATTCGAAGTGTCTTACTCGACATCTGAAACATTTTGACCTAGGCTTTGTGTATATGCAAGGTATTGTCTACCCTTTATGGATATTTGCGATTTGTGTATTTTCTTGGTCACTGGTGGAATTTGCAGCTTGTCTAACTTCTTCCACTATATGATTTGTAAATTGTAAGATATTCTTATTTACAATTTATACATTTCTTCATTTCCTTTTATAAATCGTAGTTCAACACTCTGTATAAATATGAGAGAACGATTTACCTTTGGCAAAAATCACATCTGTGATCTGTGTCAATTAACCTAGTTCCGTCTAATTCTATAGTTCAACTTTGGCTTATGCTAGGGAATTATTTACCATATGTGGGGTTTTCACGACTATACTCTTGTTATTTACTTCTCGTAATTTCCTTTTACATTGTTAAATTTATGATTTAATTTCCTATGTATTAAAGCATTATTTCAGTTACAATAGCTAATGATGGGGCCCTTTCTTGTTTGTGAGGGTACCCTCTTTTTTCACTTGTAAAAATCATCCCTGAGGTAACTCAAGTCTATTCCCCACTCAGGTAGTCATGGTGAGTTGTTTTCAACATCACTCTTCCATTTGTCTTCCAACATTTAATATATAAAAATATTTGTCTTTTAGATGTGTAACAATCAAAGAGTTGGTTGGGAAAATCAAATCTTTTCCCAACAGTCATAAATAGTCAATTACAATAATTAAAATCCAAATTTGGATTTGTCATAAATGGAAAAAAATATCCAAATATGAATTTGCCAAAAACAGAAATTGATTCCTAAGTGCATATAGACTTTAATAATTAATTATTTTTGGGGATATTACATCCTCTCTCCCTTCAGTACAACACTTTCCTCAGTGTTCATTCCTCTCTTGGAATAGGGTTGCAAAAGATTTTTGCAAATCTTCCACCAATTCTCAAGTGGCCTCCTGAGGACTAATGTTCTTCCATTGCACTTTTACCTAGGCGATGGCTCTGTTCTGTAGTACTATTTATTTCCTGTCCAGAATGCGCAGAGGTTCCGCTTGGAACTCACCTTCTAGTTCCACTTGCACCATGTTACAATCAATAATGTGAGTAGGATCATGAATATACTTTTTAAAAACATAAACATGAAAAACATTATGAACTTTTAAATTTACAGTGAGTGCAGGTTGATATGCCATGGGTCCAATTCGAGCTAAAATCTTGAAGATGCCACAAAACCTGGGTGCTAACTTTGAACAATTTCCTAGCTTCAGTGAGCTTCTCCTTGATTTGACTTTCAAATACACGTGGTCCCCAACTTGGAATTCCTGGTGTCTGCTTTTCAAATATGCGTAGATTTTTTGTTTGTCTTGTGCTTCTTTAAATTTTGTTGTACCTTTCTTGCCATTTTGTCCATTTCCTCGAGCATTTATGGTCCCATCATAAGTCTGTCAACTGGGTTTTCCCAGCTAATCAGAGTTGTACATTTTCTCTCATACAGAACTTCGAAGGGACTCATCTTAGCTCACGTCCGATAGCCATTATTGTACGGAAATTCCACTAAGTGTCGGTATTCCTCCTACTTAGTTGGGTTCGTTCTTACATACATTCGTAACATGTCTTCCACAATCTCATTCGTTCATTCAGTTTGCCCATACGTTTGTGGATGGTAGCTTGTGCTGAAATTCAGGTTAGTATCCAACCCTGCAAACAATTCTTTCCAAAACGTTGATGTAAATTTGACATCTCTGTCTGAAATCACCATTTTAAGAATTCCATGCAATCTAAATATTTCCTTCATAAATATTTCAACGATGTTAATATCTTTATAAGTAGATTTCACAGGTATAAAATGTGCAGACTTGCCAAGTTTATCAATTACTACCATAATCGAATCATTTTGCTTTTGAGTTTTAGGCAAACATGTGATGAAGTCCTGTGAGATAATCTCCCACTTCCATTCTTATATAGGCAGAGGTTGTAGCAGGTTGGCTAGATGTAGGGATGATTTTAAGGATGGAAATTTATTTTAAAATGTAGAAACCTTGGCGAATCTTAGTAATCCTTCATATGCCAACTATAAATGTTTGGCAATTTTTTTGTAAAAATATTAAAATTTCTAAGGAATTTATATAGTTTGTATAAAATTTTGGCTATTTTTAAGGTAAAATAATTTTATCCTATAGAATTTGTGCGAATCATTTTTAGAATAACAACTATTTTTTAGGGAGAAACCATGGAAAATTATCCCATGAGCGAAATTTATCCCCTAAAATCATCCATGGTTGGATGTTGATGTTCAACCTTCACCTATTAACAATCTAGGCATTTAGATAAGTATTCAACTATCTCACCTTTCATGTTAGGCCAATAAAACATTTCCTCAAAGATGTTACCATTTTCTGGTATCCCGAATGACCAGAATATGGATTTTTGTGCACTTCATCCAAAATTTTTATCTTTAATTAAGAAGAATCTCATATGTACAACCTATTTTTGAACCTTAGAATTCCATTATTATCCAAACTTAGATCTGTTCTGTCAAATTTTTTTGCATTTCCTTGTAAATATTCTACTATTTTGATGTATTTTTCGTCATTACAACTTGCATATCTTATCCTTTGTTCAATGTCATTTTCTGCTCTACTAATAGTTATCTCAAAAAGTCCATTAGTTCTCCTACTTAAGGCATTTGCAACTTTGTTTTCTTTACCCTTGATGTGTCTTACTTCGAAATTGGATTCACTCAAGAAGGCCGACCACCTTTCTTGCCTTGCGTTAAGATCTGGTTGACTGAATAAGAATTTCACACAACTGTTATCAGTTAGCAGCAAAAATTTCCTTCCGATTAAATAAGGTCGCCACATTTTTAGCACATGAATTACAACTGCTAATTCCAAGTCATGTGTGATGTAATTCCATTCATGTTCTTTTAGTTTATGTGATTCATAACGGATAACATGCCCCTCTTGAGTTAGGACACCTCGAAAACCCTCTTTTCTTGCATCCATGTAGACTATAAAGTCTTTATCATGGTCTGCTACACTTAAAATAGGTGTTGTAGTTAACAATTTTTTTAGCTTATTAAAATTGTCCTGACATTTTTGTGACCAAGTAAACCTTATTCCATTTTTCTGTAGGGATGTGATTGGGTATGCTATCTTTGAGAACCCTTCGATAAATTTGCGGTAGTAACTGGTAATTCCCATAAATGACTTGATGTCAACCACATCCTTAGGGATATGCCATTCCATGATGGCTCTTATCTTCTCTCGGTCAACTGAAATACCTTCTTCAAATATTACATGTCCTAGGTACTATATTCTCTTTTGGTAGAAGTCACATTTGCCAAATTTTTCATACGACTTGTTTTTCCTTAAGGTATGCGATATTATTTTTAAATGTTCCTCATGTTCTTCTTCCGTTTTCGAATAAACTAAAATGTCGTCAATGAATACCAAAACAAATTTATCCAAATATTGACTTAATATGTTATTAATCAAACACATAAATGTTGTTGGTGCATTAGTAAGACCAAATGGAATAACAACAAACTCGTAATGTCTGTATCTCATTCTGAAAGTTGTTTTATTTATATCTTCAACATTTATTCTGACTTGGTGATAACCAAACCTTAAATCTAACTTAAAGAAAATATTTTTTCCTCCCACTTGGTCAAACAAGTTGTTGATTCAGAGTAGAGGATACTTGTTCTTAATCATCATCTTGTTTAATTGTCGATAATCAATACATAATCTTAAAGTCCCATATTTATTCTTAACAAAAAGGATTGGTGCTCCCCAAGGCAAGACACTCGGTCTATTGTATTCATTGTCCAACATTTTTGGTAGCTGAATTTTCAGCTCTGTCAATTCAGGTAAACTCATCCTATAGGGTGCCTTAGATATCAGGGTTGATCCAGGCAGTAGATCGATAGAAAAATCTATCTTTCTTCTTGGAGGAAGTTATGGTATTTCGTCCACAAATAAATCTCTAAGCTCATGTAGGACGGTAAAGTCTCCTAGACTGGGTTTATTCTCCTTTTCTAATAGATTAGTTACTTCAATAGCATAAATTTGACAACCTTTGTTCATGCATTTCTTAAACTGCATGGTTGAAATCTACCTAAGTGAAACTAGTTTTTGGATACCTTGTATTATTCTAACTTTATTGTTTTTGTCTCTGTAAGTAAGTGACTTTTCATAAAAGTTCAAAAGTACTTTATGTTTCTTTAACCAGTCCATCCCAATGATTATATCGTAAGATCCAAAAGGTAGAATATTCAGATTTAAATTTGTGTTTTGTCCATCTAAACTGAGTTCACATTCAGAAATGAAATATGTTACCTTTCTCTTAGTCCCTCTTGCTAACTGCACTAACCACGACTTAGTATGCTTTACTTTCGTAAGATTTTTTAAATCAAATAAAACATGAATAACATAACTGAGACTATCTCCTAGGTCAATTAGAATTGAAATACAATTATCATTAACTTTACATTCAACCAACATGATAGGGGATTGATGATCGACTTGTCTGCCATCTAGAACTTCATTAATTATGTGCACACTTCTGCCCACCTCTCCTATTGTAGAGGCTTCTTGTAGGTTATGGACTATGGTCCTTGTTGCAGAAGTTAAACGTGGATAGTTCCTCCTTAAGTGAGGTTCTCCACACTCCCAACACTTTAGTGGTTCCCTCGGGCTGTCCCCAAATTTCTTGGTTCCCAGATTAACCGGTCTACCTCCCCCTTGGGTATTCTGGTTGTTAGAATGAAAATATTTCCTTTAGAAGTTATTTTCCATATTCCGGAAAGAGGTTGGCTGGAAGCCTTTCTTTCGCTGATTAATTTTTTCTTGTTTCTTATCCTTCCATACATTGAGAAATACAAACCATTGTTTGTATTGATCATACAACATCTGGGCCTTCCTAAAAACCTCGCTTAAAGTTTTAGGATTTTCGATTTCAACTCTGTGCTTATAGGACATTGGTAGGCATCTTAGGAATCAATGTATTTTTACTTTGTCTTCCTTGATGTATGGCACAAACGTTAATAATTCAAGAAATTTATTTATCAGGTCATCCATGGTCATTTGTCCGAGTCTTAGCTCAAAAAATTCTCTAGTCTTTCTTTCATAATAGATTTATGATAAATATTGTTTCTTGAAGTATTTCTTGAAATATGACCATTCCATCTGTTTCTATTTTAAACCCTTAGCCAATTTCAGGTCTTGCAATAAATGGCCATTCTGACTTTCATGTTACTAGAATAATTATAAATATGGAAGTACTTCTTTATATCTAGTAACCATGCTTCAGCCTCCTCACCTATCCTAGACTCTCTGTCAAAGGTGGATGGTTTGATCTTCTTGAATTCACCTTCGAGGTGATCCACCTGTTTTCTTCTACTTCCTGTGGCTGTTTTATTTTCTGTCGGTGTGCTTTCAGAAGAACTGTTCTCGCTTTTTGCTTTAGAACTAGAATGTTTAGAGGCTCTTTTGCTAACTTATTCTTCCTTGTCATTGTCTTTTGGGATATTCTTTGTTACTATGCTACACAAGATCACTTTATTTATTTGATGCTGGTCTTTGTGTGCCTTTTTCAGTTTCTCATTATCTGCCTTGAAAACTTGCAGTTCCATGATAAGGTTCCTCATTGTTTCCAGAACCTAGGTGGTTGAACTTCCTTCACTATTCTTTCTAGGTTGTTTAGGAGGTCCTTGATCTCGATTCTCTTAAATTCTGATCTCCTTTTCGTTTTGTGCTGCCATTATCATAACAAAACAAAAAAATTCTTTGTAACAATAAGCATTTTTGTTAGTTTTTCTTTTAAGAGAAATAAAATGTAATAAACTAAATTAGTATTTCCCTGAGGTACAAGTGGTGTAACCTTCATCTCTGATACCATATGTAATGTACCCCAAAATTACCAAATGGAAAAAAAAATTGTTACGGACATTAAATCTCTTTTGATCTTCAATATATGTTTCAAAACATCACTTTAATATATGTAGAGTAGTTTTTTCATTACTATTGACTATCCCCTAGTCTACCCATGAACCTTAATGTTTATCCATTAACATACACATTCACCTATTTTACTATGCGTGAACCGATAAGTCTCATAGTTGACATCAATCATGTTCAAAAGTAAATGTATAAATATTTTAGTACCTAAACTATTACAATCCCAATCCAGTGATACCATAATATTTATGCTAGTACACTACACTCTACACTATAGGGATCCTATACAGAATTCGATACATAGCATAAGTGTTTCTCTTTTCATATAAATCGCAGATCTTATCTATGGGAGACCTTTACTTATTAACATGTATATAGTGATAACTCATTCATTGTAAAGTGTCAGTGTTTAATACTCTGACCATTATTACAACATGACTAGAAATATGGTTAACGGTTGTTATCATTATAAACCTCCCGAGTCCCAATGATACCAGTCACTAATCCTGAGTTCGTTTAACAAGTCGGAACAAAAATCTAAAACCACTAACTAAAAGAGACGCACGTGACTATTATGCACAGTTGTATCCCTAACTGACTGGCATCAGAACTCCGCAATAAATCGGTATGACGTCGTATTAAAGGAATGTTAGTCGATACTTAAAACCCTGACTAATCCATTAATGGCGATATGTGAATGTACCTCTCTGAAAACTGTCGCTCATCCAGCACGCCCAACGCAACCCTGCCACCTCCATCACTTCACATGGCAATGTATTGTTGCGTAGCCATCACTAACTCCTATGACGAGGCCCGAGGTAACTCATTGTAACTCTTTGCTCTAGGCACATAGATGGTTTTTTCTCTGCGCATTTCCTTTCTCTGTTGTCTCGCCGACGTAAATGGACAACCCATTTCTGAAGAACAATACGAAGACGTAAATGGATAACCCATTTCTGAAGAACAATACGAAGGGAGAGGCTTAATGCGGTTCTGGTTCCCTTACTGTGCACGAAAGGCAACCCTCGTATCCTGTAACTTAGGCATACACCAAGTTTGGCATTGTAATAGATTTTTGCTTCTATAAGGATTTCATCTCGGTCGGCTCCTTTGGGTTTTACAGTTTTCATAAATAGGGTTTATAAAGTGGTCGGCTCCTTTGGGTTTTACAGTTTTCATAAATAGGGTTTATAAAGTGCTTTGGTTATACGTAGTCTTCCAGTTACCTATGGTATGATTTCGCCCTTCCCGTATGCTTGTTTTTAGTATTACTAAGACAATTACTCATTATTACCGATTTTTTTGTTAGTCTTGTGGAGTCATCCCGTAGCCCTACACCCTGTGAGAAGTTCCCTACCTCTATATACTCGTAAATTTGTTCTAGAATTGACTGGTTGGTATTCCAAGCAACGAGGGCACGCAATAGTATGTGCCTACAGTTTGACCTGTGTTGTTTCGAGTGTTGTGGGTTTTGCAGCACCACCTTTGTGGGATTTGTTCCCTCTTTGTGTGAACATATGTAAAAACCTACTGTAGAAAACCCTTTAAGGGTCTAGTGGATGCGAACTGGTAGTCTTGATATCTCTTTTAAAAATAAAAGATGTCCAGATAGTTTTCTGGGTATTCATCCTAAATCTTACGATGTGATCAAGGTAAGAGTCAACCCTATACTCATGTATTGTCGTCTGGGTTTTTCCACGGTACTATCTATCGGTTAAGTACTAAACCTTTTGTTTGTAAATTTCCCTTGGTGGAAGGTCGTAATGGTAATAGTTTTTGTCTGGCTCTCTGTTGCCTAAATTGATCTCTGTGTTTTGTGCAGCATAGGCATACTTATCCCCTGCATTAGCGACCCTTTGTCTTGGAAATTTTTGTTTTGCTCCCAAATTAATTTAGATTTTATTGTGTTTTAAAATCATCCATTCGTAAATAATTTACAGAATGGATAGGGTAAAAGAGTATTGATTAATCATATTGTGTACATGTCTTTACCTTTCAAAGGATTATTACTGTGGATGAACCTGTATTATTTTGTGGAATAATAAATCGGAATTCCCCGTTCTGTGTACACATAAAATGATGTATACCTGTATTGAAATCATAGATGTTCCCGTTTTATTTCAGACTGAATTCCTTCACATTCAAAGTGTCTTAGTCGGTGTATAGAAAATTATGACCTAGGCTTTGTGTATATGCAAGGTATTGTGTGCCCTTTATGGATATCTGCGATTGGCGATTGGTGAATTTTCTTGGTCAGTGGTGGAATTTGCAGCTTGTTTAACTTCTTCCACCACTATATGATTTATAAATGGTAAGATATTCTTATTTACAATTTATACATTTCTTCATTTGTTGTTATAAATCGTAGTTCAACACTATGTATAAATATGAGAGCATGATTTACCTTTGGCAAAAATCACATCTGTGATCTGCATCAGTTAACCTAGTTCCGCGTGATTCTATAGTTCAACTTTGGCTTATGCTAGGTCATTATTCAGTGAGCATATTCACATGAATAAATAATTATCACATATCCATCTCATTCTTCTTAGCTAATTATCAATAAAATATTTTAAAAGATGACACGTAGAGGTACATATATGAAACTGATATTGGGACAGAACTCGAAAAGCAAGGTTCCACTCAACAGTAGAACAAAATAATCAATTTACTTGATCTTGTATATATGACGAGCATCTTGTGTCTAGGTCTTTTTAGCAGCTTTACAGATTCCTAATTTTCAGAGGCCGCTATTGGTTAATCTCGTTGTTTTATTTGTCTTCCAATATTTAATATATAAAAGATTTTTCTTTTAAATGCGTCATAATCAAAGAGTTGGTTGGGAAAATCAAATCTTCGCCCAACAATCATAAATAATTAATTAAAATAATTAATTACAATAATCATAAATCTTCGCACATAGAGTTTTTTTTATTTTTTTGGTGATATTACAAACAATTATACCCCTATTGAGTTAGCTAAGCTCAATAAGATACAATACATTAATTACGTCGAAAGGCGTATACCTATTGACAATGGGCAGAATTAATCACCTTTTAATCATAAATTTAAATCTTACTGTTCGTAATTGAAGATGCTGGCATATTCTTCGTCGTCCTCTCTAATCAATGGATGAGATTTTGATAAATTAACTTCCGTTCATTTATAAAGACGTCCGTTTACGTGATTACTTTTTCACATTTACTAAATCAAATTAAAAAATTACTTGCTCATCACCAGATTGCCACGTTCAGTAATTAACAAATAACAATAGCGATTAAAAAACTGGGCAAATGCATATCAGCGCGTGGATGTAAATTGCTGCGCGTGGATGTAAAACGTTTTACAGTGCGCCGTCATTTTTAAACCCAGGCGGATGCTTATGGCCGCTTGGAAAATTGACCGCACCTTACCTTCCCTTCCCGGCCAGCCCCATCAGAAGACGATTCGTTTCAAACTAAAATCAGTTCACTCAATCAATGCCAATCCCGAAAGACGTATCCTCCACGCACGCCACCCGTCATTCAAATGGTCCCTGCTCTCAGAAGCCATTCAATATCTTTCGGCGTTTTTCAGCCGCGATTTAGAGGCTGCGCTAGTTTATTCCAAGACATACACAATAAATTCTTACATTACCAAAGCATGAAAGTGTTTTCAACATTTTTGCCCACGTATCATTGTAGTTACCAATAAGTTGGCCATCACCTATGGAGCCAAAATATATTGCAGGCATGTGAAACATAAACCCGCTCGATAGACCAATCTTTTCCTAGATTTTGCACACCCCAAATCAACACAAGTACGATGTTCCTTCCTACAAAATCAATAATCTCGTCCGTGTTCCATTCCTTCATTATTCACATCAACTATAGCTAAATTGTCTCCTTCCACAGTCTCGGCCTCAACGATCTGCATCATGCTTTCGATCACATTAACGATTTGTCAACGAGGAATCGTGGCTCAATGCCCACCAACTCGATACAAATCTGAAGGGCCTCCTGGGTCGTGGCCACTCGTTCCTATTCAGTTCCTCGGTGAGGGTCAACATCATAGTGGGGATAAATTCGTGGAAGTGCTTACGGTCCGAGCTTCTTCTCTGCGGTAATATTCTCCCTTCAAGGCTGCGACTGAGCGCACAACCCTCTCTTTGACGCGCACAACCCTCTCTCTCAAAGAGACAATAGGCCACACCTCACATGAAACAATGGAGACAAAATAATAACAATACACTCATATTCTTATAATTTCAAACCACCATGTGTGTGTCAGGAATACACACTACAACTCTATTCTTCCACAAAACTATCAAATTCACCTACGGGAGAAATGAGATTCGAACTCCAGACCTTTCACAGTTTACAAGCTCACAATCCACTCAGATGCATCTCCACGGAATTCAAAACCTTGATTGATGGCATGGTTGAGCGAGAGTGCGAGGTCGAAGTCACCAAGTTCCCTCCTGTTTTAATAATCAATTGTTCCACTGATAAGAAATCCGCTACACACGAGCAGCACATCCACTTCGATTTTACAATAAATCGACAGATTCATATATGCATCAAAACAGTGGACAAAACCGAATGGAAAGAACAACAGAACACTGCAAAATAACCATAGCTCACACAAACTACAAGCCACTGATTAAATATGCAATCTTGAGCTTGACAGTTCGCAACTTCACATCAATTAGATATATGCTGTGATTTTAAATCTTGACACTTCACATTGCTTTCTTAAGCTTGACAGTTCAACGCTGGTTAAT
>JZKD02S2224867.1:0-19196 GCA_000966675.3 Picea glauca
GATTCTTTTGGCTTTGATTGTGTCCTTTTGGTGCTTTTCTTTTTCTGCAACATCGATGGGCTTCGACACTTCTTCTTTGACGAATATTGCTAGTTCATTATATTCAAGAATGAGACCAATCCTATACTTCCAGGCATGTAAGTTTTCCACACCTTCTAGCTTGTCAACAAGCTTAATGCTTACAGACATCTTTTACTTGAAGCTGGGAAAATGTCCAAAAATGAAAATGTTCAAAATCAAATTATGAACTTACCAGGAGGTGCGATTTGCTGAGGTGAGTAGCCTGGTGTGCTTAGATATGAGAAAATCCAACTTTTACCCCTCCAAAATTGATCTATGGATTTCTGGACTGGTGCTTCTAGTTTTCTGGTACCTCTAGTACTCTGGTACTTCTTGTACTTCTAGTTTTTTGGTACTTTGTGAAACTAGGGTTTCACTTTCCAAGAGATCTAGCCACTGAAAAGGTACGTTGAAGGTGCCAAAAAGATCCTTGGGGGAGGGAACACTTTTCTAGATGTTTTTAGGGCTGAAATACCTCACCAACAAAAATCCCTAATTTGCATGTACGACAACAATGATGATTTTCACTTTTCTCTTGTGAAAGATGCTCTCTTCAGCTTGGCTCTAATACCATGTTAATGTTTAAGACATTATTATAGTTCTTTGCATTTCAATTAATAACAATAGCATAATATAAGATCACTTAGAAATACACAATCACAAGAGACACGTCATTTATCCTGGGAAAACCTCATGGGGAAGAAAACCCAACAAAACTTCCTTAATATAGATAGCCAATACAATGCCAAGAGATAACTCAAACAAGTACAAAAAGTCCTCTCCAAAAGATGTCTCTCTCTCTCTCTCTCTCTCTCTTCTCCAACTGCAGCTTCGAAACTTGTCTCTCAATGAACAAGTGAGTGTGTGTCTAAGTGAGGCTCTAGCCTCCTTGTTTATACAAGACTGGCACGTGTGGGAGTGTCCTTTCACTGGCAGGGTCGAGTTCTTCTCCTGGGTGGTTATAACAACCTTTATTATATTCTGGGGCCTCTTTGATATATTCTGGGGCTGACTTCTTTTTCTACCTATTACAATTACATTATGACCAATCCGCAAAAGGGGATTTGGTCCTTTTACAATAGCCGACATGATCAATCCACAATGGGGATTGATCCAATGAATAATATATCAAATAAGAATAAGAATACACTTTGTAGTCACATAATTTCAACAAGAAACCCCCTCAGAATCCACCCCACAAGAAATAGGGCCACCAAAGTGGAAGATTATACATACAGGGGGGGGCACGCAAGAAGGCCAAGGGGCATAAGAAACTGCCAAAATACACTATCACTCAGGATCACATAGACCACGTGACAGAGAAAGTGCATGACCGCGCAACAAAATAATTTGAAGTTTCCCAACACCAGAGAGGAAGAATACAAGATGAGTTGGCAGGGATAAAGTAGGTCCTCAACCAGATCGGGTCAATGCAAAGGCTTGAAAGGGGAACAAAATCTTTCCCTGAAGCAACATCAGTAGAGACAAGGACTGTGTCGAGTGAGCATGACACAATTCAAACTATCGCCCAAGTGAGTACGACTTTCAAAATGACATCTAACATGCTATAGATGGATGACATTGCAGCCTAGACACCATTGAAGGATCTAGTGCAGGTAGAAATGGTATTAACAAGAATACCTACCAAGGCATTATACAAGATCTAAGTCAATGTTGCATAGGAGGTACAATCACGCGCTAGAACAAATGCAACAGAACTGCAGGAGATGAGAAATAGCAAGGATGCCTTGGAATTGGTGGTCGAGTAGGTCAAGCTTGAAACGAAGGAGGAAAAGGAGTGAGCAAACAGAATAGAACATGGCGTGACAACAATGTACAATCACATCACTAACAATGCACAAGAAGATAACACAAGTGCAACGAAGAAACTTAAGCTCATTTCCCAAACTATTGAACACTATAGGGAAGAGATTGAGGAATTAAAAGAAAATATGACTCCTACAAATCTTGTCAAGGTTAGAGAGCATAGGAAACAAGACGTTGCACTCCAATTAGCAGAACTGGAGAAGAACATAACTGCAACATAAGATTTGTTTGATAGAGCCATGCAACTCTAGATAGTGCTAGATGAGGATGCGCAAGTCCAATAGTGGGAGAAAAAAGAGGAAAGGCTCAACGCAGTTGTACAAGAGCTCAAGAACAAACATAAAACAATGAGCATCATAGAGCACCTAAAAGGTAATTAGGACTTGAATAAGCTACAATCAGATTTAAAATCCGCACAAAGGAAAAAACAATAGAGACATGTAGAAGTAGAACCCCTACAAGAGAAAGCAATGCATATGATCACACGGTTGGAGGAGGAGAAGAGGAATATGGGGAAAGCATAGACAAAAGGTGAAACACTAATCCAGGAGGATATCACAATGCAGTCCGTAGAGGCACTGACAAGAAAAGCTACACAAGTCAAGAAGCGAGGAAGAGGACTAGCAGAGAAGCTCCAAATTTTGGAAACAATCGTCGTAGGAGTGCGCACTAGCTAAGTGGCTCAGGACAATCCACATGTCAGTTTTGGGGGCCTATTGGGTACATGCCTAAAGTGGAGTAAAGGTCTATTTTTGGAAGATAAGGCCATTTTTGGAGAAGAGCACCTGGCAAGAAAAGCAACACGTGAGAAGGAAAATCTACATGCAAAGGAGGAAAGCATGCAAGGCACGCATTCAGGAAAACTTAACTACATTAGGGTTAGGGTTTTTGTAAGAGATTGTAACAACCGATAAGATGAAAATTAGTATAAAATAGGACCTTAGAGTTCTGGGTTAGGAGATGAGTTTTGTTCTGTTCAGTTAAGGAAACTACTGTAAGATCTGATACCAATTTTGTAAGTTGTTGAGCTGTGGGAGGGTCAAATAACTAGATCTTGAGGGTTAGATCGTAGGATGACGAGCCGCATGCGATCTAGTCCGCCTCATAGAGGTTGTGGAACCTGTTTTGTGATTGTATGGTCAAAATTGTAGTGTGCATGACACCATATCTTGCATAAATATAAATAAAATATCCTAAGAAGCTAGATCTTTGTGGATGTATCCCAGGAGGGAGTGAACCACGGTAAAACCTATGTTGTGTGTTGTGTTTATTACATATTTACCTTTTGTTAGTAGTTATATGATGAATGTATGAATGGATAGTTCTGTTAGATCTGTTATTTGGTAGATCAGTATGCATAAAACTAATAGATGAATGAATATTAAGAATAATAGAAAGAGAAACTAGATCAAGGCATAAGGAGATGAATTTCAATCCTATATCCCCACTCCTTCCTAGACTACAAGCATTTGAGTATTGCAGTCACCCATAGAACTATCTCGGGTGATACTATGCAATACATTCTATGTTTGTGTTGCCTTCTGGTTTACCGGGAGGGCCGATAGTTTTAGAGGGTTTTGTTGGAAACCTGTGCATATTTAAACCTGGGTCAGCCCAAGAGTAGAAAGATGATAGGTAATAACCAATAGTAAGGTCATCATCCTTGTTGGAAGTGGTAGCACCATTAATTTTATTCATCATCGCATTTCCTAGGAAACCAATTGCTATATGCGTGTTTTCAATAATTTTCAAATCATGATAGCCAATGGTGGATCCATGAAATGTGGTGGGCATTGTGAAAATGTATTTCTTCAAATTGGACATTACCACTTGAAATCTCATATGTTTTCCATTGAAATGNGATTCTTTTGGCTTTGATTGTGTCCTTTTGGTGCTTTTCTTTTTCTGCAACATCGATGGGCTTCGACACTTCTTCTTTGACGAATATTGCTAGTTCATTATATTCAAGAATGAGACCAATCCTATACTTCCAGGCATGTAAGTTTTCCACACCTTCTAGCTTGTCAACAAGCTTAATGCTTACAGACATCTTTTACTTGAAGCTGGGAAAATGTCCAAAAATGAAAATGTTCAAAATCAAATTATGAACTTACCAGGAGGTGCGATTTGCTGAGGTGAGTAGCCTGGTGTGCTTAGATATGAGAAAATCCAACTTTTACCCCTCCAAAATTGATCTATGGATTTCTGGACTGGTGCTTCTAGTTTTCTGGTACCTCTAGTACTCTGGTACTTCTTGTACTTCTAGTTTTTTGGTACTTTGTGAAACTAGGGTTTCACTTTCCAAGAGATCTAGCCACTGAAAAGGTACGTTGAAGGTGCCAAAAAGATCCTTGGGGGAGGGAACACTTTTCTAGATGTTTTTAGGGCTGAAATACCTCACCAACAAAAATCCCTAATTTGCATGTACGACAACAATGATGATTTTCACTTTTCTCTTGTGAAAGATGCTCTCTTCAGCTTGGCTCTAATACCATGTTAATGTTTAAGACATTATTATAGTTCTTTGCATTTCAATTAATAACAATAGCATAATATAAGATCACTTAGAAATACACAATCACAAGAGACACGTCATTTATCCTGGGAAAACCTCATGGGGAAGAAAACCCAACAAAACTTCCTTAATATAGATAGCCAATACAATGCCAAGAGATAACTCAAACAAGTACAAAAAGTCCTCTCCAAAAGATGTCTCTCTCTCTCTCTCTCTCTCTCTTCTCCAACTGCAGCTTCGAAACTTGTCTCTCAATGAACAAGTGAGTGTGTGTCTAAGTGAGGCTCTAGCCTCCTTGTTTATACAAGACTGGCACGTGTGGGAGTGTCCTTTCACTGGCAGGGTCGAGTTCTTCTCCTGGGTGGTTATAACAACCTTTATTATATTCTGGGGCCTCTTTGATATATTCTGGGGCTGACTTCTTTTTCTACCTATTACAATTACATTATGACCAATCCGCAAAAGGGGATTTGGTCCTTTTACAATAGCCGACATGATCAATCCACAATGGGGATTGATCCAATGAATAATATATCAAATAAGAATAAGAATACACTTTGTAGTCACATAATTTCAATAAGAAACCCCCTCAGAATCCACCCCACAAGAAGTAGGGCCACCAAAGTGGAAGATTATACATACAGGGGGGGGCACGCAAGAAGGCCAAGGGGCATAAGAAATTACCAAAATACACTATCACTCAGGATCACATAGACCACGTGACAGAGAAAGTACATGACCGCGCAACGAAATAATTTGAAGTTTCCCAACACCAGAGAGGAAGAATACAAGATGAGTTGGCAGGGATAAAGCAGGTCCTCAACCAGATTGGGTCAATGCAGAGGCTTGAAAGGGGAACAAAATCTTTCCCCGAAGCAACATCAGTAGAGACAAGGACTGTGTCGAGTGAGCATGGCACAATTCAAACTATCGCCCAAGTGAGTACGACTTTCAAAATGACATCTAACATGCTATAGATGGATGACGTTGCAGCCCAGACACCATTGAAGGATCTAGCGCAGGTAGAAATGGTATTAACAAGAATACCTACCAAGGCATTATACAAGATCTAAGTCAATGTTGCATAGGAGGTACAATCACGCGCTAGAACAAATGCAACAGAACTGCAGGAGATGAGAAATAGCAAGGATGCCTTGGAATTGGTGGTCGAGTAGGTCAAGCTTGAAACGAAGGAGGAAAAGGAGTGAGCAAACAGAATAGAACATGGCGTGACAACAATGTACAATCACATCACTAACAATGCACAAGAAGATAACACAAGTGCAACGAAGAAACTTAAGCTCATTTCCCAAACTATTGAACACTATAGGGAAGAGATTGAGGAATTAAAAGAAAATATGACTCCTACAAATCTTGTCAAGGTTAGAGAGCATAGGAAACAAGACGTTGCACTCCAATTAGCAGAACTGGAGAAGAACATAACTGCAACATAAGATTTGTTTGATAGAGCCATGCAACTCTAGATAGTGCTAGATGAGGATGCGCAAGTCCAATAGTGGGAGAAAAAAGAGGAAAGGCTCAACGCAGTTGTACAAGAGCTCAAGAACAAACATAAAACAATGAGCATCATAGAGCACCTAAAAGGTAATTAGGACTTGAATAAGCTACAATCAGATTTAAAATCCGCACAAAGGAAAAAACAATAGAGACATGTAGAAGTAGAACCCCTACAAGAGAAAGCAATGCATATGATCACACGGTTGGAGGAGGAGAAGAGGAATATGGGGAAAGCATAGACAAAAGGTGAAACACTAATCCAGGAGGATATCACAATGCAGTCCGTAGAGGCACTGACAAGAAAAGCTACACAAGTCAAGAAGCGAGGAAGAGGACTAGCAGAGAAGCTCCAAATTTTGGAAACAATCGTCGTAGGAGTGCGCACTAGCTAAGTGGCTCAGGACAATCCACATGTCAGTTTTGGGGGCCTATTGGGTACATGCCTAAAGTGGAGTAAAGGTCTATTTTTGGAAGATAAGGCCATTTTTGGAGAAGAGCACCTGGCAAGAAAAGCAACACGTGAGAAGGAAAATCTACATGCAAAGGAGGAAAGCATGCAAGGCACGCATTCAGGAAAACTTAACTACATTAGGGTTAGGGTTTTTGTAAGAGATTGTAACAACCGATAAGATGAAAATTAGTATAAAATAGGACCTTAGAGTTCTGGGTTAGGAGATGAGTTTTGTTCTGTTCAGTTAAGGAAACTACTGTAAGATCTGATACCAATTTTGTAAGTTGTTGAGCTGTGGGAGGGTCAAATAACTAGATCTTGAGGGTTAGATCGTAGGATGACGAGCCGCATGCGATCTAGTCCGCCTCATAGAGGTTGTGGAACCTGTTTTGTGATTGTATGGTCAAAATTGTAGTGTGCATGACACCATATCTTGCATAAATATAAATAAAATATCCTAAGAAGCTAGATCTTTGTGGATGTATCCCAGGAGGGAGTGAACCACGGTAAAACCTATGTTGTGTGTTGTGTTTATTACATATTTACCTTTTGTTAGTAGTTATATGATGAATGTATGAATGGATAGTTCTGTTAGATCTGTTATTTGGTAGATCAGTATGCATAAAACTAATAGATGAATGAATATTAAGAATAATAGAAAGAGAAACTAGATCAAGGCATAAGGAGATGAATTTCAATCCTATATCCCCACTCCTTCCTAGACTACAAGCATTTGAGTATTGCAGTCACCCATAGAACTATCTCGGGTGATACTATGCAATACATTCTATGTTTGTGTTGCCTTCTGGTTTACCGGGAGGGCCGATAGTTTTAGAGGGTTTTGTTGGAAACCTGTGCATATTTAAACCTGGGTCAGCCCAAGAGTAGAAAGATGATAGGTAATAACCAATAGTAAGGTCATCATCCTTGTTGGAAGTGGTAGCACCATTAATTTTATTCATCATCGCATTTCCTAGGAAACCAATTGCTATATGCGTGTTTTCAATAATTTTCAAATCATGATAGCCAATGGTGGATCCATGAAATGTGGTGGGCATTGTGAAAATGTATTTCTTCAAATTGGACATTACCACTTGAAATCTCATATGTTTTCCATTGAAATGCGAGGTTGTGACATTGTTCTAGGCGCTGAATGGTTACGCACTTTGGGTCCTATTCTTATGGATTTTAAGAAATTAACCATGCAATTCCAACAAGAGGGACAAATGTATCATAGAGAATTTTTTTTCCATACAAAGATAATTATAGAGCTTCAATGGAAACCTGAAAAATAATTTCGAAATTATGCATTATTGGGCATTTTTGAAAAAAAAGAATTTTAGAAAAATTAGGAAAAATTGGGATTTTTTTTCGTACAATGATGTCAACGTGATGTAGATGCCACGTGTTAGATGATGTGAAAAATAGGTGACTTGTATTTCCACAATGGTAATTGGTGGTAGGTGGCAGGTGATGTGGAGCTGTGGTGGCGAGGCTCCTGCTTGACCTGCGGAACCTTGATTCCAGGAATGCAAAACTGTGATTTTGGGGAGATCCTATGGTGGTTTTGGAAACCACCAAGGAGTGGGGGGGGGGTGGAATCAAACACATGTCACCCCACCATAAAGTTAGAAATTGGGTGGGTTCCATTTCAGGATCCCCCCCCTCTATTAATGGTTGACAGGTCGGTGGGGATGCGACCCTGACCATCGATTACCATTGACCCCTCTCGATCCTCCATCGTCAGATCGAAGGAACCTGAAAGTTTTCATGCACCAAGGAATTGGTATGGATGGGTCCTACCCATCCCCATGACCAATTTTATTGTGCCACATGGATAGTTGCACAGTGGGACCTGATGTTTAATAAAATGTGCGCTAAGTGGAAGTGTAGGAAGGAAGAAGAAGGAAAAGAGGAGGGAAACATGGATTGANGCAGGTAGAAATGGTATTAACAAGAATACCTACCAAGGCATTATACAAGATCTAAGTCAATGTTGCATAGGAGGTACAATCACGCGCTAGAACAAATGCAACAGAACTGCAGGAGATGAGAAATAGCAAGGATGCCTTGGAATTGGTGGTCGAGTAGGTCAAGCTTGAAACGAAGGAGGAAAAGGAGTGAGCAAACAGAATAGAACATGGCGTGACAACAATGTACAATCACATCACTAACAATGCACAAGAAGATAACACAAGTGCAACGAAGAAACTTAAGCTCATTTCCCAAACTATTGAACACTATAGGGAAGAGATTGAGGAATTAAAAGAAAATATGACTCCTACAAATCTTGTCAAGGTTAGAGAGCATAGGAAACAAGACGTTGCACTCCAATTAGCAGAACTGGAGAAGAACATAACTGCAACATAAGATTTGTTTGATAGAGCCATGCAACTCTAGATAGTGCTAGATGAGGATGCGCAAGTCCAATAGTGGGAGAAAAAAGAGGAAAGGCTCAACGCAGTTGTACAAGAGCTCAAGAACAAACATAAAACAATGAGCATCATAGAGCACCTAAAAGGTAATTAGGACTTGAATAAGCTACAATCAGATTTAAAATCCGCACAAAGGAAAAAACAATAGAGACATGTAGAAGTAGAACCCCTACAAGAGAAAGCAATGCATATGATCACACGGTTGGAGGAGGAGAAGAGGAATATGGGGAAAGCATAGACAAAAGGTGAAACACTAATCCAGGAGGATATCACAATGCAGTCCGTAGAGGCACTGACAAGAAAAGCTACACAAGTCAAGAAGCGAGGAAGAGGACTAGCAGAGAAGCTCCAAATTTTGGAAACAATCGTCGTAGGAGTGCGCACTAGCTAAGTGGCTCAGGACAATCCACATGTCAGTTTTGGGGGCCTATTGGGTACATGCCTAAAGTGGAGTAAAGGTCTATTTTTGGAAGATAAGGCCATTTTTGGAGAAGAGCACCTGGCAAGAAAAGCAACACGTGAGAAGGAAAATCTACATGCAAAGGAGGAAAGCATGCAAGGCACGCATTCAGGAAAACTTAACTACATTAGGGTTAGGGTTTTTGTAAGAGATTGTAACAACCGATAAGATGAAAATTAGTATAAAATAGGACCTTAGAGTTCTGGGTTAGGAGATGAGTTTTGTTCTGTTCAGTTAAGGAAACTACTGTAAGATCTGATACCAATTTTGTAAGTTGTTGAGCTGTGGGAGGGTCAAATAACTAGATCTTGAGGGTTAGATCGTAGGATGACGAGCCGCATGCGATCTAGTCCGCCTCATAGAGGTTGTGGAACCTGTTTTGTGATTGTATGGTCAAAATTGTAGTGTGCATGACACCATATCTTGCATAAATATAAATAAAATATCCTAAGAAGCTAGATCTTTGTGGATGTATCCCAGGAGGGAGTGAACCACGGTAAAACCTATGTTGTGTGTTGTGTTTATTACATATTTACCTTTTGTTAGTAGTTATATGATGAATGTATGAATGGATAGTTCTGTTAGATCTGTTATTTGGTAGATCAGTATGCATAAAACTAATAGATGAATGAATATTAAGAATAATAGAAAGAGAAACTAGATCAAGGCATAAGGAGATGAATTTCAATCCTATATCCCCACTCCTTCCTAGACTACAAGCATTTGAGTATTGCAGTCACCCATAGAACTATCTCGGGTGATACTATGCAATACATTCTATGTTTGTGTTGCCTTCTGGTTTACCGGGAGGGCCGATAGTTTTAGAGGGTTTTGTTGGAAACCTGTGCATATTTAAACCTGGGTCAGCCCAAGAGTAGAAAGATGATAGGTAATAACCAATAGTAAGGTCATCATCCTTGTTGGAAGTGGTAGCACCATTAATTTTATTCATCATCGCATTTCCTAGGAAACCAATTGCTATATGCGTGTTTTCAATAATTTTCAAATCATGATAGCCAATGGTGGATCCATGAAATGTGGTGGGCATTGTGAAAATGTATTTCTTCAAATTGGACATTACCACTTGAAATCTCATATGTTTTCCATTGAAATGTGAGGTTGTGACATTGTTCTAGGCGCTGAATGGTTACGCACTTTGGGTCCTATTCTTATGGATTTTAAGGAATTAACCATGCAATTCCAACAAGAGGGACAAATGTATCATAGGGAATTTTTTTTCCATACAAAGATAATTATAGAGCTTCAATGGAAACCTGAAAAATAATTTCGAAATTATGCATTATTGGGCATTTTAAAAAAAAAAGAATTTTGGAAAAATTAGGAAAAATTGGGATTTTTTTTCGTACAATGATGTCAACGTGATGTAGATTCCATGTGTTAGATGATGTAAAAAATAGGTGACTTGTATTTCCACAATGGTAATTGGTGGTAGGTGGCAGGTGATGTGGAGCTGTGGTGGCGAGGCTCCTCCTTGACCTGCGGAACCTTGATTCCAGGAATGCAAAACTNAAAACAATAATGAGTCATATTTACATCAAACAATATTGGGTCCATTACCCAAACCTTTGTACTACGGTGCTTTCTTCAAGGGTTGACATCAATAACAACCAACCTTAATCAACATTTTTCAGGTCATTAACTTGAAGGCCAATTTTGAAGGCCTAAACATCATTTTTTGAAGATCAAATTTCTCCATAACTATTTTTCCTACAAGGAAACATAGTTTTTCCTTATAAAATTATAGAGCTTAGAGAGATATTTTGAATAAGATTATTTTTTCACAAAACAGAGCCTGTATGAGGAAGTTATAGACCAAACAATGCATGGTAAAAATGAGGCCCAATTGACTTCTGAAGGCCATAACGTCCTGCTCAGAAGTCGGATTGAGGCATAAGAGAAGTCTATGGAAATATATTGAGCCATAGAAGACATCTATGGAGTCATATTAGAGATTTAGGTACTTGAAAGTGCACAAGATGAGAAAAAAGATTCTTGTAGCATTCAATATTAAAAGAGGAATTTAGCCAAAACTTCAATGAGCTATAACTAGAATCCTGGAGCTTGGATGGAGGTGAAACTTGGTAAAATTGTTCAAAATATGGTTATGAAGGAACTCAATTGAGATACTGTCAAACTTCTAAATAAGTAGGTGCAAAGATGCATGGACATAGATAAAAATCATACCTGGTTGAAATGTGTGTAAAATGGAGTAATTGGGTAATGATCAAATGACTGTAACTTTTTGCTCAAGACTCAAAATTGAGAAAGAAAGAATTAATTGGAGAGGTCTTGGATAGAGGAGTCTATATACCCACTCAAAAATGTGAATTTAGTTGTAGGATTCATAAGAAAACAAAAAGAATATTTATTGTGTATTTAAAAGGCAGAATGGTGCATAAATTGGTAGATTTGTTAAATTATTGTGGTCTAACAAATATTATTGCATGGCTATTTTGCATATTTAAGAGAAAATAGAACATATCAGAATCACCAGAAAGAGATACCAGAGTTATGGAAGAAGAAAAAAGAACTTATAGCCATGAAGACAAAGTCAGAGGGATGTGTATAAGCATGGGTAATGTAGAGACATAATCAAATGGGCATGGATAGGTCAAGGGGGAGAGAATGAATTTAGTGGAGACTATAAAGAGTCTGCAAATGTGTGTTCATAGATATAAGGATGATAATGAGAGACTTATGGAAGCTAAGGAGTAGTGGGATGTCTTCAACATCAAGTTGTTGCAGATCTTGGACAAAATAGAGAAGAAAATGTGTAAGGAAACATAATCAATTAAATCAAGGATTCATAGATATCATGCCAAAATGAAGAATCCATAAGTGTTGGTAAACACCATCATCACTCACCAAGGAATTCAGTTAGAAGAGCACACAATAGTCCAAGCGTGTCTCATGTTAGAAAGCATGAGATGAGGTCTGGGGTAGATGAACTACAAGGAGAAATGAATAAGATCAAGCCTCCTACCTTTGATGGAGAGAACAATAAATATGAGGATGCAAAGACTTGGTTATTGGGTATGATGAAGTATTTTGAGTTAAATAATTACTCCTCACATGCAGAAGGAAGAATTCCAATTTATCAGCTGAAGGGAAAAACATCAATGTGTTGGGACCCGTTTGTTCAAGTACAACACATTGATGAGAAAAATATCACTTGGAGGTAGTTAAAAGGGTATTTTCATAAGAAATACTTAACTTAGAGTTATTATGATAGGAAGATGAAGGAGTTATTTGAGCTCAAGCTTGGGAGTATGACCATGGATGAGTATGAGAGGAGATTCTTAGAGTTGTTGAAGTATGTTGATTTCATCAAGGATGATCGGGTCAAGATTCAAAGGTTCTTGAGCGGGATGCCATCAATATTTAGTGACAAGATATCGTATGATGATCCCAAGACAATGGATGANAAAACAATAATGAGTCATATTTACATCAAACAATATTGGGTCCATTACCCAAACCTTTGTACTACGGTGCTTTCTTCAAGGGTTGACATCAATAACAACCAACCTTAATCAACATTTTTCAGGTCATTAACTTGAAGGCCAATTTTGAAGGCCTAAACATCATTTTTTGAAGATCAAATTTCTCCATAACTATTTTTCCTACAAGGAAACATAGTTTTTCCTTATAAAATTATAGAGCTTAGAGAGATATTTTGAATAAGATTATTTTTTCACAAAACAGAGCCTGTATGAGGAAGTTATAGACCAAACAATGCATGGTAAAAATGAGGCCCAATTGACTTCTGAAGGCCATAACGTCCTGCTCAGAAGTCGGATTGAGGCATAAGAGAAGTCTATGGAAATATATTGAGCCATAGAAGACATCTATGGAGTCATATTAGAGATTTAGGTACTTGAAAGTGCACAAGATGAGAAAAAAGATTCTTGTAGCATTCAATATTAAAAGAGGAATTTAGCCAAAACTTCAATGAGCTATAACTAGAATCCTGGAGCTTGGATGGAGGTGAAACTTGGTAAAATTGTTCAAAATATGGTTATGAAGGAACTCAATTGAGATACTGTCAAACTTCTAAATAAGTAGGTGCAAAGATGCATGGACATAGATAAAAATCATACCTGGTTGAAATGTGTGTAAAATGGAGTAATTGGGTAATGATCAAATGACTGTAACTTTTTGCTCAAGACTCAAAATTGAGAAAGAAAGAATTAATTGGAGAGGTCTTGGATAGAGGAGTCTATATACCCACTCAAAAATGTGAATTTAGTTGTAGGATTCATAAGAAAACAAAAAGAATATTTATTGTGTATTTAAAAGGCAGAATGGTGCATAAATTGGTAGATTTGTTAAATTATTGTGGTCTAACAAATATTATTGCATGGCTATTTTGCATATTTAAGAGAAAATAGAACATATCAGAATCACCAGAAAGAGATACCAGAGTTATGGAAGAAGAAAAAAGAACTTATAGCCATGAAGACAAAGTCAGAGGGATGTGTATAAGCATGGGTAATGTAGAGACATAATCAAATGGGCATGGATAGGTCAAGGGGGAGAGAATGAATTTAGTGGAGACTATAAAGAGTCTGCAAATGTGTGTTCATAGATATAAGGATGATAATGAGAGACTTATGGAAGCTAAGGAGTAGTGGGATGTCTTCAACATCAAGTTGTTGCAGATCTTGGACAAAATAGAGAAGAAAATGTGTAAGGAAACATAATCAATTAAATCAAGGATTCATAGATATCATGCCAAAATGAAGAATCCATAAGTGTTGGTAAACACCATCATCACTCACCAAGGAATTCAGTTAGAAGAGCACACAATAGTCCAAGCGTGTCTCATGTTAGAAAGCATGAGATGAGGTCTGGGGTAGATGAACTACAAGGAGAAATGAATAAGATCAAGCCTCCTACCTTTGATGGCGAGAACAATAAAGATGAGGATGAAAAGACTTGGTTATTGGGTATGATGAAGTATTTTGAGTTAAATAATTACTCCTCACATGCAGAAGGAAGAATTCCAATTTATCAGCTGAAGGGAAAAGCATCAATGTGTTGGGACCCATTTTTTCAAGTACAACACATTGATGAGAAAAATATCACTTGGAGGTAGTTAAAAGGGTATTTTCATAAGAAATACTTAACCAAGAGTTATTATGATAGGAATATGAAGGAGTTATTTGAGCTCAAGCTTGGGAGTATGACCATGGATGAGTATGAGAGGAGATTCTTAGAGTTGTTGAAGTATGTTGATTTCATCAAGGATGATCAGGTCAAGATTCAAAGGTTCTTGAGCGGGATGCCATCAATATTTAGTGACAAGATATCATATGATGATCCCAAGACAATGGATGAAGCAATAAGGAGAACCAAGTGCCTCTATAATCAACATAGACGAAGACCAAATTTCAAAAAGGCTTGTGAAGATAAGAAGAAAGGTAATATGGAACATATGAAGAAGGGTAACAATCCACCATTCTTCAAAAATAATTCTCAGGGATAACTAACTCCAAATGAAACCAGAATGACATAAAATTTGGGAAAAATACTAAGGGAGAAACCCATTAAATGTTGGGGTTGTGAGGGAGATCACATGTGCAAATATTTCCCTTAGAAAGGAGAAATGGTGAAGGTTGTTCACAATGTACAATAGACTAATATATTTGAGGACATGGGTAGAAGCATGTCAAGGATCTATGGAGCTATGGACAACAATTAAGATGAATTTCAATCTCATATGATTGAAGTGGAAGGTAGGATCAATGATCAACCTATTGCTATTTAATTAATTCAGGAGCTAGTCATAGTTATATAGATCCTAAGTTGGTGGAAATATTTCATTTGCAAAGAAGCAACCTTGGAAAATATTGGTTGTTTAAGTTAGCTACATGATCTACAAGAAGAATTAATGAGATGGTTAAAAAATGTTCAATGGACATGAATGGAATGAGTACAAGGGAATATCTGAATATCATACCTTTGAGTTCATATGATTTCCTAATTGGTATGGATTGTTTGGAAAAGCACCATGATGTCCTAGATTGTTACAATAAGACATTTACTTGTTTGGATAAAGTAGGAAACTTGAGAACAATTCAAGGTATTCCAAGGGAAGTAACTATCAAAGAGGTTTCAGCCTTATAACTTAAGAAAAGATTCAGTAAAGAATGTCAAATATTTGCAGCGCATATGGAAGAGACAACTAAAGATAAAGTGTCAAGCATTGAAGACTATGAAATCCTAAAGAAATTTGAGGATGTAATTTAGAGAGATATCAGGGTTTCCACCAAAAAGAGATATTGATTTCTTTATTAATTTGATGCCTGGAGCAACGCTAGTGTCCAAGACTCCTTATAGGTTGAGTACACCAGAGTTGAAGGAGTTACAAATGCATCTTTAAGAGATCTTGAAGGAAGGGTATATACACCCAAGTGTGTCACCCTGGGGTGCCCTATTATTATTTGTGAAAAAAGAAGGATGGATCCTTGAGGTTATGCATTGACTTCATGTGGTTGAATAAGGTAACTGTGAAGAACATGTATCATTTTCCAAGGATATATGATATTTTTTATTAGCTAAAAGATGAAAATATATTCTCCAATATTGACCTCAAATTAGGCTATCATCATGTGAGAATTTAATAAGAATATATCACAATACGTCATTTAGAACAAGGTATGGTCATTATGAGTTTACATTGGTGCCATTTGGGTTGTTAAATGCACCAATTGTATTCATGTGTTTAATGAATGGTATTTAAAAAAATTACTTGGATAAGTTTGGCATTGTCTTCTTGGATGACATACTTATCTACTCCAAATATGAAGAAGCGCATGAGAAACACTTTATCATGGTGCTACAAGTATTGAGGGAGCATCATTTGTATGCCAAGTTGAGAAAGTGTTCATTTTGTCAGAGGAAGATACATTATTTGGGCCATATAATTTCAGAGGAAGGGATAACAATGGATCCAAAAAAGATAAAATCCATTGAAGGATGGCCAACAACAAAGAATGTCTCAAAAGTAAGGTCATTAATGGTAATTGTAGTCTATTATAGAATATTTATTGAAGGTTTTTCAAAGATTGCACACCCAATCACTTATTTGCAAAAGAAGTGTGTGAGATTTGAATGGACCTATGATTGTGAAATAAGTTTGCAACACTTGAAGAACTAATTGACAAGTGTACCAATATTGAGGATTGTTGATCCAAATGAATACTTCATTGTGTGAACTGATGCATGCAAGGAAGTGATTGGTGGAGTCTTTAGTCAAAATGGGCATGTGATATGCTACGAGTCTAGGAAGTTAAAAGAGCATGAGATACATTATGCCACCCATGATTTAGAATTAGAATCCATAGGTCATGTTTTGAAGATGTGGAGGCACTACCTCATGGGAAGAAGATTTGAGCTAAGGGCATACCATAGTGGTCTGAAATATTTGTCTGGATAACGAACTTTGAATGATGTACAAAGTAGATGGTTGGAATGCATCGGTGATTATGACTTTGATATAAAGCATATCAAAGACAAAGAGAACAAGGTGGTAGTTGCACTCAGTAGTAGGGTGCATTATATGCATGATACAACCATTAGCATGTACAAATATGATTCGTAAGACATAATTTTGGAATTTGCAAAATCAGATTAGCACTATCTGGAAACAAAAGAAAAATTAAAACAAGGTAATTTGTAGCAGAAAATTGAAGATTATGAGTTGAGAGATGATGGAATCCTCATGTATGGGGGCAGAGTTTATGTAACTAATAATCAATAGCTGAAAAATATGATGTTGAGAGAGATGCATAATGTGCCTTATATTGGGAACCTAGGTTACCAAAATGTTGGATATATTAAACACTCACCTAGTATTTATTTTCCTAAGGTTGATAGTTGAATGTTGAGAACACTTCCTTAGATGAGAATGTTCTCTATAGAGAATATTCCCCTACAAAATAGGGATCTCTTCTTCAGTTCAGAATTAGTTACACTTAGTTACATTCAGTTAGATTAGTGGAAGTCACTCATGCATGGAAACCACGGTTTTATCACCATCAGTTGCATGTGTTTCTCTCACTTCCACCCGTGTGACTTGGTTAGCTGATGATTGCATGGATCAGTTAACTACGACTAGGTGGCATATTACTTAAGTTCTTGTTAGTGAGTGTCTAGATCTCTCTAGATCACTACTATAGCGACTTCACTTATCCATGTAAAGTATATCATGTGTATTTTACCATTTTACTCATGTAGTGAATACAATTCTATTGATTCTTTTCCCTCATCTCTTCTCTCCTCTCAATTCGCAAGCTTTGTACGAATTGTTGTTATCTAGATTCTATGTGTAGGTTTCACCACAATTCTACATGGTATTAGAGCCCATGGGTTTCTAGGAGAAAGAAACAAAGGTATCTTATTTGTAGGTCTAGAAGGGCTATGTAGTCAAAAAAGATGGATTATTCGCCAACAATACTTCTCACGCCCCATAACTACTTCGAGTGGAAGCTAAAAAAATTTCATCAACTCAGATGCAGAGGCTTGGACCGGATCACCTTGGCTATAGAGGTTGATCCAACCTCTACTATCAAGAAGAACATGTATCTTAACCGCATGGATGGGGCTTATGGCCTCCTCTCTGTGTCTATGTCCCCCGAGCTTCTCTTTCACATTGAATCTTGTACTGCACCAGATTATATTTGGACAAAGTTAGAGGATCTCTTTGGAAAACAAGACGAAATGAGAGGCCATATGCTCGAGGTCGAGCTGAATTCCTTAGATCCAAGGAATTTTTACAACATCTAGGACTTCTTTACAAAGTCAAATTCCCTCCTCCTTCATCTAAAGGGAAGTGGAATAGACAAATCCACTCAACAAAGTCACTTAATCCTTTCTATATTAGCAAAAATTAGTCCAGATTATGTTGTTTTTGTCTCATCATTTCATACAAACAAATTCACTTTAGGAGCGGCCTGAAAAATGTTGAAATTATATCATTTTATTGAATCCCTCACACATGAAGAAGATAAGCTCATCAAAATGGGGATAATCAAGGGACCCAATTCACATACACTTGCTGTGAATGGAAGCAATGACACCTCCAATTCAAAGTCCAATAAAAAAGGCAAGGGAAAGGCGCATGTAGAGCCAAAGAAGGGAGGATACTCCAAACCCTTCGATGATTCCTTAGGCTCCAAAGGTGGAAAAGGAAAGAAAGTAAATACCAAATGCAATTACTGTAACCATGGTTATCATTCGAGTATACATGCATGAAGAAGCAAATTAATAATATGGTGGAGATTCTTTAGAAGAACAACCTCGGGGATCACATTCCCAAAGCTACCAAAAAGAAGTCGGAAGATCAAGAAAAATGAGGTAAATCTTATGCAATGATTTCCATTAAATCTTCTCCTAATGCATGGATCTTAGATTCAGGTGCATCCCATCATATGGAAACAATAAAGAATGTTTTATCTTCTATTTTTGCATGCATGGGTCCTCTAATCCTCATGGGAGATGATACCCTAGTTGAGTTCATTGGCCAAGGGAGAGTAGAACTCCCACATGGAAGTATTGAGAAATTCTTCCATGTTCCAACACTCTCTGTGAATATATTCTATGTTTATCAAATAACACATTCTAGTACATAAAAAAGAGCGAAATTCACACCTGATTTTGTAACCATATCTGATATGCGTGATAACTCCACGATTGTTGTTGGTGAGGTAAACCACCAATCTTGTTTGTATGCTTTTAGTAAATTCATTGCTAAATCTGATTATACTTTACTACTGATGCATGTTGATGATACTAGTATATTATGGCACGAGATATTTGTCCATCTGAATTTCAAATACATGCAACAACTATGAAAATAGGATATGGTCACTAGCTTGCCCAACATACACTTTTCAAAAGTAGTTT
>JZKD02S2224867.1:21972-38397 GCA_000966675.3 Picea glauca
CCAATGTTGAGAACGCTTCCTTAGATGAGAATATTCTCTCTAGAGAATATTCCCCTACAAAATAGGGCTCTTCTCTTCAGTTCTGAGTTAGTTACACTTAGTTAGACTAATGGAAGTCACTCATGCATGGCAGCCTTGGTTTTATCACCAATAGTTGCATGTGTTTCTCTCACTTCCACACATGTGACTCAGTTAATTGATGATTGTATGGATTTGTTAACTAGGACTAGGTGGAATATTACTTCAGTTTCTGTTAGTGAGTGTCTAGATCTCTCTAGATCACTACTAAGGCAAATTCACTTAGCCATGTAGAATATATTATGTGTATTTTACCATTTTACTCATACAATGAATACAATTCTATTGATTATTTTCTCTCATATCTTCTCTCCTCTCAATTTGCAAGCTTTGTACGAATTGTTGTTAGTTATATTCTTTGTACAGGTTTCACCACAATTCTACTCAGAAAACCATTGCAATTGTAAATAACCAATATTTTTGTCCATGTGTGAAGAAAGAGGTGGTTGAGTATATTACTAAATGTATGGAACGTCAGAAGGTCAAGGTTGATCACAAACATCCAACTGGTTTGCTACAACCATTTCCCATTCCAGAATGGAAATGGGAAGTGGTGACAATTGATTTCATCACCAAGCTACCCAGAACAGGGAAGCAACATGATTCCATCATGGTGTTGGTGGATAAACTCACTAAAGATGCTCATTTTATCCCAATGAAGTTAACTCATAAGGAAACTAACATTACATATATTTATATGAGGGAAATTACCAAGCTACATGGTGTGCCTAAGGAAATTGTTTATGACAAAGATCCCAAGTTCACATCAAACTTTTGGAAGAGATTATTTAAATGATTTCAGACAAATTTGAATTTTATCACAACATATCATCTAGAATTAGATGGGAAAACACATAGGGTCAATCAAGTGATTGATGATATGTTAAGGATGTATGTTACAAATAAACCATCAAAATGGGAATATTATCTACACTTCTTTGAGTTTTATTATAATAATGGGTATCTGACATCTTTAAAGATGACCCCATTTGAAGCATTATATGGTAGAAAGTGTAATACGCTAGTGAGCTAAAACAACCCAACATATAGAGTAGTGGTTGGGACAAAATTTATCAGGGAAATGGAATAACATATGGTGAAGGTTAAGAAAAATTTAAAGGTTACTCAGGACAGAAAAAAAAAAAAACTATGCATATAAGGGTAGAACTCACAGATATTTTAAAGTGGGTGACCACGTGTTCTTAAAATTGGAGGCCAAGAGAAGTTCCTTGAAGTTGGGGAACTATTCAAATATAGCAATGAGATATTGTGGATCCTTTGAAATCCTAGAAAGGATTGATTTTGTTGCATACATGCAGCTTGCACTACCTGCATCCATGTGCATTCATAATGTATTCCATGTGTCTTTTCTTAAAAAGTATGTGCTTGATGCTAATCATGTAATTGATTGAAATGTGATCTAGGTGGAGAAAGAATGAGACTTCTGAGTTCAATTGGTGTGCATATTGGATCAAAAATTCAAGATGCTCCGGAATTGAGAAATAGGGATGGTAAAGATCAGTGGACCTGTTACGGTCCTGAAGATGCAACCTGGGAGTATGAAGATGCCATGCATGAGGAGTACCCACATATTTTTGAAGATCTTTGACGATTTTTGGATTGTACTTGTGTATAAAATGCATTGAGGATAGTGCATAAATAAGAGGGAGGGGAATGTAATACCCCTAGGATGAACCCCAATTGTAAAAGCACATATAGGCTAGTGAACCAGGATATTTTGGTCCAAAGCACCTTTGTATATATGTTTTGAGGCCATAGTGCCTATCTGATTATTAGGTTGGAGAGATCAGATGCTAAAAGGCCAGTGAGTCTATCATTGTACTATGTAATCACACTTGAATTATTAACAAAAATACATCATTGTTGCAAACCAACCAGACAAAAAGAGTATGGGGTGATATAAATCCATCCTAGAGGGAAAGGGGGCTAAGAGTCTAGGAAGAGGGGATAAGCCAAGGGAATATTTTAATAATATTTCCTAAAGCCTAATTTATGGGATATATATTTATCCTAAGTTCCTAAAGTTGAGGAATGTATAACCAAGTGGGGACCATATAGTTCCCATTTTAACAAGTGTCAAGTTGGGAACATGCAAATATATTATGGGAACTTAGTGTATTTTCCCATTCATTCTAATCATTCTAATCATTCTCTCATCATTCTCATTCCCCTCATGTTCACTCTTCCATCCATCATTCTTACATGTACTTGGGAGATGATTGTAAACAGGAATTCCCTGGTAATTTGAGTTGAAGAAGTAGGTTGTTAGGCCTATGATCATTGTAAAGAAGTGGGTTGTTGGGCTCGTGAGAATTCTCCCTAGTTGAGAGAAATGTTGGGTTTTGTTTTCCCTGTGTGCTAGGAAGTAGTTACAAAGCTCTGAGAATTTATGTCCAGCCTGTTACTAAAGCCTCGAAAGGGAAGTGGGACAACTGAAGGATTGTTAATAAGAGAAGGGATACACTTCCTAGGGTGGTACAGGCTATGTGAAATGAGAGGTTGTAGGATAGTTGTTGAAGTTGACACCTTGATCTGAGCTTAATTTGGCTATCTGTTAGACCTTGGCCTGGCTTATGAAGCCTATGCCCTCATGGAGTTTTAGCCCCGACTCAGGGGTGACCTGCTCTAAAGAGTTTATGAGAAACAAAGTCTATGGTTGGGAGGAATTCCTGAGGTATGCACTCAGTTGGTGATTTACAAAGAAGATAAGTGTCTTTTATGTGTTTTCTATAATTATTGTGTGAATATTTAGGTATTTATGTTATGGGTTTTTCTTGTATAATTATGCATGTATATATATTTGTTGTTAGTCTCCATAATAATGTTCATGTGCAGAGCATTTTTATTAATTAAATGGATCATAGAGTCAGAATTTTTTTGTGTGGCATGGCCCAGCTTGGGGTTGGGGATGCTACAATTATCTCTTTCCTACTCTTATGATTTTTCTCAAACATCTCTATCTCAAATTCATAATCCTTATCCTACTCTTCATTCTCTTGTTTCAGTTTCTCCTCAAATATCACCAACATAAGAAACTCATCTCAACCAAATCCTTCAATTTCTTCAAAGTGAATCTCCCAAATAAGAACTTCATCAATTTAATGAATGAATTGAATTGATGGGATTTTCTCCCAAGCCAATTAGGTTCCACTTGATGGGTCCTCCCAAACACAGAGAATACTCAAGCATTGTGTTTTACACACATTTATACCCATTATCAAACTATTCACATACAAATGGGTTTCTTACATCAATGTGAATGAAGGTAGTTCCATAAAAGAAATTTCAAATCAGAAAATCCATAGCTTTAAGCATCAAGCATGAAATTGTGGAAGAAAATAAACTAATTTCCAATTGAGAGAAGGAAATCTCAAGGAATTTAAGCGTTAAGGAAAATACCCAAATATCATACCAACCATCACTAAGAAAGGCCACAATTTATCTAAGAACTAAGCTTGGTGATTTTAGAGAATGTGGAATTCAAGAACAAAGTCTCTAAACATGAACTTTTAAGATTATTGCTAAATAATAGGAAGTGATTACTTTGGGTTTAGATATATTGCAATGAGACCTTGACATTAGAAACTTGAGACAAAGCATTAGAATTCACACTGTCTTAGAACATTTGAACCCACATGGAGGAAGGATTTTGATTACCCTTACTATGTGAAGGTGTTGGGTACATGATAATGACTTTGCCAAAAATAATCATAATGGAGAGTCCATTATTGTGAATATATATGCAATCCTTCACATAATAAGTAAGATTTTTTTTTAAAGTAGTTTTATTTCATGGAACCTTGTCCAATCAACAATGCAATATTGATGATTTTATATTTATTGATGGGATTTCTCTTTACATATATTTATGTTTCCATCGTAAGTTATTTTCCTTTGTGGTATTTATGTCAACGATGAGATGTTTAATTCGCGTTGGGTTGTCGACGGGTATCAAATGACTAACGATGTCATCTAGACCATCCTTTCCACATTTCTTAGTATTGACTATCAACACAAAAGGGGTTGAAGGGAAATGTAGTGATGGATGGTAGCCTTTGGTTTCATCAGTTTAGGTTGAGACGATTAACCCTTGTTGGGTTTCTCTAGAATTTTGATGGCCATATGATTGCAATGATACATACAACTCTTTAACCTTCAAATGCACTACATGGGAAATAACTAATGCTTCATAAGCCATTCATGGATTCCAAATTGAGTTCATCCAAGTCTTCTTATATTGTTTATATAAATGCTATTGGGGTGTAGAACAATCAGTGATGGAGTGTACTATTAAGGCACTCTGTTATGTGAAGTCACTGGTTCAAAACCCTTGACTTAACTTGTGTGCCACGTGAGGGGCCGCATTGGCATGCCTGGAGGTTATAGTGGTAGTAGTCAGATAACATGACCATGTGTCATGTGAGTATGTGCCCGACTAGTTGTTGATTTTTTTTTTTGACAGTAACGAGTAGAGGATTTATATTAGAGGTGGCAAAGCCACATATCAGTTACAAAGGGCAGGGCTGCTCAGAGCTTCTGCCTGCAAAAACTGGATTACAAAACTGAATTTCTAGATTGCCATGACTTCCCAAATTCAAACAGAAACCTGGACTAAACTTATTTAGATCCCTAGCTTCTATACAAAATGCTAGGATGCTGAGGACCATTGCAGACTTGTGCATCTCATCACTGAAGATAAGCTACTTCTCAGAATTTTCTCCCCATTCTAGGTTCAACTTGGACAGCTTGTCCTCCAGATCCCCAATTCTATCTTTGAATCTCTCTTGGGGACTTTTCAGTTCTTGATGGAGTTTATCTAACTCCTCTATGAAGCCGATTTTGACAAAGGAGAGGTCTTGCTCCAGCTGTTCCATTCGTCTCCCAGCTTCTGAGTCGAGATTCTCAAGAAAGTTGAGCTGGAACTGAAGCATGTTCTTCAGCTTCTCCAGCTTGTCATCCAATTGCTTGAGGCGTTCCTCTACTGTGAGGGGTCGACTGGTGCTCGTTGCCATTTTCTCTTATTCTGAAACACTCCTTCTGCTCTTGGCCTGCGTAAACTTGAACTGCTCGTGAACTGGGGGCGAGGCCGGATTTATGCGTGAGCGTCCTCCTGTAATCATACTTCCTGCGGTGCAAGCCCCGAGGGGTATGGGCGCAGGGTCGCACTCTTCCCTTGGCAGATGAGTGAGTCGCTTGGACGCCTGCTGAAGGATTCCCTCAATCTTACGTATCTTCGTGAGTCCGGGCGCAGTCACTTCGTGTCCTGTCCGTGCTCCCAAATTTAAATAATTGTTGGGCATGGAGTTGATTCACGGGAGGTCCACCGTGGACTGGATTTCATTGACTAGAGTATTTCCTAAAGCCAGCTCGACTCCTCTGTTGGCTTCTATATCTGCATTTTGGTTTAGCGCCCGGAGGACGTGAAAATTTTGAAACGAGTCCAAGCCCCGTAACAGCAGGCGAATTCTGGCTAAGAGGTTGTTGAGCTTTGCGTTTTTGGTTTCTTTTGAGAGCACGATGGCTTGGATCAGCAATCGAGAGTCCCCAATGATTACTAAGTCCCGGATGCCATTGGTTTGAGCATGGCACAGCCCTTGCCAGAGCGCCATTGCCTCTGTGTGATTATTGGAGGCGATGCCCAGGCCAATCGCATACCTCAGCAAAGTTTCTGCATTTGGCTTTTCGATTATACCCCCTCCACCTGCTTGGCCTGGGTTGCCTTTTGAGGCCCCGTCAAAGGAGAGAATATAGCCATTTCTTTCTCGTTTCCAATTGGCAAAGTCGACTGTTCCTTTCCTAAGTTCCCAGTGTGTCTGGATAGTGAGGGGGGCTTTGTCCCCAATTGCTTTCTAGAGATGGAATTGAGCACACCAGTGCTCTTCTTGCTCGTTCATCTTCCTGTTGTGCGTTGAGGGAGTTTGGGTATTAGCCCAATCACTGAAGAGAGCTCTAATCCTGGCGATCACTTGGGGGGCTTTCCTTTCTTTTTCTCGGAAAATTCTGCTATTTCTCTCCAACCAAAGTCCCCAAAGGATGAATCTGGGGAGAGCTTGCCAGAGTCTAGAGGCCTCACTTTGCTTTGATTGATAGAATGGAGAGAGGGTAGGCCAATCAAGGAGAAGGGCAGGGATGTCTTGGGGAAGGGGGAGTGCGAAATGCAAGCCTACTGTCATTGTCCAAACTTCTTTTGAGAAGGCACATAAAAGGAGAAGGTGATTAGAAGTTTCTTCAGCTTGATGGAAAAGGGGGCATCTAAAAGGACCAGCCCAGCCTTTCTTTTGAAGGTTTTCTCCGGTCTGGATATTGTTGTGACCAAGGTTCCAAAGGAACAAGTCAACCTTGGGGATGGTTTTAGTATTCCAGATAGATTTCCAAATTGTCGGGTTGGGGGGGATGTGGGGGAGACTTAGGAAGGTAGAATACCCCAACGAAGTGGAATAAGGCTTTGCCTCTTTTCCCCAACCTCTCTTGTCTCTCGCTCCTTTCTTTAAAGGGGCTTTCCCCTGCAGTGTTAATTTAAAATAGCCCCAATCGGACTCTAAATCCAAAGGCAGGTTGCTCACTGTCCAGCCTTGCCATTGTTTGTGCCTTCCTGCCCCCCAAGCAGAAATGTCGAAAAGTGTTCTCAAATTTTGCTCATCCATCCAGGTTTTCAATCGATGTAGATTATGGTTCAACTCCAAAGGTGGGTCGCCGAGAATGGAGTCCTTCCAGATTTTGATTTGTTTCCCATTCCCCGGCACCCAGGTCAAGTGGGAAGTGAATTGATCTCTGACCTTTCTGCAAAGATTGAAAATTGGGGACCCCATTTGGTCACTTGGCTGATGTTCCACACATCTTCTCCTTGGGCCGTTGAAATATTTTTTCCACAAGGCTTCCTTACACCACGCTGAATTCCCACTGATTATGTGCCATAACAGTTTTTCACCAAGAGCAAGGTTCTGAACTTTAACATTTTTAAGACTTAGACCTCCCTCCATCAAAGGTTTCGAGACTTTATCCCAGTTTATGAGATGGGCTCTTTTGCTGGTCTGTTTGCCCCCTTCCCATAAGAACCGCCTTTGCAGAGCTTCCAGTTGATTAATTGTGGTACCAGTAGCTAAAAGGAGAGAGTTTTGATAAATGGGCACACTTGCTAGGACAGATTTGATGAGCACGATTCTGCCTGCTAAGTTTAGCCAATTAGCGCCCCAAGAGGAGATTCTGACTAGTTGTTGATTTTGCTAGTCATGAAAAAAAGTTATTGTTTATCTAAATAAAGAGAGTTTTGTTCCTTTTCTTCTATTGTGGTTTCTCGAGAGACTCTTTCAACCAAGAAATAATGTTTGCATCATAATCGATGGCATTATGGATGTTGTATGGTTCCTTTCCTTGTTCTTTTATTTATTTCCCTGAAAGGGTGAGGTTCTCATAATGACGATGTCATCGTGATACAAGAAATTCTATGTTAAATTTTTAGTAGAAAATTAATGCCCAAAGTTTGCAACCATTTTTATTGAAAATCCTGATTGGAGGATCCACATTGTAACCTTTTTCTGAGTGATAAAATCCCTACGTATCTTTCACAATGGTTTAACATCCCCTACCATTAAAACCCAATGTAAGCACACATGTATTGATCTTCCTAGGAGTCGATACATGGGTAAAATACTCATTGAAATCAAATAAAATTTGAATCATAATCTCACTATGCACACACTAGGTGTTGAGTTGGCATGTGTCATAAACTTGGCTTTTAATTCGATATGGTTCAACCAATGAAATGCCATGCCAACCTTTATTTTGACAACTAAAGGATTAAGACGTCATCATGGCATTTAAATTTAGACCATTAAATATTTAATAGAAGGAACATATCTTAAGGACCTGACATCATTATGCCAACACAAATACCATTGCAATGGGGTTGACCATCTACCATGTGGATTCTCTAATTATCACCTTTAATTCACCCATTTTTTTCATCTTCATCTCCCTACATTTGTAAAAAGGTTGGAAACAAGATGATAGGATTAAGGAATGAATAAGAAAGAGGGGAATTAACCACACACCATGTTCCTTATGGCCACAAAAATTGTCTTAATCACCTTTTTTAAAGTCTTCTTAATTTTTTAATAACATATTTTTCTCATTAAAGTCCTTATCATTGCACATCCCCTATTTGTTTTCTCTTCAAGGATCCATTGAAGCTTTCAAAAGAGTTTCTTAATTTTGTAAAAAATATTGCTTCTCATCACGATCTAAATGATTTTATAAGAAATTTTCAAATCATCATTCATAAAAAAGGGCCTTTTTAATCTTGCAATAAAAATTTTATTAACTAGAATCCCAATAAGCTTAAACAATTTTCAAATCGGCCCCACCTTAGAATCCAATAAAATCATTGGAAAGGACTTATTAATAGTGAATTTTATCATGCCCCCATCATCCCCAAACACTTTCCAAATTATAACCTTCTTCAAGGATCCAATATGGTTATTGAAAAAGGCTTTTTAAATTTTCAATAAGTTTGTTCACTTATTGTAACCCAATTTGGTCATTAGTGTCGTTTAGACCATCCTTTAACAAATTTATTAGTATTCATTTTCCACACACAGAAGGTCGAATGGAAAACAATCGATGAAACATTTGTCATATGTCACTAATAGTTTGCTTTTCTCCTCTTGTTTGGCTCGAGCATGATTGGTATTCAATGTTGATTGATTAACACTACCTAGTTCAAGGTCGAATGGACAACCGAAAGTGCAACCTTTGTCATCTTTCATTAATAGTCTCCTTTGCTTCTCTTGTTTCGCTCGAGCTTGCTTGGTGTTCATTTTTGATTGCTTAACATCACCAAGTTCAAGACTTGGCTCTTATTCTTCTCTAGACTTGCACTTGTCACCTTTAACTCTAATAATAGTGATTAGGTGTTATCCAAGGTGGGTTTTAAGAGAGTTTTGGATGAGATGGTCAAGATGGTTGATGATCCTCGCACCATTGCGAGTGATTGAAACAAGATTTCACAATTGATTTAGGCATGGGGATTCATTATTTCATTGTTAAGCCTATTTTTAGAAACATTTCTACTATATTGCAATTTATTTGTTCCAAGAGTAAATGTAATATTTTCTTAGTTCTAAGAGTAAATGTAATATTGCAATTTATTTTTTAGGAAATTTTACTTCCATGCTAAACCTAAAAGAGGAGAGGAAGGAAGATTTAAGATAGAAAACAAATAACAAAGTAAATTCATAGTACACAGAGATTTTACCCTAGAAACCCAAACGGGAAAACCAACATTCATTGATTGTCTTGCTCTCTTGTTGTCTTATTCATTCATAATAAAAGGTTGCATATCTAATTTTGATCTACACCTAAGAAAAAATCAACATCGTAGCTTCTTTCTTTACACAAGAATAACCATGTAGCCAATTTGTCTTACATCTTCATGAACAGTAACCTCTATCACATCGATCTAAATATTATCGATTCTATGATTAACTTTTATAGCATTACAACATGCCTTATTTATAGGATTTCCAGTAGGAAAAACCCTAAAGAAGGCACCCAAAAAATGGTTACATATCCACGTAGATCATTGGCTAAAAATATTGTGAATCTCGGGATTTTGTTACAATTGACTTACAAATCGGATTACCAGTCGACCTTCATTTGGTCTTCATTCGGTTACCACATGAACGCCTATCGACCTTTTGTTGGTTGACCTTTTTGACTTTCTGTCAATCCATTTCAACTTCGACTTGTCCGGTGAATCACTTTGACCTTCGACTTTAACTACCAGTGGATCCACCTCGACTTGAATTTCACTGCAAAGAATATAACAACCCAACATTCTCCCACTTGTTATCTTCTTTGTTGAACTTAGAGTTTCCTGAAATTTTGTTCACGGACTTAGGGCAATAATTCCCATTGTATCTCTGCACCAAGAGAACTTCACATCACTCAAACTTGGTTAAAGAGTCGGTTATGTTTTCCAATGTGTCCACTTTCTCCAGCAACACCTTGTGGCTTTCCACCATGTCTCTTATGAAATGTTGTTGTACATCAATATGCTTAGTCTTGGAATGATAAGTTGGGTTCTTTGCCAGAAATATTGTTCTTTAACTGTCGCAACTTATCTTCATATCTCTCTTCTCAAACCCGATCATTGAACACCTCGTTGTAACCATACTTATTATTTGTGTCCATGAGTGGTTTCCATGTATTCAGCTTATGTTTTTTACAAGGCTACAATCGCTTGTTGCTTACTCATCCAATTGATTGCTCCACCGAACATCTTGAACACATATCCATTGGTCGACTGTCGTCGATCCAGATCTCCATCCTAGTGGGTGTCAACAAAGCCATGTACATATATTTCATTGTAATTTATATGTTTCCCTTGGTAGCATATATCATAGTATTTTGTGCCACATAAATACCTGAACACTCTCTTAACAATTTTCCAGTGCTCCTTTCTAGGTGTCATCATGTATATTCTCGATACTTCCGTTGCATGGGAAATGTATGGTCGAGTGCAGACCATTGCATGCATTAGAATGCCAACAAAACTTGCATAGGGGACACGTGCCATATCCTGTATTTCTTCCTATGTATTTGGAAATTGTTCAACCGTTAGCCTTGCTCCCACAGGAATTGACACCTTTACGGGTTTCCAATATTGCATGTTGAAACATTTCAAAACTGTTTCAATATACTTCTTTTGATTCAAACAGATCTTTCTAATTTCTCGATCTCTCTTGATCTCCATTCCCATAATGAATTTCATTGTACTGAGATCCTTCATGTTGAACTTAGAGGATAGTTTCTTCTCCAGCTCCTTGTTGTGTCCATGTTGTTTCCCATCAACAACATGTTGTCGACATACAATGCTACATATATGAACCACCCACCTTCTTCCTTTGAATATATGCAGTGATCAAATTTACTTCTCACAAATCTCAAGCTAAGGATCTTTTGGTACCACGTCCTTGGGGATTTCTTTAGACTATAAAGGGATCTTTTCAATTTGCACACCAAACCTTTCTTGTCCCTTACTACAAATATTTCAGGTTGTTTCATGTAGATTTTTTCTTTCAGGTCCCATGTAGGAACGTTATCTTCACATCCATCTATTATATTTCCAGATCAAATGTTACAGCTAGAGATATTAGTAATCTAATAGAATTTAATTTTGCAACACGGGAAAAAATCTCACTGAAGTCGACTCCTTCGACTTGAGAATATCCTTTTGCTACCAGTGGAGCTTTAAATTTCTCGACTTGACCTGTTGTGTTCATCTTCTTCCTAAATACCCACTTGCTACCGACGAGCTTTCTTCCACTAGGTAATTCGACTTCCTCCTTGACCAACTTAGGCTCTTTGTCAGTGGCAGTTAACATAAATGCAGAACAAAAGTCGGGCGGACTATACTTTTTCACTGGTTTTCTTATTCGTTCAGACCTCCTTACAATTGGGGTCAATTGTTCCACCTATTCATCTAATCCAGTCGACTCGTAGAATCATTTTTTTTCTTCGTTCCTCAGTTCAAACCTCACCTTCTTTGGATCATTCTATGTTTGAACCATCACTTCAAACTCAAACTTCCTTCCGACTTCTCTGGAGACCACTTCTTGATTGTACATTGTTTTCCTTGATGTAGGATCCCAAATCTTATATCCTTTCATTCCTTCTTTGTATCCAATGAAAATACACTTGAATGCCTTCTTTTCCATCTTGCTCCTCTTTTCCTTGGGAACATGCACAAATGTATCACACCCAAATACTTTGAGATGTGAAAGTGAAGGCTTCTTAGTAGACCATACCTCATGTGGAGTCGATTCAAATAGCGTCGACGAAGGAGACATATTCACCAGATATTTTGCAGTGTCATCTGCTTCTGCCCATAACTTTTGTGCGAGCCCAACACTACTAAGCATGCTCCTTTCCTTGTCCATCAATGTTCTTTTCATTCTTTCAACAACTCCATTTTGTTGTGGGGTATATGGTGTGGTATTTTGGCATGCTATGCCACACTACTTGCAAAAATACTCAAAATATTTTCCACAAAATTCACCACCATTGTTAGTTCTAAATACCTTAATCTTCTTATCTATTTGGTTTTCCACAAGAGACTTAAAATCTTTGAATTTATCGAAAACCTCTAATTTCTTCCTCATGAAATATATCCATGTTTTCCTGGAAAAATCATCTATGAAGGAAACATAATACAAGGATCCACCAAGTGAAGGCACTGAAATAGGGAGAAACACATTACTATGAACCAATTCTAGAATCCCCTTTAACCCTTGTCGCTCCAAATAAGAACCTTACCCAAATTTGTTTTCCATATATACAATGTTCACAAAAATCGACTTTTAAATTACATTCAAGAAAATATTTGACCATACCTTTGTTATGCATAGATCGAAGTCTTTTTTCTCCAATGTGTCTAATCCTTTCGTGCCATAGCGTGGTTGGGTTGACTTGACGAAAACTTGTCAAATTGGTTTGAATCGACCTGGCCCGAGTTGAGTCTAGTCAATTTTAGGAACATCGATGTTGTTGCATCCAGTCAAGTCAACATTCTCTAATAACTTGTATAGGGTTCCAATATGAAATCCTTTCATTAAGAACATTACACCTATGACTATCTTGCATGTATCCTTTTGAAATAGAGTGTGCACTCCTGCATCACTCATCTTACTAACAAATATTAGGCTTCTTTCCAAACCTAGAATATGTAGCAAACCTTGAAGGGTTCTACTCCTCCCATCTTGCAGTATCAGCAGAATCTTCCTTGTCTGACAATTTGGTTGTCGAATCGTTCCCCAAGAACACATCTCCTCTTTCATATCGTTCATATTCGTAGAACCATTATCTATGTGGCATCATATGATAGGATGCTCCTGAGTCAATCAACCAAACATCTTAATCTGACTGTGTACTGGTCGACGCCATATACACATCACCTCCTTTATTTGGAGTAATCTTTCTCTCAGTGGATTGCTTCTCGTCGGATCCTGTACTAAATTCCATTGCCTTCGATTTTCAATTCTTTTTATAATGCCCAACTTTATCGCATTTATAGCATCTTTTTCTCCATTGAACCGAGGATTTAGATCTACCCTTCGACTTAGACTTTCTACCAGAGAATTTTCCTTTATCTCTATCAATTGGTTGACCTCTCACAACTAATGCATCTTTGTTCGATCCTTCCATGTTCTTCCTTCTCATTTCTTCTGACAATAAAGATGCAACCACGTCTTCCAGTGCTAATGTGGTTGAATTAGTCCCTATAGCCACGACTAAGTTATCCCAGGAATTTGAAAAAGAACATAATAGGCTAATACATTTCTCCTCCTCATTGATTTTAATATCCACAAAAGATAACCGGCTTATCATGGTAGTAAACACATTTAAATGCCTAGTTACCGAAATTCCCTCACTCATCCTCAGAAGATACAGTTTATTTCTAACGAACAACTTATTTACTAGGGTTTTCAACTAGTATAAGCTTCCCAACTTGTCCCACAATTTCTTGGTCGATTCTTCACCTAATACATTCAACAACACCGAACCTACAAGACAAATTTGAATCATACTCCTTGCCCTTCGCTCGAGTTTCTCCCATTTTTCCCTCTACATACTTGCCGAAATGGTACATGGACAGATTGCTTCCCATTGTTCTCAATCTACAAGGAGATGTTCAATTTTAAGCTTCCAAAGCTCAAAATTATGGCCATTGAATTTTTCGATCTCTATTCTCAAGATACTTGTCATTGTTTAAGCACAACTTTAAAGATTTTTAACTTACGACTCTTACTAGACCTAGGGTTTAGCTCATATCCAAGGTTGTTAAACCAAGCTTCGATACCACATGTTAGGAAATTATACTTCCATGCTAAACCTAACAAAATAGAGGAAGAAATATTTAAGCTAGAAAACAAATGACAAAGAAAACTCACAGTACACAGAGATTTTACTCTGGAAACCCAAACGGGAAAAACAACATTCCTTGAGCGTCTTGCTCTCTTGTTGTCTTATTCATTCAAAGTAAAAGGTTACATGTCAAACCTTGGTGTACACCTAAGACACAATCGACATCATACCTTCTTTTTTTACACAAGAACAACCCTGTAGCGAATTCGCCTTACATCTACATGACCAATAACCTTTATCACATCAATCTAAAGATTATTGGTTCTACGATTAATTTTTACAACATTACAACACAGTTTATTTATAGGCTTTACAATAGGAAAAACTCTAAAGAAAGGTGCCCAAAAAATGGTCACAGATCCACGCAGATCATTGACTACAAATCTCACGAATCTCGGGATTATGTTACAGTCGACTATCAATTTGGATTACAAATCGACCTTCATTTGATTTTCAGTTGGTTTCCACATGACCACCTGTCGACCTCTTGTTGGTTTACCTTTTTGATTTGTTGTCGATCTCTTTTGACTTTGACTTATCCGATCGATCACTTCGACCTTCGACTTTCGCTACCAGTCGGTCCACCTCGACTCGAATTTCACTGCAAAGAATATAACAACCCAACACTATTACCCATACAAAGACTTTTGTTGCACACTTCAAGTGTGAGAAGATGATTCATTCCTCTAACAATTGTGCAGATCGATACGTTGCAATGAATTTCCATTATGGTTTAATGCGCCAAAAATTACTCTATTCATCCCCTCTAATACTTGTGTGTTGTTCATTAATTCCATTAACAAATGCAATATTGGTCATGTGTAACCAAGTCTATTTAATGTGTTAGACATGTACATTAGAAATTTTACACATTGATGACAAAAACTTTATTCATTTTTTAATGGCCACTGATATCTCTAAGATTTTAACTATTTGTTTATGTTAAGGCAAGCTATAGGTATGCATGCATATAAAACTAATCATTAATTATCATGAACCTTTGCAATTGAAGAGAGTCATTGGATACAAAATTCTATTTGTTGGAGATAGGTCGAGCACATGTTTTAGCACTCATGTGCTCATGTCTTGTCCATGCAGTGATCAAATTGTCTCTACAATTACCCATAAGAAGAAGGATACCACTCCCTCCTATCGTAGATGTCAACCCATAAGTGATTGACTCATCAACACCACTAACACTTCCCTCTACCACATCTCATTGGTTGTTCATTAAAACAAACATACATGTTAAATTGGAGCATCCATTTTGGAAGGTGGGAATAGGAAAATGAAAGGTCGTGAAATCAACATGTTATAGTCCACAACATGTTATAGTCCACACTGCATTCAACCTTGCAATGGCCCTCCTCCTTTTCTCCTTGTGGGAAGGCCCAAGAGTCTCCATGCCAAATTAAGTCTCCATTGTTAGGGAAACCACTTTTCACACTAGTGTCCTTCTCATGGAATGAGGAATCTTGACTCCATCAATCCCACACCTCTCAACAATGCAAGAAAGTAATGGCGGGCATGCATTTGACTCTAATTAAACAACTTGTCATAGAAACACGTCCTTTATAAAACGTTAGAACTAATGGAAATAATAATTTTAAGAAAATCAAGGTATTATGGTTGGCCACTTTAGCATACACTCAATTAATTTAAGATGGTCAATTTCCGTTATTTTTTTCTCTTATTAATATTGATGTGAAAAGTCGCTTTTTAACAGAGGGTGAAGCTTATGTTGTGATTAGACATTTGAACATCATGTGTATGCATGGCCGTCGATGAGGGTTGGTGCGAGATAAATTCTCTTTCAACGTATTGAAATTCTCTCTCTATGGTCAACGTATGTGATAGTTTTGTATTTGGTTAATTAATTGTTTTTCACAATATTTTATTTGAAAAGTGATTGGTGTGATTTTCTACTTATATTATATGTTTGCTTAACTTTTTATATAATACCAAGTTTATGTTCATTTAATTTTTTTTAATAAAATTACGTGTCAACCTACAAGGACGCAAAAGATATTTTAAAAAATGTGAAAACATCGGGAGCCCAACTACGCTCAAGGTATGGTTTTGTATTTGTTTAATTGTTTTTATCAACATTTTTTAAAAATGTATTGTTGTGAATTTTTCCTGTTTATATTTTAAAAAATGTGAAAACATCGGGAGCCCAACTACGCTCAAGGTATGGTTTTGTATTTGTTTAATTGTTTTTATCAACATTTTTTAAAATTGTATTGTTGTGAATTTTTCCTGTTTATATTATAGAGTTGTTTTATTTTTTTATAAAATTAATTTTATGTTATTTTAATTTTTTTTATAAAATCAATTTTATGTTACTTTATTTTATTATTTTTAAGAAAAGCAAGTGTGAATTTATCAAGCATTTAGATGAAA
>JZKD02S2224889.1:0-11573 GCA_000966675.3 Picea glauca
TCGCCAATATTTTACAAGATTTTATAATTCAGTGAAAGATTCGCCAATATTTTACAAGATTTTATAATTCAGTGAAATATTCGCCAATATTTTCCAAGATTATATAATTGACTAAAATATTCGCCAAAAAATTATATATACATTTTATATTATTGATAAAATAGCTATTTTACAAGATTTTATAATTCAGTGAAATATTCGCCAATATTTTCCAAGATTATGTAATTGACTAAAATATTCGCCAAAAAATTATATATACATTTTATATTATTGATAAAATAGCCTTCAATTTTTCCTATGTATCATGGGGATTCGCCCATTTATTATACATATAAATTTAGGGGGGGTTCTTAAAATCACCCCTGCCCTTAATTGGTTGTTGGTTGTGCCAAAATGTATGGACTCAATGGGAGTCGAACCCATGACCTCCGGTCTGGGGGAGCGCTTTGGCAGAGTCGAGCTACCAGCCCGCCCACGGTGGATCTTACTACCTAGGGTCTGAATCTAATATTTGAATGCGAATGGTGGTGGGTTTGGCGGAGTTAAGGGATGGAGCCTAGCCCCAACCCCTTTGCGTTTCCATACGACCAAAACCATATGCTCACACTGCTAAACGTTGGTGCGGTCCACTCCATCCAGCCCTCGGCACTAACCATATGACCATCGCATATGACCACTCCCTTATACGGTTGGCACAAAATTATGGGGTTAGTGCTGGTCGGTTGGGGCTAGCCCGCTGACCAAGGCGCGTAACCAGGGGCTAATCAACCGGGGGGCTAACAATTATGGCGCGTGGAGGCATAAGGGCATGGCCATATGGTCGGTGCATATGACCAGGGCCAAGAATCCAGGGGCCAACGTGCTAGCACCAGACCAGGACCACATGGAGGGCACATATGTGACCAGGAAAATGCTAAAGAATTGTAAAGCCAAAGCTATTTTTATGCAAGGAAGCCATTGAGGAGAACAACTTTGGGGGCCATTTCCGAGAGCTTCGTTCATCCATTTTCAGTGTCGTCAGTTGTGTTGGGTTCTTTAGATCTAGCATAACACAGCCATATTAGTTTGTAATCCATTTGGAATTTTTATGATGTACTTTTGAAGCTTTGAAGAGAAATAAGAAAGCCTCAGCCACTAAGACAAAGGCCCAAAGACGTAGGCAATATTACCGAACTCTATTAACAACTTTTTCTATTATGGTTTGTTGATTCTTGTTCTTATTTCCAAATCTGTATATTTTATTATGGTTGCCATGTTTCCTCATTAATTCTTCCTCTTTCATCAACTTCCTAAATGGTTAATGAACTCGTGTTTTAAAAACTCAACCATAGTTTTAAAAAGATCTTTTCGGATTAGAACATTACAGTGGTATCAGAGCGTTAAATCCTCCCAACTTGTGGGGATTAGTGCATGTAGAAGTTCAATGGTGTCTATATGGGAAGGCACAGAAAGCCTCAGCCACTAAGACAAAGGCCTGAAGACGTAGGCAATATTACCGAACTTCATTAACAACTTTTTCTATTATGGTTTGTTGATTCTTATGCTTATTTCCAAAACTGTATATTTTATTATGGTTGCCATGTTTCCTCATTAATTCTTCCTCTTTTGTCAACTTCCTAAATGGTTAATGAACTCATGTTTTAAAAACTCAACCATAGTTTTTAAAAGATCTTTTCGGATTAGAACATTACAGTGGTATCAGAGCGTTAAATCCTCCCAACTTGTGGGGATTAGTGCATGCAGAAGTTCAATGGTATCTATATGGGAAGGCACGGAAAAAAAACAAGTGAACTAGAGACTGATATGGAAGGATTAAGTGATGACAATGAGCCACATGTTTTAACAAGTATAGCAAAGGAGTTGAATAGCTCCATAGACAATACCCAGTATACACTTCAACACCATCTACAAGAAACCCGAGAGACAATGCATAGGGGACAGATTGAAATGAAGGGGACCTTGGAAAAATTAAATGTTAGCCAGGACAAGATTGTGCAACTCCTGATGCAGATGACCCATGGGGGGAATGGTCCAAACATCGATGCAAACAGGGAAGCCAGTGGTTCTCATGGGGGAACTAGACATTATCATGAACAAGATCTTCACTACCATACAAAGGGATAGAGCTTTGGAGTGGGGACTTCCAGGGGGCCAACACATAGTAGAGTTACCCCTAGACCCTATATGCCTACATTCTTGGATGACCAGCCACAAGATAACCACTTCAATGAAATAGAAGACAAATTTGAGGAATATGCCAGGGAATATGTAACATTGAGTGCAGGATTCAAGAGACAGGTCACATTGGACCTGTTATCCCCTAGCCTAGGGATAACTAAGGAGATCACATCTCGAGGCCCACGGGTCCTAGACATGGAGTACCGAGAGCCAGACGACTTGAGCATGGCCCCGGAGGGCCCCTCTTTTCATCAGTGCAATCCACTTATCACCAACAACAGTATCCATCCCACCATCCTGGTCTTGAAGTAACGGTTGGTCTTGCTCCATGAGGTAATGAGTATGGGTATCATGGTATGTATCACTCTGATTTTTTAAGCACTTGAATATGTTGTATTGAATCCTTCTTCATTTCATGATGTTTGCTTGGAAATTATTCTCTTTGCCTCATTTATACCTAGAAGGGTAACACGATGCCCTAGTAAGTTGGTTTCCCTTTAGGATGGGTTGCTACTGGGTGGGTCTGTGAAAAGTCATTGTTTATTCCCTCCATGCTTACCACTTTCCATATTTATTCCTTCCATCTCCCCTATCCCTGTATGGACACTGGGATTGGTTACGCTAGGAAGGGTTGTACGTTACCTTATGGGAAGAAGAGGCTAAAGGCCCAGAGGGTAAAAGTAGCTAGCAAGAGTTAAAAGCCAATGTTGAAACCTTTGATATGCTTCGCCCAGGGATCCCCAAGAAAGCAGTGAAAAACTTCTCAGTAAGAAAAGGGGACCCATAAGATACATAAACACTCAAGGTACTAGTTGATGGATATGAGGTCTCATCACGAGCTGGCCTATTATGACCATGGGCATGTAGTGGTATGACACTACCACCTATCTGGTCACCAAACCAGGGTAGTGGCTCTTGATGGCATAGCCGAGAGAAAGGGGGTCTCATCAAGTGCCAACATTCTCGTTTCCATGAAATGTTTGTGGATAACGTTGTCACCTCTTGTCATCAAGCCAAGATAGTGGCCCTCAACGATTCCCTTGAAGCACAAAAGAAAAAGATCAAAAGAAATAAAGCTAAGAATAAAAGGAAATGAATGGGCTATGAAACAATTGCATTTATGACAAGGTGCAACTCGCCCTCTACAAAAGCACCCACAGGTAAGACTTTACATTTCCATGTTATTACATACACCCCATGCCCAAACACTTACCCATACCACCTCATACTTTTACATGACTTGGATTAGATCCCACCTGGGAAACACCCCAAACTTAAGAGAGGTCAGTCCGACAAGACACCTTGAGACCTTCTCCAAACCTAACTTGTCAAATTGCATAAAGTCTTTGAGCATTTGTCTCGGTTAAAGGGGGTTTGATGCACATATTTGGGTAATTTAATTATTGGATGTGATTTACATGTTATGATCCCTATGAATTATGAACCCTTGGAGGGCATACTTGTTGTTGCTACAGGGCCTTGCCCGATGGACAGGTACACATGAGGGAATGATGAGCTCAGACCTTCATGGGAGCTTAAAGCCCACAGATGGATGTTGCAACCCCAACCAGGGATAAGAAGAAATTGAAGATTTGCACCAGGAAAAAGAAGGACGTTGCTTTTGGAGGCACCCTGGCAGACCTAGACCTAGGGGGACCTTCCTCTTCCACATGGGCATTGGCCCTTGAGGGCCCTGGATGTCACCATCATGACCCTAGATGTCATCCAGAACTAGGGTTTTCGTTTTGGAGGCATTTATGAGCCTGGTGGCACGTGTGGGCATCATCTGGGGCCTTTGGAGGTCAAGCACCCTACATTTTAGGCTCAATGTTCCACCTTTAGGCCTCAACGTCACCCTAGAAGGGCATGACGTCACCCTTGGAGGTGTCTTTAGATGCTAATTCATTTTTATTATGTCAAAATTGAATTTTATTGTAAATTGGCCAGGTCGACCTTATTTTGATCTGAAAATTAATTAAAGGTCAAAATTTTGTATAAATAAACATAAAGTGCTCTCATTTTTACATCACAACTCACCTCTCACAAGAGGGAGGACTGGAATTTTCGCCCTAAAGGGGTTATTGGCTGAAATTACCAAGGCACGCTTGCTTAGAGGCTATTTTGGATGCATTTTGGATCATTTCTTGGTGAAATTTTGACAAATCTAGGGTTTTTGTGCTTGGTTATTCTTGGTGAAGTAAGTAAATTTGAAATTTTCATTTCATGATAAATGTCTATGGTATGTTTACTTGTTCATATGTAAGATTATGAAATTGCTTTCTTGAAACCCTAGGAGTAAGAAACATAAGGTGCTTCTTTCTTGCTCTTTATTTTGCTAGTTTTGCTTAAGAAGATCTTATCTAGACAAACTTCTAGAGCCCTAAAGTGCTAGGACTTTAGAAGCTTTGTCTAGTTCTTATTGCATTAAATATTTCTCAAGAGTCTTAAGGATAGGAGAAATCACTAAGGCCTAGAAGTGCCTACACCCTAGTCAAACCTTCTCTTTGAGGCTTGGTGCTTGAGAACTTAAGGTACTACTTCTTAAGCTTCCACCTTGTTATATTTTAGACAAGTATAATCATTGTTGTCTCTCCAAGATAATGTGTTGATATAATTGACTCCATAAACCCTAAAGGCACTAGTCTCTTGTCTCTCTTTTGTTGGAAGGTTGATAAAACACTCAAACACTATTCTCTTAAGCTATTACTAATTAAATCTAACACTAATTTAGCCTAGATCGCTAACTTTCTTATTGTTGTTATAAATGTTTGCTATAACCATCTAGCTGCAACAAATTTTCTGCATAATTGACTTTGAATCCTAGCTAAACACTTCAGAAGTTTCTTATGACATTTGATTATCATTATGCTTAGTAAATGTTATCTTTTCAATGTCTTTTCAAGCAATTCTGAAGAGTTTTTATTGCAGTTGTTACAATTTATTAATTGTTGTTGTAAAATTATTAACTGCAGCAATTTTATATCAACTAGCACTTATTTTCACTGTCCATTGTCTATTGAGGTGTTATTATCATATTTGTACTTGGAATTATTGTATATGCATGCTATATTGTCTTGTTCTGGGTAGGTACATCAAGCACTTCATTAACCTCATATTTTAGACACGAACTTAGTGACTTTGATAACCAGTGAGAGGGGGGAATATATCTTGACCATAACCCTAATTTTCCAGCCCTTTGAGTTATCGGGGATGCCTCCCTTGGGGTAGACCCTGCCTATCCCTAAAAAGTGGGGATTTTCTATTAAGGTGACAATGATAATATATCTTGTTTGTTACGCCAATATCCCTTACTTGCCTTGGGCTTTGGGCAAGTACATATTGTGCGATAATATGACCAATATTGTGGTATCAAGTTCAGAGGTAAACCCAAAAACTATCACAGGAACAACAATGAGTTGGAACGCAAGGCAGGTAAGATGGAGATTCCATACTTTGATGGATCTTCCAAGGTGACTGCGTAAGCTTGGGTGCATAAGTTAGATACCTATTTACATCTTAACCCCATGAGGGAGATGGATGCTATCAAGTTTGCCACCATTTAATTGGAAGACAAAGCTCATGACTGGTGGTATGATGGTTTGACTACCTTGGGTCATAACCAGATTATTGCTTACACAGAGTTCACTCAAAGACTTATTGACAGGTTTGACCAGGGAGATCCAAAGCTACATTTCAAGGAGCTCACACAACTCAGGCAAACTGGGTCACCAGAGATCTATATAGAGGAGTTTTAGAGGGTATCTGTAATGGTGCCAGATGTGTTTCAAGTGAGATTGATGATGCTCTTTACTAAGGGGTTGATGGAACCCCTATGGGTTTGGGTCAAGGATTTTAAGCCTTCCAACTTACATGAGGCCATATGGAGGATTGGGGACTTGATGGGATCAGCAACAACAGCCAAATTTTCCCCTAGACCACCCATAAACCAAGGGGGAAGAGATCAAAGGGGAGTTGACTAAGGAAAAGGAGGATAGATGAGGCTATTAGGAGGGAATTGAGGAGGAAGCAACTTTGCTTCACATGAAAGGAACCTTGGGATCCATGACACAAATGAATGGGTAAAGGCAAGGCTCATTATATTTGAAGTGATTTATGATGATGATGAGGAAGAAGATTTCGGCCACATCCAGAACATGGAAGCAAATCCACCTAGAATGGACTCTACAGAGAATGAAGAAGAAGAAGAAGAAGCAGGTTTCGGCCTTGCAGTAGACAAGAAGGTTACAATAGCCTCCATCACTAGGGTGCCTAAATTGAACACCTTCATGATGAGAGGAGTGCTTCAGGGACAAAAGGTTTCAGTACTCATTGATGGGGGAGCTTCACACAACTTCATTGATTCGACCTTACTAAAAAGAAGGCATATACCTACAATTGAGTTTGAAGGATTTTGTGTGGAGGTAGCAGGGGGTGCACCATGGCTTGTGACAAGTATATTCCAGGGATGAAACTTACTTTGGGAAGACATGACTTTGCACATGCTTTTTATGTGATGGACCTACTAGGTACTAACATCATCTTGGGAGTTCAGTGGCTTAGTACCTTGGGACCTATCACTACCAACTACAAAACCATGGAGACGTCATTCATTGAAGAGAATGGAAAAAAGGTGATACTCAGAGGGATGACAGGTAATACACCTAGAGTGGTGACAACAAAGCGCATGGAGGCCATTTTTAGGAGAGAAGACATTGTATATGCAATCGAATGTAGAATATCAGTTCAAGTGAATAAGAAAGGGCATCCTCATTACTCTCAAGACATTCAAAAAATCATTGACAGTCACATCAGGGTTTTTGAACCTATTCCTCCAGGAGCACCACTAGATAGGGGGTTTGATCATATTATAGAATTGGAAGAAGGGGAAAAACTTATCATTACTACTCCTTATAGACACCCAAAAAAGTATAAGGACGAAACTGAAAAGGCTATCAAAGAACTCTTGGACATTGGCCACATTAGACCAAGTTCTAGTCCTTTTGCATCTTCAATGGTATTGGTAAAGAAGAAAGATAGGACTATGTGCATGTGCATTGACTACAGGGCATTGAACAAAAAGACTATTAAGAACAGGTACCCCATCCTTAGGATAGGTGAGCTATTGGATGAGCTTCATGGTGTTGTCTACTTCACCATAATAGACTTGCGCTCTAGCTATCATCGGATCAAAATGAGGGAGAAAGATGTGCCCGAAACAACCTTTGGATGTCATTATGGTCACTATGAATTTTTGTTTATACCATTTGGGCTAACTAATGCACCAACCACCTTCCAATCTTGCATGAATCATGTCTTCAACACACAATCAAGGAAGTTCCTCTTAGTCTTCTTTGATGATTTGTTGATTTATAACAAAACTTGGGAGGATCATCTTCAACATGTAGATCAAATTTTGAGTATCATGGAGGGACAATATTTATACGCTAAAAAATCCAAATGTGAATTTGGGATGACATAAGTTCTTTATTTGGGACATATCATTGGAGTGAAAGGAGTACAAGTGCACCAAGAAAAGATACAAGACATACTTGACTGGCCAACACCCAAGACTCTTACTAAGTTGAAAGTATTCCTTGGAATATGTTGTTACTACAGGAGGTTTGTCAAAGGCTTCTCCCAACTTTGCGCACCCTTGAAAGATTTGACCAGAAAGGGCACATTTAAATGGAATCAAGAGGCACAAATGACTTTTGACAAAATGAAGAAGGCAATGAGCACTTGTCTGATCCTTTATTTACCAGATTTCTCACAGCCTTCCATATTGGAGTGTGATGCCTCAGGTGAGGGCATTGGAGCAATACTTATGCAGAATAGGCACCCCATTTCCTATGAGAGACGGAAACTGAGGGGTCTTGAACTTTAATACACCATTTATGACAAAGAGATGTTAGCCATTATACATGCATTGGCTAAATTTAGACAATACTTAGTTGGGGAAAAATTTGTTGCGAGGACAGATCACAATAGCCTCAAGTACTTTTTGGACCAAAAGGACCTAAATGAAAGACAACAAAAATGGGTTAGCAAGATCCAAGCCTATGACTTTGACATTGAATTTGTCAAGGGGAAAAATAATGTGGTGGCTGATGCTTTATCCAAAATACCTTCAGTTTATTCCATGACAGATATTTCAGTTGATTGGAAGGTGCATCTTTTGGTGGAATATTCAAAAAGCAGGTTTTCTTGTGAGTTGATGGATGGGCAGGTACATGATGATAAATTCAGGATTGAGGATGACATCATATACTACAGGGGCCGATCTTCTTGGTTCCCGAGTCAACATTCAAAACACGAGTATTACAAGCATGTCATGATTCACCATTGGCAGGGCATTAGGGGTTTGTCAAAACATACAGGCAGGTAAGGGAAAGATTCGCATGGAAGGGCATGAAAGAGGATGTCATACGCCATATCAAGGAATGCTCCACTTTTTAGGAGAACAAAGATGAACACACTCATCCAACATGTTTATTGCAACCACTCCCTATTCCATAGCATAAATGGGAAATTATATCGATGGATTTCATGATGGGGTTGCCTAAGGTCCAGGGCATGGATTGCATATTTGTGGTTGTGGATAGATTAACCAAATTTTCCCATTTCTTAGCCATTGCCACAAATTATAGTGCTTCACAGGTTATAGATTTGTTCTTCAGAGAGATCTTCAGGTTGCATGGTTTACCCAAAACCATAGTGAGTGACAGGGACAATAGGTTCATGAGCCCCTTTTGGCATGAGTTATTCAGGTTGGTAGGTACGACCTTGACCCCCAATACTAGCGATCACCCTCAAACTGATGGCAAGACCGAGATAGTCAACAAGTGGGTTGAAGGCTACCTTCAGAATTATGTTTTAGAGCAACATAAGGCATGGGTTAAGTGGCTACATTTAGGTGAGTATTGTTACAACACCACCTACCACATGTCTATTGGTATGTAATCTTTCAAGGCCTTATACAGTTATGATCCACTCACCTTTGTGGAGATTGTCTTCAGTGACAATAGAGCTCCTATGGTACAGGATTGGATCCAACAGAGTCAGGATATACCCAAAGAGCTTAAAGATCACTTGCAAAGGGCACAAAATCAGTAAAAGGTACAAGTAGATAAACATAGAGTGGAGCACACATTTTAGGTTGGTAACCTGGTATACTTGAGGCTCCAACCTTGCAGATAAGCATCTATTAAGAGAAATGGCGCGAAAAAGCTCCAACCTCTCTTCTTTGGTCCATACAAGGTAAAAATAAAGGTAGGGGTTGTGGCATATGAGCTTGATCTACCCCCAGGAAGCAAGATACACAATGTCTTTCATGTATCTTGTTTAAAAAGAGCCATAGGGAAACACAACATTTCTATTGAGGAACTACCTCCCTTGGATGAGGAGGGACAGTTGATACTGATACTAGAGGAAGTGTTAGAAGTAAGGGAGAAGAGGCTAAGGAAAATGAACATCATGGAATACTTGATCAAATGGAAGAACTTACCTATAGAATATGCTACTTGGGAAAATGAACAGGGTCTTCAGAAGGCAGGGACAAAATTGCTTGTGGGCAAGCAATTTCCAGTAGGGGACACTGTAATGTCCCCCACCTCTTGATAAGAGGTTATGAGAGACTTAGTAGTCTAGTTGTCCCCACTAGACTATAGTCTCATGAGTCATGGGGACTAAGAAACCCCAAAATATTCACCTAAGCACAATGTTATAATTTAAAAGTGACTTTGGGGAGAAAAGGTAAAGTAAGTGGAGGAAAAGACCACATGAGGAAAAATAAAGAGTTAACCTTAGAAAGTGGTCAACTAACTCAACAGAGAAATAAAACAGGGGTATAAAAAGAAAAAGAGGGCACCTCACTCATTATTCTGGATATTATTACTTTTGCATCTTGAGCTCTAGAGCCAAAGACGTTTTCAGGGTTTTGGGATAACAAACCCTAAAGATCAGGTCGTTGGTGAAATATCCCACCTATCCCGGTCCAAACTTGGTCACAGAGGTGCAATATTCCTCCCCCACCATTCTACAACAACTATAGGTTTCTCAGTCAGTGAAGGAAGAAGGAATGTGCAGTTTCTGGGGTTTTCCAGCAGGAGGGCGCACTGGTTGAAGGAGAGATATTTGATCTGGAGAGAGGAAGGGGTTTTGGTGGCGAAAACCCATTGGGATCTGATTGATAGGCCTTGGGAACCTTTCCTATGCCATTTTTTAGGAGCTTTCTTCAATATATGATTTATTTGGAGCTTGGCACGATTTCTAGAGGAGGAGGGCACACTACATCAGAGAGATTCCTTCATTTGGGGTGGCATAACACCTCCATTCAACTTGAGACTTTTCCCAGGGGTTTGTAATCCCCCGATCTACTATTCTACTAGTTTTGGAGGGTTTCGGAGGTCAAGAGGAGGGAGGCCGAAATCTTGGTGATCTACAACCACAAAGAAGTGCGCAACTCAGTGAAGGAGAGGCATTCCAGCTATCAGAGGGAAATACATTAATCTCATATCTTCCTACCAGAGATTGGTTTGCCTTTGACGGCTTGTATATTCTCTTCTCTACCATATTTGAGGGTTATCACCAGCTAGGTTGCTATATCTCAGTTATTCTATTCTAGATTTGCAGATCTATTGTATCAATATATTCTACTATCTAAATAAAGGTCAGATCTGAAGTTGTTGATTTGATATTGTGTTATCTCTCTTGTATCTTGTCATTGGATGTATTATTTGTTGTATTCTTTTTCCTTGCACACTGTAAACTCCACATAAGATCCATAACGCAAGCCTTGAAGGCAAAACTATAAAACAACAAACAAAAACATAAAAAACTCAGCATAAAACCCAAGTTTCCAAGTAAAGAACAACTTGGGAACATTACAATGACAAGGATATGTAGACTTAGATAGATATGCAACTTCTAGAGTGGTCATCTTATGTATCCTTAATCTTTCTCTTAGTTCTTCTATGGAGTTGGCAAGGCATGGGGTTCATTCTTGTTGGTATGCGAGAGCCTCCTCATTACTTTAGTGCTTCAACTTTGATATCGAGACACCACACCCACTTAGTTTTGCTTTGGATGCCCCTGATCTCTCCAAGGGAGAGATAAACAAAGACATTCATTTTGAGATCTACAAAGCCTATCTTCGATCCACATGGCTCGAGACTAGAGAGTTGTTATCTTTAAACTTCAACACTACATAGATATATATATCCATATTAGTGATTGATTCATTTGACCTTCTTTATACGTTAGACTCTAGTGCCTATCTAGCCTTGAGAGTTCCTCTTGCTCAACTCTGAGTTTGCTCCCCCCATTTTCACTCGACATAGACTACCATATTCCTCAGGAGTTCCATATTTGCCAGTTTTTCTCCTTAGAGCCCAAGA
>JZKD02S2224900.1:0-26394 GCA_000966675.3 Picea glauca
AGCCCACACTGGGTGAACCACATAAATCTGTGTCTCTCTTGTATTGTGTGTCTTTTGTGTTTTGTTTCTGCATTTGTTTTATTTTATTGCTCTGCGGTCCTGTTTTTCTAACAGACTTCATGTTTAACAACATCCTTCATTTCTCTAAATACAACATCTTGGCTATAAACTACCTTCTTATTTTTTGGGTTCCAAATCTTATAACCTTTGAGACCATCTTTATATCCAATAAAGATACACTTTTCATCTTTCTTATCTAGGTTACATCTGTTTTCCTTTGAAACATGAACATATGCATCACATCCAAATACCTTGAGATGTGTGAGAGAAGGCTTCTTACTAGTCCATACCTATTGTGGAGTCTTGTCATCCAGTGTTGATGAGGGTGATCTTTTGATCAGGTAACATGCAATACCTACTACCTCTACCCAGAATTCTTTTCCTAACTTGACACCATTGAGCATGCACCTTGATTTTTCCATCAGTTTCATGTTCATCCTTTTTGCAACTCCATTTTGTTGAGGTGTATATGGAGTATTCTTCTGCCTTTCTATACCACACTTCTTACAGAATTCTTCAAATCCATTCCCATAGAACTCTCCACCATTATCTGTCCTCATCACCTTAATTATTTTCTTTGTTTGATTCTCAGCAAGATCCTTAAACTCTTTAAACCTATCAAAGACTTCATATTTCTTCCCGAGGAAATATATCCAAGTATTCCTTGAGAATTAATCTATAAATGAGACATAGTACACATATTTTCACAATAATGGGACCGATATAGGTCCAAAAACATCACTATGAACTAGTTGTAAAATTCCTTTTGTCCTCATTGCACAAGAATGGAATCTTATCTGATTCTGCTTCCCATATAGACAATGTTCACATAAATCAAAATCCATAGAGAAGTTAGACATACCTTCAACCATACCTTTACCGTGTAGTATTCAAATACCCTTCTCTCCGATATTCCCTGATCTTTGATGCCACAACATAACCTTTTCTCCAGACACTATAGTATTTCTTTCTTCTTCAACTCCAATATCAGGAACAATGGAACTATTACACCGATCACTAATAGTGTTTCCTTTCAGCTTATACAGGGTTCCAAACTGAACTCCCTTGAACAACACCATTGCTCCTCGAACCATCATGTAGGTTTCCTTTTCAAATATTGTTTTTACCCCTGCATCGTCCATTTTTCTTACATAAATCAAATTTATGGCCAAACCTAGGATCTTCAAAACATGAGGAAGTGTTCTAATCGTTCGATATATGAGCCTCAACTTGAATTTTCCTCGTCCTATGATTCTGGTTGTCAAATCATCACCTAAGAAAACATTATCTCCATCATACCTTTCATATTTGCAGAATCACTCCCTATGGGGATTCATATGAAAGGATGCACCAGATTCAACCAACCATGCCTCATGATCTACATGTGTTCTTAAAGAATCCAAGTACACATCCCCTCCTTCATCCTTGGAGGTCTTTTCTTCTGTAGAAGGAGATTCTTCAGATCCCTTCTTTTTCTCAACTTTGNGAAATGTCGTCTTGCAAATAACGCGTTTTTGGTTTGTCCTTCCATATTCTTTTGTCTCATCTCCTCCGACAAAAAGGATGATACCACTTCATCAAATTTCAAGGAATTTGTATTGCTACCTATGGCCACAACTAGTCTATCCCACAAGTCTGGAAAAGAACACAGTAAACTGATACATTTATCTTCATCTGAAATTTTAATCTCAACAGATAATAAATGACTTACCACAGTATTGAAAGCGTTCAAATGCTCTGCCATCGAGTTTCCATTTCTCATCCTCAGATTATACATCTTATTTCTCATGAATTTTTTATTTACTAGGGACTTAGACTGATACAAATTCCCCAACTTATCCCATAAATCCTTGGTTGTAGCTTCCTCTAACACATTCTGTAATACTGAATCTGAGAGACATAGTCAGATTGTGCTCTTCTCCTTTTGATCCAACTTTTTCAAGTCATCTTTTGAAGTTATTGTAGGTGTGGTACCTAGATCTACCATGATCCACTGATCTCTATCCACCAACAGATCTTCCATATTGATCTTCCACATCTTAAAACTTTTCCCATTAAACTTCTCGATCTCCATTTTCAAATTTCTTGCCATTTCTTTAAACCTGAAAAATCAATACCAAAAATCTCCCACTGTAACAAGGCTTATCACTGTCTCGAGACAAACCCTTTACCACAAAGGAATCCCCCTGAAGCCAACAAATCTTTGATACCAAATGTATATTTTAACCTTATACAATATTTAGTAGAAATAGATTTTCAGTAAAAGAACAAAAAATATACAATGGAAAATACAAACATTACATAAATATTTTTCCCCTGGAAACCCAAACTGGGAAAACCAACATATTCTATATTCAATCATTGTGTTACATAGTTTACAATAAAATATACATATAGGAGCCAGCGGCATCCAAAACCCTAACCCAATGTCTTGGATTAGTCAACAACCCTAATTCCTTAACCAAAAATAAAAAACCATCGGCAAAAACCATGTGTGGAAAAACCACCCAAAAATGTGACACGTTTCCTGAGACAAAAAAAATTGGGGGCGCTGCCCCTGCACCCCCCCTCAAAACCCCTTGTGCACAAAGAATATAGCACATACCCAACAATCTTCTCTCATTCCTGTTGTTACAACGTATAACTGATCCAAATCTTCTCCTTCCATATTGTTGTCTATTGGCTCCGTATATCGAGGGCCTACATATGGATCCAAGGGATGAACTACTTTGATTCCGTCTACTTCGAATGTCATAGTATCCCTATTTAGGTCAATGACAGTATAATTATCATAGACCTGGTCAATACCAAGTAGTGCAGGATAAGGGTCCTTATCCCCCATGATTTCCATCACCTCAAAATCAGCTACAGTGTTCACTCCCGCAACATATGTCTCCACATTCTCCAGTCTTCCTATTGGGAAAATACAATATTTATTTTCCATTCTCAACTGGATTGGGGAATATTTCAACTGGGGTTTTCCTAAATCTTCCCAAGTCTTTTTAGGTATTATGTTAATATCAGATCCTAGATCTAACATAACATCTTCAATCTCAAAATCATTTAGTTGGGATGCTAATCTAAACACTTTCCCAGATTGTATTTTCCTTATTTGCACTCTCCGATTATTCTTCTCAGGAATATTAGTCCTTATTCTAGTTTCTAGAGATTATTCAGTTCCTAGGACTAGGTACAGGGAATTGTGCAACTTTTATGTCAACTAGTCATTCTCAAGAATATCAGACAAATAATTGAAACCAAAGGTAAACTAAATTTTGTGACTACTCATGTTGTCTTATCAGGACTACGGGGTTTCAAGGTGCAGGGAGTGAATCAGGAAACTGCATAATCTTAGGATAATTGATAGGTTGAGGGGGGTTTTCTTCCATGTTAGGGCCAGGGATACGATGGAATACTTCTATTTCATTTTTATAGAATAGCTTATGTTTCAGAGGATCATACATGTCCTCCTTAGGTGCTACTTTCTAGATCTGAGGTAGATTATCAGAATTTGCAAAATTCATTGCTCCCCCTCGAGTAACAATGTTAATGTTGGGTAGTTTTCCTTTAATGACTCTTTTTATCTCTGAGCTTATAAGATTAGTTCCTCGTTTACATACCTAATCTTCCCATTTCGCAATTAGCTCTGGGAAATATTCAGTTGCGTGCCCATTGGTTCTGCAGTGAGAGCATCATGGTCGCCTTGGATGACAACAATCCCTAAACATGTGACCTTGCTCATCACAGTTCTAGAATATACTTTGTATTCTTCCCCCAGTTCTTCCTCCTTTGAAGTCTCCTCCAGCTCCACCTCCTTGACCTCTTCCCGGTCCCTGAGGTGTTTCATTCACCTTGAATGATGTTTGATCAAGTCTATCCACAAGTGCATCCAATGTTCTACACTGATTGGTAGAATGCATGGTAGATGCACAAAACTCACAATGTACATTATTCGCTATTGTTGAATACTTATTAATAATAGGGAATTGTCTTTGTACATGCCTATGAATTTAGTAGATCTTGCAATACTCAACTGACAATGATTCTTGATTACCTACAAAAGCATGATATGGGGTTAGGGTATGGAATGGTAAATTCGCAGATACTTGTGCAATTCCTCCTGTGGGTACTGGTCATTGTCCCATCGGATTATGAGGAGGTCCCATTCCCCTCATCTATGGACATTTGTTCTCCATGTGTCCATATGTGTAGCATCCAGTACACCAGACTTGTGATCGTCCTGGTCTGGGTATCTTCAATTCTTGAATCTTCTCTGTCAGTGCCAATATTTTTCCTTATAGTTGCACCAAATNGAAATGTCGTCTTGCAAATAACGCGTTTTTGGTTTGTCCTTCCATATTCTTTTGTCTCATCTCCTCCGACAAAAAGGATGATACCACTTCATCAAATTTCAAGGAATTTGTATTGCTACCTATGGCCACAACTAGTCTATCCCACAAGTCTGGAAAAGAACACAGTAAACTGATACATTTATCTTCATCTGAAATTTTAATCTCAACAGATAATAAATGACTTACCACAGTATTGAAAGCGTTCAAATGCTCTGCCATCGAGTTTCCATTTCTCATCCTCAGATTATACATCTTATTTCTCATGAATTTTTTATTTACTAGGGACTTAGACTGATACAAATTCCCCAACTTATCCCATAAATCCTTGGTTGTAGCTTCCTCTAACACATTCTGTAATACTGAATCTGAGAGACATAGTCAGATTGTGCTCTTCTCCTTTTGATCCAACTTTTTCAAGTCATCTTTTGAAGTTATTGTAGGTGTGGTACCTAGATCTACCATGATCCACTGATCTCTATCCACCAACAGATCTTCCATATTGATCTTCCACATCTTAAAACTTTTCCCATTAAACTTCTCGATCTCCATTTTCAAATTTCTTGCCATTTCTTTAAACCTGAAAAATCAATACCAAAAATCTCCCACTGTAACAAGGCTTATCACTGTCTCGAGACAAACCCTTTACCACAAAGGAATCCCCCTGAAGCCAACAAATCTTTGATACCAAATGTATATTTTAACCTTATACAATATTTAGTAGAAATAGATTTTCAGTAAAAGAACAAAAAATATACAATGGAAAATACAAACATTACATAAATATTTTTCCCCTGGAAACCCAAACTGGGAAAACCAACATATTCTATATTCAATCATTGTGTTACATAGTTTACAATAAAATATACATATAGGAGCCAGCGGCATCCAAAACCCTAACCCAATGTCTTGGATTAGTCAACAACCCTAATTCCTTAACCAAAAATAAAAAACCATCGGCAAAAACCATGTGTGGAAAAACCACCCAAAAATGTGACACGTTTCCTGAGACAAAAAAAATTGGGGGCGCTGCCCCTGCACCCCCCCTCAAAACCCCTTGTGCACAAAGAATATAGCACATACCCAACAATCTTCTCTCATTCCTGTTGTTACAACGTATAACTGATCCAAATCTTCTCCTTCCATATTGTTGTCTATTGGCTCCGTATATCGAGGGCCTACATATGGATCCAAGGGATGAACTACTTTGATTCCGTCTACTTCGAATGTCATAGTATCCCTATTTAGGTCAATGACAGTATAATTATCATAGACCTGGTCAATACCAAGTAGTGCAGGATAAGGGTCCTTATCCCCCATGATTTCCATCACCTCAAAATCAGCTACAGTGTTCACTCCCGCAACATATGTCTCCACATTCTCCAGTCTTCCTATTGGGAAAATACAATATTTATTTTCCATTCTCAACTGGATTGGGGAATATTTCAACTGGGGTTTTCCTAAATCTTCCCAAGTCTTTTTAGGTATTATGTTAATATCAGATCCTAGATCTAACATAACATCTTCAATCTCAAAATCATTTAGTTGGGATGCTAATCTAAACACTTTCCCAGATTGTATTTTCCTTATTTGCACTCTCCGATTATTCTTCTCAGGAATATTAGTCCTTATTCTAGTTTCTAGAGATTATTCAGTTCCTAGGACTAGGTACAGGGAATTGTGCAACTTTTATGTCAACTAGTCATTCTCAAGAATATCAGACAAATAATTGAAACCAAAGGTAAACTAAATTTTGTGACTACTCATGTTGTCTTATCAGGACTACGGGGTTTCAAGGTGCAGGGAGTGAATCAGGAAACTGCATAATCTTAGGATAATTGATAGGTTGAGGGGGGTTTTCTTCCATGTTAGGGTCAGGGATACTATGGAATACTTCTATTTCATTTTTATAGAATAGCTTATGTTTCAGAGGATCATACATGTCCTCCTTGGGCGCTGCTTTCTAGATCTGAGGCAGATTATCAGAATTTGCAAAATTCATTGCTCCCCCTCGAGTAACAATGTTAATGTTGGGTAGTTTTCCTTTAATGACACTTTTTATCTATGAGCTTATAAGATTAGTTCCTCGTTTACATACCTAATCTTCCCATTTCACAATTAGCTCTGGGAAATATTTAGTTGCGTGCCCATTGGTTCTGTAGTGAGAGCATCATGGTCGCCTTGGATGACAACAATCCCTAAACATGTGACCTTGCTCATCACAATTCTAGAATCTACTTTGTATTCTTCCCCTAGTTCTTTCTCCTTTGAAGTCTCCTCTAGCTCCACCTCCTTGACCTCTTCCCGGTCCCTGAGGTGTTTCATTCACCTTGAATGATGTTTGATCAAGTCTATCCACAAGTGCATCCAACGTTCTACACTGATTGGTAGAATGCATGGTAGATGCACAAAACTCACAATGTACATTATTCGCTATTGTTGAATACTTATTAATAATGGGGAATTGTCTTTGTACATGCCTGTGAATTTAGTAGATCTTGCAATACTCAATTGACAATGATTCTTGATTACCTACAAAAGCATGATATGGGGTTAGGGTATGGAATGGTAAATTCGCAGATACTTGTGCAATTCCTCTCGTGGGTACTGGTCATTGTCCCATCGGATTATGAGGAGGTCCCATTCACCTCATCTATGGACATTCATTCTCCATATGTCCATATGTGTAGCATCCAGTACACCAGACTTGTGATCGTCCTGGTCTGGGTATCTTCAATTCTTGAATCTTCTCTGTCAGTGCCAATATTTTTCCTTATAGTTGCACCAAATTTTCATCTGTTGAGGGTCTGGTCACTCTCAGGCTCCCCGGATATCCTTCAATGGATTCAATCTTCATTGATTGTTCCAAGGCATCTATCAAAGTGGTTATCCATTTTTGTGTTAACGAAATTCGTGTCAGAGGTAGCAATCAATGGATATACCATTCTCTTTGATGATACTCATGAATTAGATGTGATAGCCTCCATATAACATCCTTAAACTTCTAACTATATTCTTAGGTCGATTAACCTTGCCTCTGTTAAATTCCATGCAACTCAGACAAAGCTTGTTGTTCTTACTGAGGTACCTTAAACTTTGTTATGGATTTTATCCATACTTGGCCAAGTGTGAACGCTTGTCCTTGCGCTCCTGGTACTCCTGGCTCAATAGCCTTCATGTACCATTTGAGAGTATTTCCTCTCAAGGTAGTCTGGAACTTGACTAATTTATTTGCATATAAGTCCCTCTGGACCTCCAGATTGCTTCGCATAGGAACCAATGTTGCTTAATATCTATGTCTCCCTTACCCTAGAATTATAGGTATCGAGCAATCAAACCTCCTGCATTACCAACCATTGTTGATCTTACTGATCCTATCAAGATAAAACCTAATGGTATTCATTACGATCTACCAGAGGATCCCAATATCCTCCTAGTATTCGCACTTACTGTTTTTGACTCGCCAATTGACTGTAATGGAACAAGAATAGAATAACAAGGTAGTATGGAATTTACCACTTGTATAGAAGACACTTGGGGTATGGGTGATTGGGGCTTGTGCAACTAGCTTCGGGGCAGGTTTCTTTGATCTGGGGGCTCTTGTTCTCATCCTCTAGAGCGGTCTCTTCAATAGGATTCCCAATATTTTCTGGTATTGGGGATGAGTCTTCTCTTTCTTCTACAAAATCCATGTCGAATTCCTTTTCCCATGCTCCTACACATTATTCTTCTTTTCCACCCTCTTGGGGACTTCTTTCTTTCTCTTCTTCCCTCTCACTTAATATTTGATTGATGATTCTTTCATGTCTTCTCATCTTTTGCAACTCTTCCTTATGTGCTTCCTCGACTTCTCTAGGATCCTAGTAAGAATACTTTCTGCAACTTCTCAGACTATTTCATTGCTTTCTTTATCTTCTCGCGCCACCACTTCTCAACTATGGTGTCTATTTTCAAGGTTCGCTCGTCCCTTGAGAACATTTATTTTTTCTCCCTCGGTTTTAAAATAACCCTCTCCCCTCTCTCAGGCCATGATTCCACCCCCAACTCACCCCACTCCAAGTGAGGGTGTTTAGGATGCCATCTCTGTCGGGGAAATAGTCAGAATCCCCTCCTCCATCAAGAAAACATTAATCCACAGGGGTGTTTCTCTCAACAGTATTCCCCTTGCGTCTTTCTTGAAATATTCTTCTACCCGTGAAAAATATTTATGATTCTTAGCTACAAACTCAATAATGTATCCTTCCAATGTTGTATTGACCCAAAAATCAATCGCTAGAATTACCAGATGATCCAAGCAATGAAGAACTACAATATTTTCTGTATCCCAAGCACAGGTCTTCTTGAATCATTCTTGGAATTCCAGAGCTTCTTGGAGCCTATCTATACAGTAGAAAATTTCTTCTGAAAACTTAACCCAAAATATCTCATACTGGTCACTTGATCTTTCTGAGTAAAAGACAAACTCCCATGTATCTTTCACAGATTTTCCTCGTAGCTCTGCTTCTTTCCGTATGAAGGCATAATAATTTTTCCCCCGCCACTAGTGAATATCATATCAGTGAATCTATTGAATAAATATCCCTCCAAGTTCCCTTTTAATGTAGGTCCTGACAACAGAACCATTTTGTTGGCGCAAAGTTGATCAGACCAGGGTCCTTAGGTTACCAAAAAAAGGGTACCGAGTAGTCTAGAGCGATAGCATTTTCATATTCTATGGAGATAAGAAGTCTCACCCAAAGAGAAACCAAGAAAAGAATATAGTGAACCATAAGGAGAATACTTAGACAAATCCATACATTCTAAGTATCTTTATTAGTCTTGTGCAAGATCGATTAATCCTAGAACTGTGTGAACATTCCTAACTCACATTACAGAAAACAAAGTTGTGTTGCATTCATAAAGAAACAATATCCAATTAAACATATCTGACATCAAGATAATATGAATCAACATTCATGACATTCTGAAGCTAAGAAGACATAATAATTTCAAAATTTGGGTCTCTTTGTATTAACATCATCTGGATCTTCTCAATTACATGATGTTACTCAGATATAGACACAGCTCGATCATGTTATAGCTTGAAATTAAGACTTTGCTACTGAGAGACAAGATTAACCATAATCCTTGCTCTTCAGACATTACATCAGGACATACCTCGGTTATAACAATGAATACAAAGATATTGGAATAAGCATAGAGATAAAATAATCCTCAATTTTTATTAATAAGAGAAATATACAGAAACTGTAAAATTACAAAGTGAATGACTCGCTAGAATGGTGGCATATTATCTATGAGAAGAGATGTGATGGTTATGCTCATTTGCAAGAATATGATGATGTTAACAATGAGTCTCTACATTCCTTTTTAACATTAAAAAAAAATCCAAAACCCTAACCCCGGAAGATGAAACACCAAAATGTTTTCTGGGCCCCAATGAGGGTAGTTGATACATCAACTTCCCAAGGGCGTAACATTTCCATACGATCTATGTTTGGGGTGCATGATAGCTCATTGGAAAGTTATATCCTAGGACTACAAAGTTTTTTTTCACTCTAGCTAAATCCTACAATGTGACTATAGAGGGCCCAAAAAACATTGTTTAGGGACTCAAAATGACTCTGAAAGTTTAGGACTTGAAAAGATGTAGAAAAACTGCCAAGGTGGAAACCCATGTTTTGAGCCAGCAAAATAGGTGGGTGGCCACCAATTTTCTCTTGGATCATTACTACCCCCTTAGGAATCAATGGTCTTCATTGCATGAAGTTACGAGGGAAGATATTGTTGAATCTTAACCTTGGTGAGCTTCTTTCCTTATTGAAGAAGTTCTCCTACTTATCTTGGTGAAGGCTTTTATGAACTTGTTGTTGGTGGGATTGGAACCATTTAACCGATATAGTTGCATGATCTGCCTAAGTTTGGGAGTACTCTGTCGGTGAATATGAAACATGAAGAGCATGAAGGGATTTTCTATAACTTCACTCGATTGGACAATGCATAGGCACCCCTATAGGTGCAATACAAATATCTTGGTGCTCTTCTACAATATTGTTGATCTATTTATGTTGGATAGAAGGGTCTTCGGTCGAGGATGTAGTGATTGTATTGTCCTTCTCTTATGAACATATCTTGAAGAGGCTAAAATTTGCGGTATGAGAGATTACTTTGTGGCACTTTTTTTCAAGACAGTGGTCAGAACTACCTCTGGTATTCTATAGAGCTAACCCCGAAGAGTAACAATGACACTACGGGGTCGAGATTCATAAATAGTATTATTCTCCCACATATATAGTTTTCCTAACAAAGCATCACAAACTTCCAGTGGGGAAACATCACACAGTACCTCATCCTTGAAGGGCTTGATGGTGTACGACATGTGGCACTGCTAGCTGACATGAAGATCTTGTCCCTAGAAAATCCATTTGTTGTTGTATGATTGTAGGTGTGGTGTTATTGGAAAACCCAACTACTTGTTGGAAACCAACAATTTTGTGAAATTTAATCATAATTAAAAGTCATCACAAAGGGATAAAAAAAATTGTAGCTACCTCCTTATATTACAGACGTTTCTGTCTTTTGGTTTCAAGGAGATGTATTGGCCTAGCTAACTATACGTGTTTCATTTAAATTTATCATATGTTTGTTTAATTTCATGACTGAAAGCATGAAATTAAAACAAACTTTCGTCTTGAATAATCATTTTACAATTTGGAATTTCTTTGTTTATTTTGCAAATGAGATTACACCTCAAAGGCATCTATACTTTTTAAAATCTTTAAGTTTGTAATCTTATTGATTGATCCATTTCCACAAATTTATTTGGTTTGGAAGATATAATTGAGTCTCATTTATGGTTGATTATATGATTGTTACATTTGATATGCTTAATTGCACAGAACCTTAGATTAAATTTAAAAAAAATGCATCCTCCTCTTACCAGTCGCATCACAATCCTATCACCTTGGTACAGAACTGACACACTCATAATTTTACCTCATCCTTTGTACTGTGTAACTCAAACCCACATTCATTTTTGGAAGAGGTAGCTCATAGTATTTTGGGTTTAATGTTCACTACACAGAGTGGTCCATTGTTTCTTACCCACCCAAAACTCGAATTGCCAAGTATGATAACCTCCTGATTCCTAAGGCATCGGGCCTCTCCCGATTTCATAGACCTCTTCTTACTGCTTGTGTATTGGAAAGAGAAAACCACCTCTCATTTCCTTTATTGTTTATGCGTGATAACACCCATGGCTCGTGTAGTAGTGCAGATCCGAACAACCCTGAGTTTTTACACATTCATGATTACATAGCAGAGTTCAAATCTGTAAGTGTGTAATAGATACATGTTTTGCGAGAGGATTTCTAAGAAAACAGTTATGCATTTGTCCAAATTGTTTAAAACCAGTTTTGGAAATGGGGTCATTTACCTTCCACGTGGGAATTTTCTTTAGAAACAGATCTATTTCAGAGGTATGTTTCGTTTTCTGGATAGCTTTTTCTCAGAAAATTTGTTTCGTCTGAGTTTTTCTATTTTCCCCTTTCCTCTCTATGGATTTGAAGATCTGCAGAAAACGCCTGAGTTCTATCACAGACAGAGGATAAAACCTACTATCAAATACTTGTGTGATGATCCACATGAATACCATGCGACCATAAAATGAAACTATGTTGCTACGCATAACCCTTTGTGCAAAAAGTCATGATATAATTTTGTGCCTAGAAAATCGTTAGAGGAGGTTATAGATGTGTTGAAGGAGAGGTTTTCTCCTACTCCTACTATTGAGCCGACCCAGGGTGTTCTAAACATATTGACTATCAAGAAAAATCACAAACGTAGGGGACAGATTAATTCAATCTAAAATTTTACAAACAAGAGGATTAAGCAGCCTAATAATATGATCACTAAAAACTCAACAAATTTCACCATCATAAATTTGGATTTATCAAATGCCTTACTGAAATAGTAAACATAGGTATTGTTTTTTATTTGAGTCTGTTTGAAAAAATAAAATAGATAGATTTATTTTTTATTTTTACTATTTTAGACTAGCTACAGAATCTTGTAGCTAGCTACAGAATCCTGTAGCTTATCTATTTGTAAATATTAGTTTGAATTATTATCTAAAATCAATTTCGTTTTCTAATTTTTTAGGGAAATAATAGTTATGATGATATTCACAAGAAGAAGAAATCATGGATCCTTTGTTGCATAGTTTAGTAATTTCCTTTTTGTTTTGATAAAACTATGTCATTATGTAATTGATTTTGATAATAAGAACTCCTACAAGAGTGTTTATTGGTTACCCTATTTTTGTAAAGCAATCTGATTTTATGGGATTACCCTCTATATTGCATGATAAGATGTTGTTAATCCAGGACAAGTTTAAATAGTAGTCACTGTTTAGTAGTAAAGACAACTTTTTCTAGAATACAGTATGGATATGTGATTTTGGGAATGGATATGGAATAAAAATTCACCATTGGATTTAGACCTGTGTGATGCTTATTACATTTGTGTTCTTCTATTACATCTGTATTATGAGATATTATTATGGTTGATTTAGTTGTAGCCTTGTCATCATATAATGTTTCATATTGTTAAATTGTATAGACGTTGTCCATAATTTGTCATTCCATTTTGTATGTGTGATCAATCTATCATTTGATTGTCATTGAATTTATTTCAGATATTAAATGATTGATAATATTAATACTCTAAATTGAGTTTCCTTTCATTATAAGTATCGATTATCATAAGATCACAAGATTTCTAATTAGTTATCATTCTGTTGTTATATTCTCACTCCAACACATCAAACAACTCTTTGAATTTATTCTAGAAGTACTAGTATTGTTCTGTCACAGGTTTCCCTTACAAGCAGGACAAGAAGGAGTTCAGACAACACAGAAAGATAATCTCAGTTTTGTTGATCAGCTATAGGTTAGTCTTTGTGTTATTTAGTTAAATTATTTATTAATGAAATGATGATTGCATGAATTAGCTTTGACNCCTTTTCCCATGCTCCTACACATTATTCTTCTTTTCCACCCTCTTGGGGACTTCTTTCTTTCTCTTCTTCCCTCTCACTTAATATTTGATTGATGATTCTTTCATGTCTTCTCATATTTCACAACTCTTCCTTATGTGCTTCCTCAACTTCTCTAGGATCCTAGTCCGAATACTTTCTGCAACTTCTCAGACTATTTCATTGCTTTCTTTATCTTCTCGCACCACCACTTCTCAACTATGGTGTCTATTTTCAAGGTTCGCTCGTCCCTTGAGTCCATTTATTTTTTCTCCCTCAGTTTTAAAATAACCCTCTCCCCTCTCTCAGGCCATGATTCCACCCCCAACTCACCCCACTCCAAGTGAGGGTGTTTAGGATGCCATCTCTGTCGGGGAAATAGTCAGCATCCCCTCCTCCATCAAGAAAACATTAATCCACAGGGGTGTTTCTCTCAACAGTATTCCCCTTGCGTATTTCTTGAAATATTCTTCTACCCATGAAAAATATTTATGATTCTTAGCTACAAACTCGATAATGTATCCTTGCAATGTTGTATTGACCCAAAAATCAATCGCTAGAATTACCAGATGATCCAAGCAATGAAGAACTACAATCTTTTCTGTATCCCAAGCATAGGTCTTCTTGAATCATTCTTGGAATTCCAGAGCTTCTTGGAGCCTATCTATACAGTAGAAAATTTCTTCTGAAAACTTGACCCAAAATATCTCATACTGGTCACTTGATCTTTCTGAGTAAAAGACAACCTCCCATGTATCTTTCACAGATTTTCCTCGTAGCTCTGCTTCTTTCCGTATGAAGGCATAATAGTTTTTCCCCCGCCACTGGTGAATATCATATCAGTGAATCTATTGAATAACTATCCCTCCAAGTTCCCTTTTAATGCAGGTCCTGACAACAGAACCATTTTGTTGGCGCAAAGTTGATCAGACCAGGGTCCTTAGGTTACCAAAAAAAGGGTACCGAGTAGTCTAGAGCGATGGCATTTTCATATTCTATGGAGATAAGAAGTCTCACCCAAAGAGAAACCAAGAAAAGAATATAGTGAACCATAAGGAGAATACTTAGACAAATCCATACATTCTAAGTATCTGTATTAGTCTTGTGCAAGATCGATTAATCCTAGAACTGTGTGAACATTCCTAACTCACATTACAGAAAACAAAGTTGTGTTGCATTCATAAAGAAACAATATCCAATTAAACATATATGAAATCAAGATAATATGAATCAACATTCATGACATTCTGAAGCTAAGAAGACATAATAATTTCAAAATTTGTGTCTCTTTGTATTAACATCATCTCGATCTTCTCAATTACATGATGTTACTCAGATATAGACACAGCTCGATCATGTTATAGCTTGAAATTAATACTTTGCTACTGAGAGACAAGATTAACCATAATCCTTGCTCTTCAGACATTACATCAGGACATACCTCGGTTATAACAATGAATACGGAGATATTGGAATAAGCATAGAGATAAAATAATCCTCAATTTTTATTAATAAGAGAAATATACAGAAACTGTAAAATTACAAAGTGAATGACTCGCTAGAATGGTGGCATATTATCTATGAGAAGAGATGTGATGGTTATGCTCATTTGCAAGAATATGATGATGTTAACAATGAGTCTCTACATTCCTTTTTAACATTAAAAAAAAATCCAAAACCCTAACCCCGGAAGATGAAACACCAAAATGTTTTCTGGGCCCCAATGAGGGTAGTTGATACATCAACTTCCCAAGGGCGTAACATTTCCATACGATCTATGTTTGGGGTGCATGATAGCTCATTGGAAAGTTATATCCTAGGACTACAAAGTTTTTTTTCACTCTAGCTAAATCCTACAATGTGACTATAGAGGGCCCAAAAAACATTGTTTAGGGACTCAAAATGACTCTGAAAGTTTAGGACTTGAAAAGATGTAGAAAAACTGCCAAGGTGGAAACCCATGTTTTGAGCCAGCAAAATAGGTGGGTGGCCACCAATTTTCTCTTGGATCATTACTACCCCCTTAGGAATCAATGGTCTTCATTGCATGAAGTTACGAGGGAAGATATTGTTGAATCTTAACCTTGGTGAGCTTCTTTCCTTATTGAAGAAGTTCTCCTACTTATCTTGGTGAAGGCTTTTATGAACTTGTTGTTGGTGGGATTGGAACCATTTAACCGATATAGTTGCATGATCTGCCTAAGTTTGGGAGTACTCTGTCGGTGAATATGAAACATGAAGAGCATGAAGGGATTTTCTATAACTTCACTCGATTGGACAATGCATAGGCACCCCTATAGGTGCAATACAAATATCTTGGTGCTCTTCTACAATATTGTTGATCTATTTATGTTGGATAGAAGGGTCTTCGGTCGAGGATGTAGTGATTGTATTGTCCTTCTCTTATGAACATATCTTGAAGAGGCTAAAATTTGCGGTATGAGAGATTACTTTGTGGCACTTTTTTTCAAGACAGTGGTCAGAACTACCTCTGGTATTCTATAGAGCTAACCCCGAAGAGTAACAATGACACTACGGGGTCGAGATTCATAAATAGTATTATTCTCCCACATATATAGTTTTCCTAACAAAGCATCACAAACTTCCAGTGGGGAAACATCACACAGTACCTCATCCTTGAAGGGCTTGATGGTGTACGACATGTGGCACTGCTAGCTGACATGAAGATCTTGTCCCTAGAAAATCCATTTGTTGTTGTATGATTGTAGGTGTGGTGTTATTGGAAAACCCAACTACTTGTTGGAAACCAACAATTTTGTGAAATTTAATCATAATTAAAAGTCATCACAAAGGGATAAAAAAAATTGTAGCTACCTCCTTATATTACAGACGTTTCTGTCTTTTGGTTTCAAGGAGATGTATTGGCCTAGCTAACTATACGTGTTTCATTTAAATTTATCATATGTTTGTTTAATTTCATGACTGAAAGCATGAAATTAAAACAAACTTTCGTCTTGAATAATCATTTTACAATTTGGAATTTCTTTGTTTATTTTGCAAATGAGATTACACCTCAAAGGCATCTATACTTTTTAAAATCTTTAAGTTTGTAATCTTATTGATTGATCCATTTCCACAAATTTATTTGGTTTGGAAGATATAATTGAGTCTCATTTATGGTTGATTATATGATTGTTACATTTGATATGCTTAATTGCACAGAACCTTAGATTAAATTTAAAAAAAATGCATCCTCCTCTTACCAGTCGCATCACAATCCTATCACCTTGGTACAGAACTGACACACTCATAATTTTACCTCATCCTTTGTACTGTGTAACTCAAACCCACATTCATTTTTGGAAGAGGTAGCTCATAGTATTTTGGGTTTAATGTTCACTACACAGAGTGGTCCATTGTTTCTTACCCACCCAAAACTCGAATTGCCAAGTATGATAACCTCCTGATTCCTAAGGCATCGGGCCTCTCCCGATTTCATAGACCTCTTCTTACTGCTTGTGTATTGGAAAGAGAAAACCACCTCTCATTTCCTTTATTGTTTATGCGTGATAACACCCATGGCTCGTGTAGTAGTGCAGATCCGAACAACCCTGAGTTTTTACACATTCATGATTACATAGCAGAGTTCAAATCTGTAAGTGTGTAATAGATACATGTTTTGCGAGAGGATTTCTAAGAAAACAGTTATGCATTTGTCCAAATTGTTTAAAACCAGTTTTGGAAATGGGGTCATTTACCTTCCACGTGGGAATTTTCTTTAGAAACAGATCTATTTCAGAGGTATGTTTCGTTTTCTGGATAGCTTTTTCTCAGAAAATTTGTTTCGTCTGAGTTTTTCTATTTTCCCCTTTCCTCTCTATGGATTTGAAGATCTGCAGAAAACGCCTGAGTTCTATCACAGACAGAGGATAAAACCTACTATCAAATACTTGTGTGATGATCCACATGAATACCATGCGACCATAAAATGAAACTATGTTGCTACGCATAACCCTTTGTGCAAAAAGTCATGATATAATTTTGTGCCTAGAAAATCGTTAGAGGAGGTTATAGATGTGTTGAAGGAGAGGTTTTCTCCTACTCCTACTATTGAGCCGACCCAGGGTGTTCTAAACATATTGACTATCAAGAAAAATCACAAACGTAGGGGACAGATTAATTCAATCTAAAATTTTACAAACAAGAGGATTAAGCAGCCTAATAATATGATCACTAAAAACTCAACAAATTTCACCATCATAAATTTGGATTTATCAAATGCCTTACTGAAATAGTAAACATAGGTATTGTTTTTTATTTGAGTCTGTTTGAAAAAATAAAATAGATAGATTTATTTTTTATTTTTACTATTTTAGACTAGCTACAGAATCTTGTAGCTAGCTACAGAATCCTGTAGCTTATCTATTTGTAAATATTAGTTTGAATTATTATCTAAAATCAATTTCGTTTTCTAATTTTTTAGGGAAATAATAGTTATGATGATATTCACAAGAAGAAGAAATCATGGATCCTTTGTTGCATAGTTTAGTAATTTCCTTTTTGTTTTGATAAAACTATGTCATTATGTAATTGATTTTGATAATAAGAACTCCTACAAGAGTGTTTATTGGTTACCCTATTTTTGTAAAGCAATCTGATTTTATGGGATTACCCTCTATATTGCATGATAAGATGTTGTTAATCCAGGACAAGTTTAAATAGTAGTCACTGTTTAGTAGTAAAGACAACTTTTTCTAGAATACAGTATGGATATGTGATTTTGGGAATGGATATGGAATAAAAATTCACCATTGGATTTAGACCTGTGTGATGCTTATTACATTTGTGTTCTTCTATTACATCTGTATTATGAGATATTATTATGGTTGATTTAGTTGTAGCCTTGTCATCATATAATGTTTCATATTGTTAAATTGTATAGACGTTGTCCATAATTTGTCATTCCATTTTGTATGTGTGATCAATCTATCATTTGATTGTCATTGAATTTATTTCAGATATTAAATGATTGATAATATTAATACTCTAAATTGAGTTTCCTTTCATTATAAGTATCGATTATCATAAGATCACAAGATTTCTAATTAGTTATCATTCTGTTGTTATATTCTCACTCCAACACATCAAACAACTCTTTGAATTTATTCTAGAAGTACTAGTATTGTTCTGTCACAGGTTTCCCTTACAAGCAGGACAAGAAGGAGTTCAGACAACACAGAAAGATAATCTCAGTTTTGTTGATCAGCTATAGGTTAGTCTTTGTGTTATTTAGTTAAATTATTTATTAATGAAATGATGATTGCATGAATTAGCTTTGACAGTTTATGTATCGTTGTTTCAATTGTATGTGCTTAATATTTACTAGTTTAAATCTTTTAAACATTCAAAAGAAAACAAAAAAAAAAATTTGTTCTTTCTTTATATTAGTTAGAATCACTATTACGAACATTCATTTCTCAAGATTACAAGTAAACCTTGCAAACCGTATATAGACTGTTTATAATCATTTGTATATATTCATGTTTCCATTTGAACATTTTTAACTAGTACATAAATTGTTAGTATCATAGCTTTAGGTTAGTTTATTTCTTTTATTATTTTTAGGAATTAGTTGGCTAACGGAGCCATTAAACCTGCCAGGTCAATTCATTCCAAACGGCTTGGGTTAATTAGGCAACCCCAGTCTGGTTCCGACCTTCCAATTGACGATGTGTCACTTATGCCCGTCAACAAATGGCGCTAGAAGGAGGGCTGAGTAAATTTAATGATTAAATGTTTTACCCCTCAGCCTGTCATAGTTCCATATTTATAAATGTTTCTTCTATGTAATCAACAAATGGTGCTAGAAGGAGGGAAGACTAAACACCTGGCCTTATAGGAGTCTTTATCTCGAATGTATTTAATTCCCCATCGCTCCCCAAATCATTGTGTTGGAACATGCTTTCCACTTATCATTCCCTGATATTCCCAACGAGACAGTCTCTCACTTGTCCAAACTCACCTTTGATGGTGGGGNAGATATTGGAATAAGCATAGAGATAAAATAATCCTCAATTTTTATTAATAAGAGAAATATACAGAAACTGTAAAATTACAAAGTGAATGACTCGCTAGAATGGTGGCATATTATCTATGAGAAGAGATGTGATGGTTATGCTCATTTGCAAGAATATGATGATGTTAACAATGAGTCTCTACATTCCTTTTTAACATTAAAAAAAAATCCAAAACCCTAACCCCGGAAGATGAAACACCAAAATGTTTTCTGGGCCCCAATGAGGGTAGTTGATACATCAACTTCCCAAGGGCGTAACATTTCCATACGATCTATGTTTGGGGTGCATGATAGCTCATTGGAAAGTTATATCCTAGGACTACAAAGTTTTTTTTCACTCTAGCTAAATCCTACAATGTGACTATAGAGGGCCCAAAAAACATTGTTTAGGGACTCAAAATGACTCTGAAAGTTTAGGACTTGAAAAGATGTAGAAAAACTGCCAAGGTGGAAACCCATGTTTTGAGCCAGCAAAATAGGTGGGTGGCCACCAATTTTCTCTTGGATCATTACTACCCCCTTAGGAATCAATGGTCTTCATTGCATGAAGTTACGAGGGAAGATATTGTTGAATCTTAACCTTGGTGAGCTTCTTTCCTTATTGAAGAAGTTCTCCTACTTATCTTGGTGAAGGCTTTTATGAACTTGTTGTTGGTGGGATTGGAACCATTTAACCGATATAGTTGCATGATCTGCCTAAGTTTGGGAGTACTCTGTCGGTGAATATGAAACATGAAGAGCATGAAGGGATTTTCTATAACTTCACTCGATTGGACAATGCATAGGCACCCCTATAGGTGCAATACAAATATCTTGGTGCTCTTCTACAATATTGTTGATCTATTTATGTTGGATAGAAGGGTCTTCGGTCGAGGATGTAGTGATTGTATTGTCCTTCTCTTATGAACATATCTTGAAGAGGCTAAAATTTGCGGTATGAGAGATTACTTTGTGGCACTTTTTTTCAAGACAGTGGTCAGAACTACCTCTGGTATTCTATAGAGCTAACCCCGAAGAGTAACAATGACACTACGGGGTCGAGATTCATAAATAGTATTATTCTCCCACATATATAGTTTTCCTAACAAAGCATCACAAACTTCCAGTGGGGAAACATCACACAGTACCTCATCCTTGAAGGGCTTGATGGTGTACGACATGTGGCACTGCTAGCTGACATGAAGATCTTGTCCCTAGAAAATCCATTTGTTGTTGTATGATTGTAGGTGTGGTGTTATTGGAAAACCCAACTACTTGTTGGAAACCAACAATTTTGTGAAATTTAATCATAATTAAAAGTCATCACAAAGGGATAAAAAAAATTGTAGCTACCTCCTTATATTACAGACGTTTCTGTCTTTTGGTTTCAAGGAGATGTATTGGCCTAGCTAACTATACGTGTTTCATTTAAATTTATCATATGTTTGTTTAATTTCATGACTGAAAGCATGAAATTAAAACAAACTTTCGTCTTGAATAATCATTTTACAATTTGGAATTTCTTTGTTTATTTTGCAAATGAGATTACACCTCAAAGGCATCTATACTTTTTAAAATCTTTAAGTTTGTAATCTTATTGATTGATCCATTTCCACAAATTTATTTGGTTTGGAAGATATAATTGAGTCTCATTTATGGTTGATTATATGATTGTTACATTTGATATGCTTAATTGCACAGAACCTTAGATTAAATTTAAAAAAAATGCATCCTCCTCTTACCAGTCGCATCACAATCCTATCACCTTGGTACAGAACTGACACACTCATAATTTTACCTCATCCTTTGTACTGTGTAACTCAAACCCACATTCATTTTTGGAAGAGGTAGCTCATAGTATTTTGGGTTTAATGTTCACTACACAGAGTGGTCCATTGTTTCTTACCCACCCAAAACTCGAATTGCCAAGTATGATAACCTCCTGATTCCTAAGGCATCGGGCCTCTCCCGATTTCATAGACCTCTTCTTACTGCTTGTGTATTGGAAAGAGAAAACCACCTCTCATTTCCTTTATTGTTTATGCGTGATAACACCCATGGCTCGTGTAGTAGTGCAGATCCGAACAACCCTGAGTTTTTACACATTCATGATTACATAGCAGAGTTCAAATCTGTAAGTGTGTAATAGATACATGTTTTGCGAGAGGATTTCTAAGAAAACAGTTATGCATTTGTCCAAATTGTTTAAAACCAGTTTTGGAAATGGGGTCATTTACCTTCCACGTGGGAATTTTCTTTAGAAACAGATCTATTTCAGAGGTATGTTTCGTTTTCTGGATAGCTTTTTCTCAGAAAATTTGTTTCGTCTGAGTTTTTCTATTTTCCCCTTTCCTCTCTATGGATTTGAAGATCTGCAGAAAACGCCTGAGTTCTATCACAGACAGAGGATAAAACCTACTATCAAATACTTGTGTGATGATCCACATGAATACCATGCGACCATAAAATGAAACTATGTTGCTACGCATAACCCTTTGTGCAAAAAGTCATGATATAATTTTGTGCCTAGAAAATCGTTAGAGGAGGTTATAGATGTGTTGAAGGAGAGGTTTTCTCCTACTCCTACTATTGAGCCGACCCAGGGTGTTCTAAACATATTGACTATCAAGAAAAATCACAAACGTAGGGGACAGATTAATTCAATCTAAAATTTTACAAACAAGAGGATTAAGCAGCCTAATAATATGATCACTAAAAACTCAACAAATTTCACCATCATAAATTTGGATTTATCAAATGCCTTACTGAAATAGTAAACATAGGTATTGTTTTTTATTTGAGTCTGTTTGAAAAAATAAAATAGATAGATTTATTTTTTATTTTTACTATTTTAGACTAGCTACAGAATCTTGTAGCTAGCTACAGAATCCTGTAGCTTATCTATTTGTAAATATTAGTTTGAATTATTATCTAAAATCAATTTCGTTTTCTAATTTTTTAGGGAAATAATAGTTATGATGATATTCACAAGAAGAAGAAATCATGGATCCTTTGTTGCATAGTTTAGTAATTTCCTTTTTGTTTTGATAAAACTATGTCATTATGTAATTGATTTTGATAATAAGAACTCCTACAAGAGTGTTTATTGGTTACCCTATTTTTGTAAAGCAATCTGATTTTATGGGATTACCCTCTATATTGCATGATAAGATGTTGTTAATCCAGGACAAGTTTAAATAGTAGTCACTGTTTAGTAGTAAAGACAACTTTTTCTAGAATACAGTATGGATATGTGATTTTGGGAATGGATATGGAATAAAAATTCACCATTGGATTTAGACCTGTGTGATGCTTATTACATTTGTGTTCTTCTATTACATCTGTATTATGAGATATTATTATGGTTGATTTAGTTGTAGCCTTGTCATCATATAATGTTTCATATTGTTAAATTGTATAGACGTTGTCCATAATTTGTCATTCCATTTTGTATGTGTGATCAATCTATCATTTGATTGTCATTGAATTTATTTCAGATATTAAATGATTGATAATATTAATACTCTAAATTGAGTTTCCTTTCATTATAAGTATCGATTATCATAAGATCACAAGATTTCTAATTAGTTATCATTCTGTTGTTATATTCTCACTCCAACACATCAAACAACTCTTTGAATTTATTCTAGAAGTACTAGTATTGTTCTGTCACAGGTTTCCCTTACAAGCAGGACAAGAAGGAGTTCAGACAACACAGAAAGATAATCTCAGTTTTGTTGATCAGCTATAGGTTAGTCTTTGTGTTATTTAGTTAAATTATTTATTAATGAAATGATGATTGCATGAATTAGCTTTGACTGTTTATGTATCATTGTTTCAATTGTATGTGCTTAATATTTACTAGTTTAAATCTTTTAAACATTCAAAAGAAAACAAAAAAAATATTTTTGTTCTTTCTTTATATTAGTTAGAATCACTATTACGAACATTCATTTCTCAAGATTACAAGTAAACCTTGCAAACTGTATATAGACTGTTTATAATCATTTGTATATATTCATGTTTCCATTTGAACATTTTTAACTAGTACATAAATTGTTAGTATCATAGATTTAGGTTAGTTTATTTCTTTTATTTATTTTAGGACTTAGTTGGCTAATGTAGCCATTAAACCTGTCGGGTCAATTCATTCCAAACGGCTTGGGTTAACTAGGAAACCCCAGTTTGGTTCCGACCTTCCAATTGACGATGTGTCACTTATGCTCGTCAACAAATGGCGCTAGAAGGAGGGCTGAGTAAATTTAATGATTAAATGTTTTACCCCTCAACCTGTCATAGTTCCAGATTTATAAATGCTTCTTCTATGTCGTCAACAAATGGTGCTAGAAGGAGGGAAGACTAACAACCTGGCCTTATAGGAGTCTTTATCTCGAATGTATTTAATTCCCCATCGCTTCCCAAATCATTGTGTTGGAACATGCTTTCCACTTATCATTACCTGATATTCCCAACGAGACAGTCTCTCACTTGTCCAAACTCACCTTTGATGGTGGGGGGGATGTATATGTTAAATACCATATTAACAATTTTTGGTGTAAATGCATCAAGCATGATATTTCTGATTTAAAGGTTTTATGCAGATTGTTTTCTTTTACTTTAAGGGGTTGGATTAAACATTGGTTTGAGTCTTTTACAGCATATCACATTTTTTATTGGTTTCAATTTGTAGAGGAATTTTTAGATGATTTTGAAAACTATGATTACAATCAATTATGTAAATAATTTCAGACTTTGCTAATCAATGGAAATTCATCTCCAAAAGGATTTTCAACAATAATCCATCATGTTCTCTGTAAATTTAATCTTTATGACATGTCATTTGTAATAAATCTCCTCTATGATGCTTGAATCCCTTTCATCCAGTCATATTCAATCGTGAATGATGAATCAGTTACAAATCCTATCACTCAATTGCAAGAAGAATTTTGTTCGCAGGATGAGAGGAACCCATCCGAAAATTTTGAACAAGGGAGGTAGAATCTATTGAAAAGGTTCTTACTGACAATCAAATTGGTTTTTCCTCTAAATCATTGCATTTTCAGTCCTCAACCATTGTGGAAGAAGATTTTATGTTCGGTCAAGGTGAATGTCCTCATTATTCTAACTCTTGCTCTAATCAGTACTTAAATTCATTTATTGAAGAACACTTAGGTAATGAAAACGATCTTAAGATTTCTAACATTCCAATGAAACTGATTAGAAATGTAGATGTGCAATTGGAAGAAGAAAGCCTAAACCTTCATCCGCAAATCATACCTTATCCATAGGAAAGATTAGATGTTTGTCATTAAAGTTTTGAATTATCTATCATACGGGAGGAAAATTTAGATGATCATATTATGTCGAAGAATTTATCAGCAAAAGAGAGTGAAAGTTTTAAGGAAAGTGAAGAAGAATTTCTTGAGAATGCCATTGCTAAATATCATAGCTCAAGAGATTATTTTCATGTGCTCATTTATGATTCCTTTTACTATTTATATCCTGATCTCTTCTTAGATTCTGGTGGACATGATTCTTTACCCACGGTGTCTTACTCTTTTCTGTCACAATCAGATCTTTTCGATATGCCAAAATTTGGTGAAATTAATTCCAAGCATAACATTTATGAAGTCGGATTTGACGCTCTTTCAATTTCATCACTCATATGGGAAAAAGACATGTTGCAAGATGATTTTACACAATTATTTTTGAAAAATACAATGCACTCTTTCTTATGGAGATCAAACACTCTACATTGCATATTCTTTCTTTGGTTAGTTTGAATTTTAATGATTATGCTTCACGTTCTAAAATGGTCCATCTCATCAAAGGAAGTGTTCAAACCAATAATATAATTGATGTCATGAATCCTCTTATGATGTGTTCCCCATTGATATATATATTTCGTCGAAGTCATAGTTTGCATCCTAATGACACGATCTTAGAATGGTTGGAGGATTCATATATCGAGAAGTTTCAAGAGAATGGTAAGGTCGTGCTTGCTTTGTTTTTAAATGAATATATAGGAGGTAAGCATGACATATTTATTTTGTATCGACAAATACTACATTCTTTTGTTTTGATTTTCGACTTTCTATGCCTTGCAGGATTGAAGATGTTCTTATGGATGCACTGCAAATACGATTTTACTTAGCGTTTTGATCTATTTAGTAGTTTATAGTAGGTTTAGGAGTAGGTTTCATTTAGTTTTATTTATCACAGTTTCTCTTTGTAATAATGCAGTTATGAACACAAGTGATCACACCAAGAGAACCATAATATGAATGTTGTCAGGGAAGTCCACCTTATATCTTTTTCTCTCTACTTTTCAATGAATATTTATTTTCAAAAACGTAGTATAATCATGGAAATTTTAAATGGAAAGTAAAGAGATAAGTAAATTTGAACTATCAATTCAACCCTGACCCAAGGTGCCATGAGTAGGACTACACTCATATTAATAAATATTTTTCTATTCTCTTTTAGTCTCTCAAGAGATATTTCTCTTGATGATTTCTGATCCACCCTCTTGTAAATATTTTTAATTTTCTTTTCTGTTTTTTATTTTGGATCTTTTTATTTTTCTTGATTTTGATTTGTTTTCTAAATAATTGTGTCTAAATCACCATTCATTTGTTGAAGGGAATCATAATTCTTATTCATTAGCAATAATTCATAATTGTTCAAGCACCCAAACAATAAACATTGAACTCAAATCAGTGGAAGTAAGTTTATGTTCAATCATTGTTTCTGCTTTCTCATTAAAATCACAAGAAGACAGGATTATCCTTAACGAACTTTTAATGCTACCCTTGTTTTAATGAGAACAAATCAATGTGCTTCCCCATCCTAGAGATTATTTCTTAACATAAATCTAATTGTCCAACTCATGATGAAAGTCATCAAAACAAAAAAATGATTCTTAAATGATCAAT